>JAWNNA010000908.1:887500-1017500 GCA_035043295.1 Drosophila sordidapex | reverse complement strand
ATATCGGCCAGGTCGCTGCAACCATAGTCACCCCGTTGTTTGTTCGTTCGCTACCCCATTGTTGCATTCATCACAGACCGACCAGAATTGCGGTATTTTGATAACTTGCCTCCAACTGGTTGCAACTTGGCAGCAACTGCTGGCTGCTGTTCCCCTTCGAGCAATTGGCACACCGACTATTCCAAATCAAATATTAAATTTCGAGCACTGCCACTGCCCCTGCCCCTGCCACTGCCAGGGTTGCCAACACAAACTAAAAAGGTTTCACAGCCTCGTGTTTCGCATTCTCCTGCAAGAAGAGAGTGAAGACTACTACAACAAATGTGGGCGCTGGACGCGCCCTACCGCTGCATGCGTAGCGCTGGCAACTCTGCCGAAAAGTAATCGAAAAAGAACAGGACGAAAAAGAAAAGGATAATGCTTACTTTGAGATATCCTCCAAGCACTAAGATGAATTAAGATTTCAATAAAAAAACCAAGACCATTCCTTTATACCCGTACAAGATGATAACCATTGGGAAGTAGGGGAAAAAGTAGAGCACATTAGATTGTCTTAACATGTTCATGCAATAGTTGTGTATGCCCCCGTTTGCCAATCTAATTTGCTGGGTATCCACAAAAATGGTGGGGGCAATTTACTGCAACGGAGCAGAGAAAACTTTCACTTTCGCCAAGCTTCGCAGCTTCGAGGAATCGCCCCCAACCGAAACGCACTTAAGCACTTCTTGCTAGGGGTTGGACACATTAAGGAGGGGTGTGTGGTAGTGTTTGGAGGGTGGGTGTTGACGCAGTGGCTTTGCTGTTGGTTCCTTCGCCTTGGCTTCCAACTTACTTTTGCGTAAATTTCATTTGAGTTAAGTTCGCGCCCTCATGCAGCGTGTCCAGTGATTGAAGTGGCCGCCGCAGGGTGGCAAGGATCAGCGACAAGATGAAGATGATGCTGCTGCTGAGGAGGTGGAGAGAGGGATGCGTGGGGGGCAGGCAGGTGCCGGGAAAACTTAGAATTTAATTTGGCGCTTGTCTAGACAACTCTCCGCTCTGCGAGCTGTGAGTTTGCTTTATGTTTTAACTCAACTACGTGGTTCGAATTGATTGGAATTGTGTCCTGTCCTGTCCTGTCCTGGCCTGTCCTGGCCTGTCCTGGCCAGTCCAGTCTTGTCCTGTCGTTTGGTCCAACTGTTGGTCACGAGGGTGAACAGGGTGAACACGTCACGTGTTTGATATCAGAAGCTGCCCTCCACATTGATTGCTGCTATTTATGATGCTAGTCGACGTTAAGGACACGTCCCCAGAGTAAATGCCAAAAAAAGGTGAGAAAAGCGTTGTAAAATGGCGGCGGTCTGCATTGATGATTATTGTTTTCTTTTCCGGCAATTTTATCCAGGGCTTGCTTTCAGCCACGTTAAGGTAAACAATTCGAAATTGAACACCGAACTGAACCGCATTAACATAATTTAGCCAAGTGTCCATTAACTTTAGGAAAGAGCGAGCGAATTAATATTGTTAACAGAGCCTTTTATGATTAACAGTTGCAGCAACAGCAATGCAACAACAAAACTGATAAAAGAGAGACAACATTTTCCCCTTGATGCTGAAACATGCAAATTCACTGAGAACTTAAGATACTTTTGGCCGTATTTAGTTATCTCTGCAGATGATCGCTGCATAAATTGTTAGCAAGCTATCAGGCAGTTGGCAATTGGGTCGGAATCCAGATAATATATCCAAATGAAAGTAACTGTTTTTCGAGTAGTCTATGTATTTGCGAAAGCAATCAGTTTAAGTAGGTGAAATAGTCGCTTTCGGTCAGGTGGGAGTACGAGCTGAGATCTTTCTGTGGGTGCCTCGCATTGATTGATTGATGGCCATGAGGGCCATGAGATGGACATGCGATGGCACCATACAGTAAGATTGCCAGAGACTAGTACACAAACTGCCAGCCACGAAGTTATTACCATTAACCTCAACCTCCGTGCAACCTCCGCAACCTGCCCCTAACCGCCTGCCTGCTTGGCTACTTTTTTTTTCGTCGAACCATCGGGGCTTTCACTCGTCTGCTGTGTGCTTAACCTGTCAACAAGCATTTGGCCATCATTTTTGCGCTTTGCCTCATATTTATGATGTTGCATTTACCGACCGCCACTGACCACAGACCACGCCCCCACCATCTCCAATGTCCACTATCCCCTTGCTTGTTGGCTGTTACACGCAATTGCGTTGCCTTTTGGCGCGCTCCCCACACGCGCTGGCCAATTTCGTATACCCTGTAAGCAAGGAATGTGGCCAAGCGGGGCTTCAACATGTCGATGTGTATTGTTGCAGGCAAAAGTATTGATTTCAGCTATACTTTCAACAAGTGAATAGTGTTAAGGGGTATCTCCTAGTCGGATGCTCTCTGAACTGTTGTCTGCAGCCCACTTTAATTTGTTTCTTTTATTTTGTGTTTGGCATAAACCGTATCCGGGGTGGCCTTTATGGCGTATACTTCATATTCCGCATATACGTCATCTGTGCCGCAGTGCCTAAAGAACGATAGGAGGAAGAGGAGATGGAGGAGGAGGGGGTGATTCTGGTAGAGTGAGGTAACATGTCATGACACGCGCTTAATATGCATAATAATAAAAAATGCTGCTGAAAGTGATGGAGCACTGTCCCAACCTCTTCACGCCCACCCTCCACACCACCTTGCCACGCCACACACGCCCCCATTGAAGTTGATCGGTTTGCGTTGAAGCTGCTCACGTTCGACGCATATATTCAATCGTCCAATCGTCCAATCGTCCAATCGTCCAATCATCCACAAAAGGTTCATCAATCATATCATATTGGAAATGGACAGCATAATTTCATGCCACATGCCACATGCCCCATATGTATGCCGCACATGCCCTATGAAATTATTTATTAATCATTTGTATGTGCGAGTGGCCAATTTTTATGATATTTATGCATGTGTCTGTGTCTGTGTCTGTGTCTGTGTCCAAAAATGCAGACCCCACTTCCGCGTCCCCACTTCACACTCCCCTATTGACCCACCCCCTCCAGTAGCACCACCAGCGAAACGACTGCACGTTCGCTAAGTCCTCGACATTATGGGAGAGCACGCGAAATAAAATTAATAAATTCCACTGTCATTTTCCATAATTTGTCTCGGGACATGTTAATCGTATTTGTTTGCCTGTTAAGCAAATGGGTCGCGTGTCCTGCCAAGCGGCGAAGGTGAGTGGGGGCCAGGGGGTAGGGTGTGGTGGGGTCAAAACTAAGCTCACAATTATTCTGTATCACTCTCTCTCTCTCTCTTCTCAATTTGCTCTATCGTATTTTAACAATTAGAAAGTATAAACTATAATTAACTCGAACTGCAACTGGGTCTTAAATTAGGACTCTCTTCCTCTCTCTCTCTCTCTCTCTCTTTCTCTCTCTGCCTCTCTCTCTCTCTCTCTCTCTCTCTGTCACTCTCTCTCTCTCTTTTGCGATGTTAACAATTTTAACAAATTGTTGTCTACATTTCGAATTTATTTATTTTTTGGTTGCATTGTGACGTGCCACAAATTGGGCAGTCTGTTCGAGCTGAGTTGTTGCTACATCTCGTGTTGCAAAAAAGAGGAGGATGAAGGAAGGAGGTTGGAGGACGACTAATGCAATATGCAGGCATCTGCATTCAGCTCAAGCCGTAAGTTGTACGCTATAAGCCACAACCCGTAAGCCGTAAGCCGTAAGCCGTGAGCCGTGAGCCGTGAGCGGTTGCGCCACTTGCCATAGATATAAATTAGTGTGCCACGTTTTATCTTTGTATCTTTGTAATTTCCGCATTTCGTTAGCGTTCGTGCACCCAGCCGGAAAGAGAATGCCCAAAAATGCATTCAAAAAAGAAGGCGGCTGCCTCTCAGGCTCGCCCGCTTTCGCATGCCAACTTAATTGATATTAATATCAGATTGGAACAGATCTGGCATTACGATTTAGTGCAAAGTAGCCCGCTGTTAATTCCATTTTATATGAAAATTACAGCAGTTGAAGCGGTGAACTTCATTTATTTTCCAAATTGGACTAGTTTGCGCAACATAAAATTAGTCTAAGCTTACTATATCTCTCTGCATCCCCCCATCCCCCCATCGCACATTCACCATCTCTCTTTCCTTTCAGCTATATTTAGTGTCTACTCTTCCTTTTTCTATATTCTTAAATGGTCTTTTGTATGCTCAGACGAGAGCATTCGAAATTGTCAATTACTGTACTTAAACGCTCAAGCACCCAATTATATACTCCTATAATACATATATATACATATATTCATATATATACATATATATATACATATATACACATATATACACATGTTTACAGTAAGCTTTCGAGCAAATTGCGATCGTAATGAGGAAACATTTGAGTGCCTCAATCGCAGTCGCGTGTCATTCATTCATTCAGTCATTCATTCATTCAGTCATTCAGTCATTCTTTCACCTAATGAAAGCCAAAAGTGAGCCACACAATAGCTTCGGCTAAAGCCTATTTATCCAAATATATATATATATATATATATGCACATATCTGTGCATAGCTTAAGGCATTATTTGTTTCGCTTTGTCTGGCGCTGTCTTTTGTCTTTTGTCTTTTGTATTTTGTTTATCTGTTGATTGTTGTTGGGTTTTAGTTTCCTCATTTGTCTCATTTTTCCCGTCTAGCTTTGAGTTTTTTAGTTTTGTTGTTGTTGTTGTTGTTGTTGTTCATCGCTTGCAACTTGGCGCCAATAAACAATTCAATTGAAATTTTGCTCAAAAGACTTTTGCGTGAAATTAAGACAGCATTTAACGCCATAGCTGCCGATGGGCGGTGGGCGGTGGGCGGTGGGCGTGTCTTTCAAATGCCTTTGTTGTCTAAGCCAGAGTAGGTCGGGTAAAGTTGCCAGCAACAGCTTCAAACACACACAACAACTCTGCCTGCTGCCTTATTACTGCTGCTGTTGCTGCTGCTGCTGCTGTTGCTGCCAGAGTTGCCGCCTTTATTGTTGCTTTGCCACACAGTTTGGGCCATTGTCGTTGCGGCCACAATCAATGCAACCGCCAGAGCTCTATTAATAGCCGCACCAGAATCGTATAATCAAATGCAATATACCCTGTATCTCTACTTATACCCTATAAATTCATATGCAGAGCCCAAGGGTGTATTGCAGCCACGACTTTTACTTGTGCTCCTGAATTAATATCGAGGATTAGCGAACAACTAGTGAAGAACTTTTCAAATTTCAAAATCAATAGCTTTATTAGCAAAAGTTTTGTCAGGCCAAAATAAAGAAAAGAGGAAGCTGAGTTTTTGGCTTAAACTGAGTGGATGTTGGTTGAGAGAGGGTGTTGCCTAGTCTCGTTTACACAATTCAAGCTGGGTGTAGCTTTTGGATATTGTGTGCACTGTGTGTGTGTGCTGTGTGTGTGTGTGTGCTGTGTGTGTGTGTGTGTGCTGTGTGTGTGTTGCTTTCTGTGCAGCTTTTGTGGATGACTTCACATCAAAGTAGCGCCGCCGAGACGCGACAAATGGCTGTTGTCTGTACCCGCCTGCAAGCTGAGTTAATGCATGCATATTATATGCACATACGTATATATATATATATACATATATATGTACATATATCTATAAATATATTTATAAGTATGTGTGTTTGGTAGTTATGTAGGCTTGTGTGTTGCTGCCCCTCCCCGGGCAGCTGTAAAACAGAAGTGCTTAGAAAAATGGCAATTTACTTTTGTTTAACATGGCAGGAGCCGAGGTCCTAGCAAGGAGTAGAACGGCAAAGGCAAGGAGAGGCGCAGAGGCAGAGGCAGTGGGATAGCACGGAAATACTATAAAAAGTAGAACTTAAATTTTATGCCATACAAATTATTGTCTCGAGATTTGAGCTAGGCAAAAAGGGTTGAGAGACGGGGGGCTTAAGGATTTGCGAGGCGGGAGGGAAACAAAGGATGCCCAGACTAAGAACTATATAGAGTGGTGGAGCACTGTGTGGAATTGCGTGGACTGCGTGCCACAACCGCAAATGTTAGGCAAAGACCAGCAGAGCAGCAGAGCGTAAATATGAAGCTCGCCGCTGCAACGCCCAACTCAGGAGAGGAGCCATTGGCCAAGTCAAGGACCAGCAATTGAGTCGTTGTCGAGACGCTAAAGAAGAAACCGTTCAAGTAATTTATGTGCCTTGTGCAAAACGGGGCAGGATGTGGATCGAGTCGAGTACTGGTTGCTGCTGCTGCTGCTGTTGGCTTGGCCAAGTAAGTTAAACGTTTCATCAAAATAATTTCGTTGAATGGCTTAAAAAACTTATTGGGCGAGCAGACAAAAAGTTGTAGCCGCAGACGATGGACATAACCACAGACTGTGGCAGTCATTGGTTGCGGGTCAGGGGTCACGGGTCACGGGTCACGGGTCTTGGGTATCCGGTAAGTGCATTGACCAAGCGACGAGACCACCAAGCCAACAAGCCACCGGACGACTCCGGCGACAAGCTGCCCAAATTGCTGCTCACCTTTGGCCTGCGGCTTGTTGCTCCTGTCCAAGAGGCGGGGGGAGATAAAACAATTGCGAATGAGGAGTGTCGATTAAATGTCCTAGATCTGCTATCAAAAAAGGGCTGGTAATTTGCAAGATTTGTGGCTGCCTCATGTGCAACATGTGAGAGCAATAGTTACAGTTAGTTAGTTAGTTGGCAAATTAGATCTCCACTGGAAACGGATCCCAGCTATAGCGTCTGAGTCAGAGTAAAGTGGAACAGCTGCAGAAAATACACTGCAACAAAGCATAACAATTGGTAAATGCTTGGGCAAGTGTGAAGAACTTGGCACAAGTCTACCTATCAAATTGAAATTGGGGCTTCAAAACGTTAATAGGCAGTTGCATAGAGTAACAGTAACAGCCAGGCTTATTAGCCAGAAGCAAAAGCCAGTTGCGGCAGACAGGTGCAGCAGCCAGGAGCGACAGGCACATGAACCAGCCTGTTGCTCCCCAATATGGTTTTTTTTTTTTTGGACAGCTGTCAACTTTTGTTGTAGTTTTCAAAAAAAATTTGATTGCGTTTTTTGTTGTTGTTGTTGTTTTTGGTTTACATTTTGCACACCGGATTACGTTAGTTGTGGCAAACAGGCAAGGGAAGGGAGGGGGGGAGTTCAAATTTTTAAATTCATTTGATTGGATTTTTTCGATGAAAAAAACAGTAGCCAGGCTAACAAACACACTGTGTGCTTCATGTTGCATGTTTCATGATACTTTGATAGCCCGCGGTGAGTGTGCGGCAGATAACAACTGCAAGAAGAAGCAGGGCTGACAGATTACAACAACAACTTGCAACACTCACACATTTCACATTTCGGCATACTGCCAGACCCTAGGATGGTTTTACATAGACTTAGCCATCCCTTTTGATCATTTATCGATTGAAACATTCTATATATATATATATATCTATATATATATATATATATATATATATAATGATATGATATATATATAATGATAATCGCATGTCATACAAATTAAAGACAACAGCGAAATAACTGAAGTAAATTGGAAGGAAATTTAATGCAGATGTGTGGGAAGCGTTCGTCTAGCCATAAGGTCAAAACTCTAAGAACTTTCATGATTTCTCGCTCAGAAACAACAAAAAAAGGCGAGAGAGAGGGAGAGGGAGAGAGAGAGCGAGTGGGAGGGAGGGAGAACGAAAGGTTATATGTAGACACCATAGCAATGTGATTCATAGAAAATCTCAGATGTGACTCTTCCTCTCTCTCTCTCTCTCTCATTGTCTGTCGCTCTCTCTCTCTCTCTCTCTCAGTCTAAGGCTCGGTAATATACTTGGAATTGCACTTTGGGAACAAGTTGAAAGAACTTGACAATGCTGCCTCCTGCATTGAGTTGAGTTTGCACAACGAGTTCGCTGGAAATTTATGCGCATATGCATTAACATTTGGTATATTGTAGAAACAACACCAGCAACAACAACACCAGCAACAACAACACCAGCAGCAACAACAACACCAGCAACAACAACACCAGCAGCAACAACAACAACACCAGCAACAACAAGAAAGAGAAGAAGAAGCGCCGGCAGTCTTCCGAGTGCCAGCAAACTTAACAAATGAGTGCCAGTCAGCGATAGACAGAGTGTGAGGCGACTCCTCATCATGCCACAAATAAATTTCAAAGCAAAGTATATGCTGGCGCCACAGAACAAAAAACAAAAAAACAAAAAATAAAAAAAAAAACCGAAAGAGCCGAAAAACAAAAAAGAAAAGCAAGCATAAAAAGCATAAGAAGAATTCAACTAAACCAAACAAATGGAAACAAAACGACGCGAAAAAAGTTGCCTCAGCGTATGAGTATAACAAATGTGGCAGGCACTACAAAAACTTCTGTTGCCCAAACAGCTCCAATCCAAAAATGTAGCCCCCACCCACATCTGCCCCCGCTTGAGGCCACTCCCTTTGTATTCAAACAGCAGCCAGGCTAGTTAGAAAACAGTTGCGGAGGAGAGGAGGCAGCAGTCGCTGAGAGTTCATTTGCCAAACAACATTGTCTGAAGCCTGGCTATGGCCAAAGTCAAAGCAGCAAACAATGTGACTGCATTTACGTGCCCCACCACCACCCCCACCCCCACCCCTACCCATCCCAATGCCGTTACTTGTCTGTTTGTTGTTTGCTGTGTTTCGTCGTATTCTTGATGTGCCCAACTCCTTTGACACTGTGCAGAAGACAGAAGAGCAGATCTGACTGTCCAGCAAGCAAATATATGAGCTTGGTTAGCCTGTGGCCTCAACTCACCAGCTAACTGTGGCAGTGTTGGCGTGTTGCAGCCTTGAGCGGCATGTAGGCGTCGCTTTTTTTGAGACTGCCATAGATTATAATGGACTAGACTCGTTTCCAACTGGGCAAAAAACAAACAGATCTGCGGCTGGGATGGGATCCGATGGATGGGACTAAAAGTCGTGGCACGAACTTAACAACTTGTGTTTATTGAATAAATTATATTTCATGCTACAAATGTGAAAATATAAGCAGCAATTTGTATATCTTATCGGCATAAGCAGAACATTGAGTCAATCGAGTCAGCTTTGTGGCATTTGTCGCATTATCGAAACATTTCAAGTCCTAACTGAAGTCAAGGAAGCGAATTGCATTCCTTGGCTGCTGGTGGCAACATTTGTGGAACATGCCATGTGTGCCAATCAATAAATTCATATTTTCGGCAATTTCATGGATCTGCCATAGATAAAAGTGAAGCGTTTTCAGTTGTCAGTTTGCGGTTGCGTTCGGTTCGGTTTGGTTCGCAGTTGCTGTCATCTCCGGCATGTGACACAACAAAGCACTCAGCTGTAAAATACAACGAGCGGCGCACGCCTCGTAAATATCCTTGGCAAGTGGCAAATGGCAAGTGGCAAGTTGCAACGCATAAATTCAATACGTCAAGTGGTGCAGCAGCAACTGGCTGCACAACGGCACTCATAAGTTGCGTCAAGTTTGTGGCGCCGCAGATTGACGGTGACAAGCGATGCAATTAGTTGGCGGATTCCATTCTCCTCTCCAATCAACAAATGACCAAATGACCATTGACCGATGCTCGATGCTCGACGACCAATGCCCACTGCCCACTGACCGATGACCTACGACCCCAGGAGGCATCGGCCAATGACAAAATGACCATTAGCCAGCGACATTTGCAGAGTGACCAGTGAACATTGAGCTTTGGAATGTTCAGCTTAGCCAGCGCTGACAGCGTAAAAGCCACAACAGTTGTGATGATTCCAGTCCATGTTATACCCCATGCTAATTGAAACTGCAAACAGATTTAAAAAGTTAAAAGTATATATATATACATATATATATATATGTATAACATTGATAGGCCAGAGTCAGCTCAATTTGAATAGATCAATTTGTGTGGCAAGCAAATGAGGGTTTATTTATTGAATTGTTCAAGTAAAGAAAGATAATGCAGCAGACTTCTGATCTGTCTGATCTGAGCATGTCATTTATATATGGTTGGCACTTGAAAAGATATATATTACATATAAAACAAAATTTGATTTATCGATTAATATGCGTAAGGCGCATAGTGGATATTTAATATCCGGTTAGTCGAGTGCTGTTTGAATGGTATCTGTTAGTTGGTTGAGTGTTGTCGTTGACGTAAGTGGCATGCAGCATGTGGCACGAACAGTTTGCCAAGTCGTAGCAGCGAGACATCAAATCGCGATACATGTGCACACATAAATATCTATCTGTATCTCTATGTGTGTATCTGTGCATCTGAGTATCTGTCTGTCTGTCTGTCTGTCTACAATTGTGGCATCCGGTTCAGTTGCGTATCTTTGTTGCGTTGTAGTCAACACGCAATTTAAGTGGGCGTTCCATGTTCTATCTTGGCGAGTGAGTGAGCGAGTGTGTGTGTGTGTGTGTGTGTGTGTGTGGGTGGAAGTTTGGCCGTATGTGGGCGTTACAATGCTTAGGCTTTGTTTACACGAGTCTTGTTTAATATGCATGAGATTCACGCACGAAGCGAGGTGAGGCGAGGCCACGCACCTGCCAGAGGCAAGCCTATAATGAGTTGGCAGTTCTCCTTGCTAACCCCCCGGGCTGGCGGAGAGGGGGGGCTGAGGGGTGCAGACCATCATATTGTAAACGGGCCAAAAGTCAATTCAATCAGCTGAAAAGTAGGCAACATATTTTTATTAATCGACTAAAGTGCTCAAAGGACAATAGCTGAACTGTCAGCTGTACTGAATATCAAAGTGGTGCAACCATCACAAGGGATCCCCCTTTCCCATTAACACGATTAATACATGATACGACTCTTCTATATGGCATCATTTACTCAGCACAACAATCTAAGAGAATATTTGCTAAAGTTGACTCAAGCAGTTCACTAATATCCCCGAAAGCTACAATAGATGAATTGAATCCACAACTTTTGGCATAACTTTAAATCATACATACATGTTTGAAGTCAACTTCAACTTTCAACTTTATGTTCTGCTCACTTTAATCAGTGTTTCTTTTAAAACTACTTTGACTTTAAAGATTTTAGCGAACCCAAAAACTACTTTGTCATCATTAAATGTTTGCAAAAGGCAAACGAGCCGAGTTAAAAACATTCTTCGAATTTCGCTTGGGGCTTCCAAACAATTTCCGTATTTGCACAGAACTGTTTGAATATATATATATATATATATATATACAACTGCTATCAACTGCATTTGAGAACAATGCAAGCGTCTCTGAGTTTGATAAATGCACTTAACGAAAAAGTTTAGTCTTCTTTGCGATCTACACACAAAGCATTATATTTGAAATTGTTATAATTCGTTATAAGAAGACTGCCTTAGAAAATATATATTTTCTATATTTCTCTTCTCATATATATATATATATATATAAACTTATTATATGCATCAAAAAGAAATCAAGAGGAGAAAACATGAATATAAAGCATGAATCATAAAGACGTCTTTTGTCGGAGGGACTTTGTTGTCCATAGAAGTAATGTAAGATGGTTGAGGGGGGAGTCGGGGGGAGTCAGGAAAAACGTTGCATTTCTTATGGATAAAATATTAAATTTCAATAATGCGAAGGACTGAAATGAATGACTGATTTTTTGTGTTTGTTTGTTTCTTTGTTTGTTTGTTTGTTTATGGCATTCATAGTAGACTTGATTTGATTTGATATGATTCGATTCGAGGGGAGCTGAGTGGGTATATAGGAAATTTATACAGATTGAGGATGCTGCTGTTTGTGTTGCACACTGATGTCTGTTCAGCTATCGCTCGAGACTCGGGACTCGAGAGTCGAGAGTCGAGAGTTGAGAGTCCCTCTGTGGAGCACTTAATAAAGTGACTTCAGTGGCCAATGGCACAATACAGCTCATGGCTGCACATAATGTGAGCCACTCAAATAAATACATGCATACCAATGCGTATATATATATGCGTATATATATATATATACTTATGTATATATGCAAGACACACAGTGCATGCGAACAGTATGCAAATCGAGTGCAATTTGCATGCAAAGTGGCACCAAGAGAGCCGCATACAGCCGAACTGGAGCAGCAGCACTCTCAGAAGGGGCAGTGGCGGGAGGGGGGGGGGGTGGGGGGAGACCTTTTGGAAGTGGCAGTAGCAGGCGCAGCTCATTAGCCATGCCAGTGACCAGAAGCTGTAAAATATATGAGTGTGTGTACGCATACTATGCCACAACACTGTGGTTAGTTAGCCAACGCTCTGCGATTTAAGCCATGTTCTTCAACTGCGAACACACTTGGCCATGAACAGGGTATTACGAATTCGAATTGCTCTTATTGGCCCTTGAGCAGTGTATGAAATACCTTTATAATTTATGCAAATTTGGTCAAGACTCCTTTTAACTCACTATATATATATGTATATATATATATATATATATGATATATCGATATCATAGGGTATTCAACCTCTATCACAGTTTTAAATTGTTTACTTTTGTTTGTTGTTGTTTTTTTCTCATTTTTTTTTTTTTTTTTGATTTTCTACATATTTTTGGCATTCGAAAAGATTTTTGTTGCTTTTTGTTGGAGAATGCCTTCATGGAATTTCAGTCGAGATGCCGCAACTTGAGGCCAAATTACAAATATACTTTGGATTTCACACATTGTGCATGGCATGAATACGGAAAGGGAAATAGATGTAAATAGTTCGAGTATGTGTTGTTTGTTGGTGCTGGGCCAACATGGAGATTGATATTTTAATTACTTATCTGGCAACTAAAGGCATTCAAATGTTACGCAATGGCAACATGCGAGAGACCTCTATGGAGCCAATAATACACTTAGTTCAAGTTACGAAAGTGGTCTGCTTCAAAATACTTCTGAAGCGAACTGGAAAAGATTGAAAAAGTGCTGAAGCATTTCGAGTTGTACTATAATTAATTGTGTGAATTGGCTAGTTGGCATATGGCTCAACTACTTGCACAACTATGAGCCAGAACCGCGCGTAAGTGTGGCAAGCAGAGCAATTGTCCAGCACATCTATCATTGTTATCAGTTATTATATGTGCATATATATGTGTCAGTCTGCGATCTGTAAACTTGAAAGGCTTTCAGTTTGCACTCAGTTTGCGGACCAATCAATTTCAATTGTTAAACATTGCCACAAGTTGTGGCAAGTACTTTCGGCTACAAAGGTCACTCTTGAGGGGACTTTGGAGTATTAGTCATTGTGCTGCTATCTCACTCGCACGCTGTGGCAACATCAACAAAAGCCCCACAATACAATGGGTTAAGCATAATGCTAAATGCACGATTAACGAGTTCTTTGAGCCACTCAATGAACACAATTACAACAACAGCAACAATGCGGAGCATTAACCAAACAACAATAGCTGACCAAAGAGAGAGAGAGAGAGAGAGAGAGTAAGCGAGAGAGAGAGAGAGAGAGCGGCTAGTCTAGTGTTGGGTGTTAAATGTGGTGAACTTACACATTTGACATGAACAACATGAAAGAGAGAGAGACAGAGAGAGAGAGAGAGAAATAGAGAGAGAGAGGGGAAGAGTGGGAAAAGAGTTGAGCAAAGCTCAGACTTATGAGATAGGCAAGTACTCGTATAACGTGAGAATCATTCCATTGTGCACGACTTGTCTCTTTTTGGTGGGCTTCCCAATCTGCTTACATTTTTAACAATTGTGCAAAAAACCAACGCAATAAAAATGTAAACTCTTGGGGGGGGGGGGGTGGGGTGTATTAAGCGGATTCTCGTGGGTAAATTTATGTTGGCCTTATAATCATAAAAATGAAACAAGTAGAAAAGTGAAGCAGAGGCGTGCGCGACTAGCACATACCCTACACCTGTGACAAGAGACATTTGCTGAACATATCCACAAGCATACTGGGGATATCAGCTACATATATATATAGGCTAGAGATGCTTCTTCCAGCATAACATAGTCATTGTTCAATATACCCAAGGCGACTCCATTTGCCAGGGTAGGCAAAAAAGCGAATTCAATCCTCAGCGAAATCACACGCAAATTTGTAACATGGCTTTCGCTTTGGGTATTTTGAATGTTTTATGGTTTTCAAAAATTCATAAAATCGACAGGAATTTGCGCGTTTGCTGCCTGTGGCACAGCCATTGCCACTTGCCACTTGCCACTTGCCACATGCCGAATCAAACAATAAATCTTTGCGTGTTGGTGTTTTTTGGTCGCTTTTTTGGCAATGCCGTTACACAGACTAAGCTCATTTAGATTTATATTACACCCACTACAAGCACACACACACCCCGCACACTCCGCACACCCCGCACACCCTGAACACCAAGCCCAATCCTACTGTTTGGGGAATTCCATTTGTATTTGAAAACTTTTGCTCTTTTTTTTTTTTTTTGCATTTAACTTTCGTTTTTTATGCCTATTTTTTATTATCAGTTCCGCTTTGGTTTCCAATTCTGCTTAACTTTTTTTTAGCAAGCAGCAAGTATTTTTGCACTCGAAGTGATTTGAAAAATTATTCACGCTGTTTTTTTGTTTATTTTTGTATGTTGCCCATATATATATATATATATATATATATATACATATACATATACATATACATATACATTCTCGTACATTGTTATTTGTTGCTGTGAAGTTTATTTTCGATTTAACGCTCTGCACATTATGTCTGCCTCACTTGGAGGATGAGCCAAGTCTTCGTGTGTGTGTGTGTATGCCCAAAGGAACAGGGAAAGGGGAACGGAACGGCAGGGGGGTAACGAAAGGGGGAACAGAAGTGGGAGCATGGCGATTAGGCTGCGCCTCAGATAATGCATCGAGAAGTTGAAATGTTCCGTTGGCTTGGCAATTTGTCGATATGCGCGGAGTACGCCTAATGTGTTCAGGCAGCAGTCATAAATTATGTCGACGATTCGGATAGGAATCGTAAAAATGTGGGCGCTTTCACAATATATATTGTATAAGCGTTAACCGTAATCGATTGTTAAGTTCCATAAATATGGACATTAGAGGCGCGCCTAATTGTTGAAACTAGGCTGGCAGGCTGGCAGGCTGGCTGCTCATTAACTAATATTGATTAACTGTATAACTGTATAACTATATAACTATATAACGGTAATTGGAATTCATTTGAAATCAATGAACTTATCAATTAAAAAACGCCGAGAAATTAGTGGAATTAAAGGTTCAGATATATGTATGTATGTATGTATGTATGTATGTATGTATGTATGTATGTTTGCATATTTGCGTAAACCACATTTCGCAATATCAAACAGAGAGAGAGAGAGAGAGAGAGAGAGAGGTCGGATGGGTTGAGCTGGCTTAGAGTGGTGGTTTTTGGGGGAAAGCAAAGCGCTCGTTGTAACGCCTGGTGACAAATTATCGAAAAGTTCCTAAACAAATAAAGAACAAATACACAACGACCGTTCACATTCATTGTGCAAAACAAATGAGTGTCCCAACACGAATACGAATACGAATACGAATACGAATATGAATCAGAGTTCGAGTTCGAGTTCGAGTCCCGAAGCTGAATGAATGAATGTGAAATGCAAGTGCAAAAGAGCAAAGAGCAGCGATGCATAAAAATGTATGGGACAACAACGAGGACACGCATAACAGATAAACCAATAACGAGCAACAATAACAACGACAACAGCAGCAAAAAAGGACAAACAACAGCAACAGCAACAACAGCAACAAGGAACAACAGAAATCTAAAGCTGGAAATCCATTGAATATCGAATATTACACGCAGAATGCAGTGCAGCTTTGCAATTGCTTTTCGTTGCCTGTAGTTGAATAAGGCTAACGGAACTTGCCACACCACCTACCACCAGCCACCACCCCCCCCCCCCACCCTAACCTCCGTGGGGGGTTAATGGGGCATGGGGCTAATACTTATTGTCAGGTAGATGCTACCATCCGCCATGTCGAGCTATTTATTTGCGCAATATCAGCGATTTCTCGTTATTCGTTATTTGTTATCCGTTATTCTGTTTTCCATTATTCTAGTTTTCTTCTTCTTTCCAGTTTTGAATACTCTGCAAACGCATTGAAGTGGCTAAGGTGCGTCGATTTATACTCTGTCAATCATGATACGATTTACTGATTAATAATGAGATATCTATCTTTGTGGACATCTAATTTCAATGAGATCATTTTGATCAACTTTTTGATATGCACTTTTTACAGGATATCTTTTAGTCGAGCGTCAGAGCATACCCGGTTTATTTTTCTGGAATTTCAGACATAAATACGCGAGAAGCAGAAGGACAGAAACAGGCAAGCAAAAAAACACACTACTGAATAGGGGTATGAAAGGTGGGGGGGGGGTTTCTGGAGTTATAGTAAAATTATAGGAGTGTTATAGTTGTGGCAGATGTGTGTGGTATGTGTGTGGAGTGTGTGTGGTGTGTGTGGAGTGTGGGAGTGTGTGAGAAAGGGTGGTTGCTTGCATGTCTGCGGTGTGTAGCAATAACAATGCCATGAATGTGCAAATGCCAAACGATACGATGCGAAACAAATATAGAAAACTGATATCGAAACTAATGGCAAACACACACACACACACACACGCACACACACACACACACACACACACACACCTGTGTATGTAGGTTTGTGTGTGTGCAAGTTATGCTTGGGAGTTTCTTTATAGATTTAATTTAATGGTGGGAACAGCAGCAACTCTAAAATGGCCGTGTGCACAGGTCAAAGTTCGGTGATTGGACACGCCCTGTCAATTACGCCATGCTATGAATATATCCTCCACTTCATGCATAGCATACATATATATATATATATATATATATATATAGAGCTACACATGTTTATCTACACACATACATGTAGTGACAAGTAGAACCACGACAGTTAACAAGAGCGTAAATGTTGGATAGCTTGAAGGTGAAAGGCGTCATTTAAGATATAATATTTGCTATTATTATAATTGGGGGACCTATAAGGTCTATTGAGGCCCATAATATTTGTTAATATTTGTTCGATTTATATGTTGATGTTGAATTCAGCCTATTGCTGTACAATAATCAATTTGGAAGTGCAACTTACTTATGCCTATTCCATTTCGTGTCTCTCTCCCTGCTTCTCTTCAATACTATATATAGTATATATATATATGTATATATACGGAGGCAGAAGGAAGCATATCCGACCCCATAGGGTAACTGTATTCATCATCTTGATCAACAGCCCAAGCATTCCTACTTGTTCTAAGCATGGAATGGGAGATCTCTTCTTATCACATTTCTCAAACTCAATCGATCAAATCAGTGTAGGTGTGTGTGTCTGTGTGTGTGAGTGTGTATGTGTATGTACCACATATACATATATATATTAAGATGTCGAAATGGCCAACATTCATTCATCGATGATTAGCTGTCAGCCAAAGTATTTGATTTAGTTTCTTTTGAATTTTCGCGTTTTATTTTATTTTTGGGCTTGTTTTGTTTTGCTGCATTTCCATTTGGACTCACTGTACTTACACGGTATACAGGGTATCCATGGGAATATTTAATAAACACAAACAACCTGACAAACTGACAAACTGACAACCTGACAAACTGACAAACTGACAAACCACATTTCTTGTTCGATTCTTTTTCGTGTTTGTTTTGTCAACCTAAACTGAGCTGAGGGCTGAGCGACGAATTATTTTAGAGTGCTGCTCGCCGGCGAGGGGGGCGGGGGGGGGGAGTGGAGGACAAGCAGGATTCTAAGGACTAATGCTCGCTAATAAATAAAAAGCAAATGCTCGCTAATTAGTTGAGGGCTGCAAATCTACCTGCTAACACCTGAACCTGCACCTGCAATTAACCCAACCCACATCCCAAATTCCACCTCCCACCACCCACTTTTCGCCCTCCTCTCACCTGGCTGCTGCTCTTTAATCCACTTGAAAGCAGCTGTCGCTTTTGTCGCCTGTCGTTTTTTTTATTTATTTTGCAAAAGAAAAAAAGCGAAATAAAAAAGACCGAAAAAAAAACTGTCAGTGATAAATTTTGTTTATAAGTTGCTTTCGAGGCTGGAGATGAGCATGAGAATCGCATAGAGGGGCACACGAAAGCCAGGTTAGAGCATTAGGCCTGCTGCTTTAGGCCTTGCAGCTTGTAGCTTTAAGCTCGCCCCCTTGACAGTTGTCAGATGGCATTTGCAACATTTGCCGATATGGTCACTATACGATTAACACAACTGCCCCCTTCGACCCACTTGCCCCTTGGCCCAGCAAACGCTAACAAAACTAAAGTATTCCAATTCGCCAAATTGTCATTTTCTTTGTTTATTTGGCTTTCTTTTAATCCCTTGGAGGCGACTTGTTGTTGTTGTTGTTTGTTGTTGTTTTCCCATGAGAGACAATGAACTGCCAAACAACTGCCACATAACTAATCGGGTCCCGTCTCTCAATCCACAATGCTCAATCCTCAATCCACAAACCTCAATCCACAATGCTCAATCCACAATGCTCAATCCACAATCCACAATCCTCAATCCTCTGGTCCTCGCGCCTTGAATCAGTTGTGACATTTCCAAGCTCAGCCACTCAACGGACCTAACATACTCAACAAACATTTCCCCCCAGGGGTAACACCCCTCCCCCCCCAAAAACACACACAAACACACACAAAAGAAGGCAGAGTAATGAAAAAAATGCTAAGCGTTCTTTTTAATACCCTACCCTTAGAACTGACTCCACGTGGGGAGTGTCCTCTGAGTGTCCACTCAGCTGAAGTAGGCCAAATTAAGTTGTTTGTTCCATTTCTCATTACGTTTCGTATACCCTAGAGAAAGCGACACTCAATGTGTATTCAGACTGTCATATATATGTATATATATATATATATTATATCTGAATATTTATAAGATAAGCAGATAAGCATAATAGCTAAATTTCCATTTCCATTTCCATTCCGTTGCGAAACTACAAAACTAAATTTGTATATTGTTAAATTAAATTGATCCCGTTTTTGGATCCTGAATAAATATAGAGAATGTGGAATGTGAGTACAAATTTAAGAAAAATATCGTGAAATTGCATCTCTTTGAATTGTTGCATGTGTTTTCCACTTGCCGCATTCATCTTGGTCAAGTTACCAACACGACTTGCAGAATTAAGTTGACCATTTTTGTGTGTATTTTTAGATACTTTAGCTGCATATATTCAGGCATTTGGCGTGTTCCCAATGCCAATGTTGCACGCTCCCCTGGCACCTTGCAGAACTCATCAAGTTGCTGGTCTGGCTGTTGCTGGGGACGTGGCTGCGGGGCAAGGCGAAGGGCAATACAAATGATGCCACCTGGTGACAGCCACTGATTCCCAGTTGGATTCCGACGCTTGTGCTTTTCCTTTGCTAGTGTGGAGTGATTTCAGTACACTCGAATCCTCCACTCCTCCACTCCACTCCACTCCACTCCTCGACGCGATTACGTTCGAGTGCCCCCAAGGAAGCGTGTGCCTCGCGTCGGTTCCTGTCAAATTTCATTTTCACTTTTTCGCAGCTCTTAAATAATATTTGTTTTTCTTACGCACATTTCACTCATCATCCAAAAACGCCCCCGCCCATCCTCATCCACCTCATCCACCTCATCCACATCCACCACATGCTGGAATTTAATAATTTTAAGTGAAAAATAAAAAAGTCTTGTTTCAAGATGTTTGCTCAGAAGCAGCTTTAACGCTTGTCTGCCAGCTCAGCTGCTGCAGCTATGTATATCTTGAGTTTCAGCTGGATTTGGGCACACTCAAGGCCATAATTGTATTATGCTTAAAAAACAGATCCCAGATCCCAGATCCCAGATCCCTGAACCACAGAACCACACAAATTTTGTACCTTTGCCCGTGTCTGTCGCGACTTTGTCTGATTGAAAATTAAGTCATTCGCACACATGTATATCAATTTGAGCCATTTCCTTTCGTTACTTAACTTAGTGGCTCCGCTTGGCTTCCGTCCCTGGTCACTTTCAAAAAGTAATCGCTCCTCCGGGAAACTAATTGTTCAATTTCTATGAGTAATTGAAATTGGTAAACCAAAAAATCGAAATCTACCTTTTTTAAGAGGACATATGTTGAATGGTCTAAAGAACACAACTTGCTTTAAAGGCGAAGTTATGTCAAAATAGATAAAAAATTAAAATGAGCATTTGGTTTTTTATCGATTATAATTATCGGTGAACTTTGCAAGCGAGTTATTTGAACCGATAGTCGTGAGTCGATATCGATAATCGTCTGCTACTTTGATAGTTTCTATCAATACTTCCCAGTTCTAAGTTGTCAGCTTAGTGACTAGCACAATTTTTTTTTTCTAAAAACAATTGAACAAATTTTTTTTTAGACAAAAATGGAAAACGAAGAAATTCAAGAATCAAGTGGACAAGTTCAAGAATCAAGTGGACCAGTTCAAGAATCAAGTGGACAAGTTCAAGAATCAAGTGGACAAGTTCAAGAATCAAGTGGACAAGTTCCACTACCGGCTGATCCTAAGCATCAAACAATATTAATAAAAGTGACCGGTGGGAACGGAATAACAATCCCCATGGGTGCGCCGGCCCAATTCGGCTTTGCGGGGGGATGGTTGACCTCAATCAACGTAATTGACACGACTCGTAAGTTAACGAAATCTGATGAGTTTTAAGTTAGCCTCTGTTTGATACGCGTGTAGTGTGTAGTCAACACGCTGACAACACACTTTATGTGCGCCTGTGAGTGAGAGTGTGTATGTGTGTGTGTGTGTGTGTATTTGGTAATCGAACTGTTGAAAAGAACACAACAAGCAACTAATTCGAACAAAAAACTATACAATTTGAAGTTAAAACTACATCAGCTATAGAAATCTGAGCATTCGCTTGACACAGGCACACACACACACACACCTACTCACATACGCATGCACACAGACACACATAGCCAGCTCCCCTGCACTCTACAAGCCAGACAGCCTTCTTCTATAACAAACTATGTACATATTTAGGTATATATATATATACATATATATGTGTATATACAGTGACGGACAGCTCAAACCGGGCAGGGTCAAAGAAAAAACGTAATTGCCTGCCATAAGCTAACCATTCATTATTTTTCAAAAATTCCAAAGACCGATGGTAGGTATATATATTAACCACCAAAATTAATATATGACCCCAATACACTGGGGTTTCCCCACCCGCTAGGTAGGATTATAAAAATGTAGCATACTTCTTTTTTTGACCCTGCCCGGTTTGAGCTGTCCGTCACTGTATATGTGTGTGTGTGTGTGTGGAAATGCAAATAGTATTTAAATGGTCCAAACAGGCGGACAACAGAGTGTGCAAAGTCCTGTAAATGGGGAGGGTTACTTGTATTGGTTAATGTCGAGGGATCTGAGAGACAATTTAATGCCGGAAATAGTTTTTCGCAAGCTATATAAGCCTACACTAGGGCTAGTTCTAAAAGAGGAGGGGGTGCAATCAGTAGGTCCTGCTGCTTCCTGGTGCATGCCACGCACCGAAGCAACAACAATAACAACAACAATAATGATTTTTGGGTGCTTAAATGAATCTGAAAATGAGCGTAATTTAGGCTTGACCTTGATCAACTTTAACCCTCAAGCGGGGGCAGAGGAGCGGGTGGGGTGTAGTCGTGTAGGGGTGGGTGAGCGATAAAACATTTGGTTGTCTGTTGCTGTGTAAATGATTTCAACTGGCAGACCTAGTCGGAGTTGGGTTGGTTGCGGTAACGGTATGCGGCAGCAGGCAACAGGCTCAAGGTCATGGGGAAAATAAGCCCAAATCCAAAGCCAAAACCAAGACCGGAACCGGACATTCATTCAGCTGCGACGTGCGATGCCAACTGTGATATGGAATGGCAGCAAGACAAACGCGTAGGCAAAAGATCAAAGCAATCGATACGATAACAACAATAATAACAATAAACAACAACAGCGTGGGCAAAGGGCAAAGGGCAAAGGGCAAAGGGATAACTCTGAGCTCTAATACAGCATAGAAAGACTAGAATATAGATCAGTATTTAGGAAAAGTCGCCTCTCTTTAAGAGAGGATAATCAAGCATATTCTAGCTGGTGCTGGCAAGTCAATCAGTCAATCAGTCAATCATCATTCTCAATATTAATGCATATATTCATTTAATTTTAATCTAATATCGCCCTCTCACTGACTCTCTCTCTCTCTCTCTTCTTTCTCTCTTTACAGAACCACCACCACAAAACCCGGAACAAGAATAAGAACAAATAAATAAACACTGACGGGAGAGGACAGACATGGGACGATGAAGATGGATTAGCTGTGGGGCTGCCAACCATTTAATGACACACACTCATAAAAATACATATACACACACAAACACACTCACACCAAGACATCCTCAAGCCCATTTAACATTTATAAATATGAATCGCTTAATATATATATATAGCATATACGATCATATTATTAATCAATCATAAGCATATCAGTTGCAGCAACGATTTACTATAAGGGCAAGCACCAAGTCGAGCAAACTAGCTAATCAACACTTTGAAAAGGGTATTTATGCGAAAAGTGCGCGAACGAACAAAGCGAATTTTTCAACTTATTATTTTTTCCTGTTTCACGAACTGACAGTCAAAGTTTGAAAGGAAAGTGCTGCCATATATATATATATATATATATATATATGTATAAATTGTGCGTAAGTAATGTATTGCTAAAAGTATAGGTTTGGAGGCGTTAAAGTTTGCTGGCGTAAAAACTTACCAGCTGGTTTTGTTGCTGATGCAGCGAATTCAGCGATGAAGTTGATGACGCCGTTGACGCCGACGCTGACGTTCGGTGCCCGTCGAATTTGGCCAAGTGAATGAGAATTTAAAACAACGCCCGCCCCAAAAAGCTGCTTCTGGGGTGGGGGTTGTAATTGGTAGCTGCTGCTGCTGCCGCTTCTCCAATAGCCGCAGGGTTAAAATTTACTTTCATTTGTTGCTGCTGCTCCTATTGCAGATGTTGCTGTTGCTGTTGTTATTCACTTTGAACTTTTACCGTTTTTTGTTGATAGTTGCAATAATGGCGATGACGTTGGCTTTGGCGGCACTGCTGATGGCGATCTGAAAAGCGTGTGAAAAAATATATATATACATATATAAATAAAATTGAATATGAGGAAAATTAATTAAATTCGCTCATTGATAGTTGATGATTGGCAGCGTGATTGCAATTCCAGCGAAATGCTTTCGAATTTGCATAAAATGTTCAATTAATATGCTCAATTAATATACTCGTACTCGTACAAAAATAATAATATTATTATATCATGCTGCATTATTCGATTACATTACATCAACAGAGGAGAGCAAAAAGAAAATGAAAAAATAAAATCAGCACTTTTAGGCGCTTTGCGGCGAAATAAAATTTAATTTGCAAACTTGTTGAGTTTTGCGCTGAGCCTGAGTCGTTTCAAACTTGTTGATAGCACTTAAGTGCAACTGTTAGTGCTCGCTCATTAGGCGCCTAATCGACTCAATGAGCGAATGAGCGAATGAGCGAGTGAGCGAACGGAGAGCAAATGCACTGCTAAAGAACTCTGTTACGCGAGACGACGGCAGCAGCAGCAGCAGCAGCAGCAGCAGCAGCAGCACACGCACACGCACACACACACACACACATAGACACAGTGAGAAGAAACGAAGCGAACGCGTCAACGATTCGTGTTGATTGTCGGCCGCAGCCAATTAAACGTTCACTGAGTGCGCTGCGACTGCAAATTCGTCTCTGCATAGCAGCACGGATGACAGAGAAAGAGGGAGACAGAGAGAGAGAGGGAGAGAGAGAGAGAGACATGATGAGCTGATGAGTGCCTGCATTTGCCGCAGCGTCTGCATGTGCATGTGTGTATGCATGCGTGTATGTGTGTGTGCAAATGTATTGGTTAACATTTTGCAGCTGCCAATAGGCATAGCCATAGGGGACACAGTGTTACAGGGAATGCAGGACATTTCGAGTCCACCCCCTTTGACAGCTGCTGCTGCATTTCTTTTGCTCTACAAAACATGCTACAAATATGCAACGTGAGCAGCTGCTCGGACAGCAACAACAACAATAGCAAGGCTCAACCTAACCTAACCACCCCGTTGGGCAGCAACAACAAGAGTTTTCGCCTATGGTCAGCGTTCGCTCTGGCAATGCCCTAAACTCCTGAACTCCCCCAACCCCAGCACCGCAGCCCAAGTTGCCAGCATTTATTTAGCTGGCTTTTGCGGTTTTTATCTTGTGCTTGTTGTTGCTGCTTAAATGAGCGACAGACCAGCAGCTACAGCTACAACTACAGCCACAGCCACAGCTACGGCTACGGCTACGGCTACGGCTACAGCAGCAACCACAAACACACTTAAATGAGAACCATTAGAAATCGAAACGGATGGCAGTTAAGATTCGACAATCAAGATTTCAACTTAACGATTGTGCGGCAAACGCTTGAAATTAACATCGCTCCCTCCCTTTCTCTCTCTCTCTCTCTCTGTCTTGCTCTTCTTCTACTACTTTCAGTATTACGTAATGCTAGGCCATTTGTGTTTTTTGCTATTGCTGTTTCATTCTGTGCATATTTCGACCTGATGATGTACGATATTTCATCTATTATTATTCCCAATTACTCTGCTATTGTTGAACTTATTATTTCTTTGGCATTTTGATCGAACAGCTCTTTGATAAACATTTCTTTGATTATTAAAAGCATAAAGCATCTCAGTAATTGATTAGCAATGCTTTAAGCTTTGATTTAGGATCAGTCATCTGGCATCTGCTGTATTTCAGGTACGTGAATATATAAATACAAATGCATATTTGCCCGCAATTGCGTGCTTGGCATGCACATAAGTTATCTGAGTTTGACGTGTGCAGCTTGAGCATCCTCTCTTCGAGTTCAACTTCTTCTCCTTCTTTTTCTTTGTTGCTGTGTTGCATGCATATCGTTTTGAGCTCAGGTGCAACAGAGTCGCAGAGCGGCTCGACTCTTCACGATGCTGTTGCTGTTGATTTTGCACTTGAAATTGTTGGTGTTGCTGATGCATTGCAAATTTGTGCAACGCACCTATCCGGCGACCGCCCTTAAAACCGTCGGGAGCTCAACCTCAACCTCAACCCCAGCTCCATTCGTTAACAGACCAGAGCAGATTAGATCAGACCGGAGCTGTGCAGGCTAGACTCAACTCTGGCGACATTGTTGACTCTGTTTTACCTTACTTCCTCCCCCATCCCTACCCCGTCAACTCCCTCCCACTAACCTTGCACCCCTCCCCACCACCCCACGCACTCTGTTTTTCTATGTTGGCAACGCTCTCGTAATTGCTTATGCAAATTTCACAGTTGCAAGTACCTCCCGGTAGTCAGTAGTCAGCAGTCAGCAGTCGAGTGGCGAGTAGCGAGTGGCACGCAGGAGCTATTCCCACCAAACACTTAACCCAACCCCATCACTCAGCTCCTCTTCCCCCAAATGAACTCTCCATCCTCAACTCGATTCCATTTTTATTCTTATTCTCTGCTATTTGTCTTTGACTGCATCTTTTTGGCTGTGAGCTTTGTTGGCAAGCAAAAGCTTACCTTGCCCCCCCCCCCATACACACACACTTCGGGCAGCAAGCCCTGCACTCCACGCTTTGCCACCATTTTCATTGTCAACGTCAACGTCGCGTGTTGCAAGCATTTGCATTTGCATAGGGACGAAATGCATTTGCAGAAAACACCCCAACTTCTGACACACCCTCCCCCATTCACCCCTCTGCCCCCTAGTCAGTGCACACCTGAAGCAGCCCCAAAACACACCCATAGCTGTAATTTTAATGTGCACAACAAATACAAATTAAAGCAATGTAAATAAAAGCTTCGCGCGCTCGAGCTAAAAATTAAAATAAATTCCAACTTGCAATTTGAAGAGAGCAGGGACACAAAACAAAAGAAAAATAGATATAGAATAGGGGTGGGTTGAGTGTGGGTGTGGGGGTGTGGGGGTGGGGGTGGCATTTGTGTGTGACACAAAGAAAGCAGCTTCTTTGGCGACGACTGTCAGGCAAATTTCACCTACACGAAAATTTGCATAATAAAATGTGTTTGCTTGAGCATGTGTGTTGGATGTGTGTGTGCGTGTGTGTTTTGTGTGTGAGCATTGCAATTGTATGCGATGCACTCGTTGGCTACATTGGGTGTATGCCGCTGTGTGGCATAAAACAATTCAAATTCCTGATAAGCCACAGAAGCAAAAACTTGAAAAGTTTCCGACTTTTTGAGAATGAATGTTTGCGAGCAACTGAAATTCCACAGGTTGAGTGCATAACTTTGTGAATATATGTTAAGAGTGGCATTCAATTTGTCCATGCTTCTTCTTCTTTAACTACTTCTTCTTCTCTCTGAACGTGCAACACAATTAATAAAATAATTCGCAAGCGGAGTTCAATTGCATTTGAATTTAGCCAAATGGCCATCGCAGTGCAGCAGCAACACAAAGACAAAAGATTGGAGAGCTGACTGCGATTAGGGTAACTGCTAATCGAGCATACCCTCATTTAGTTGCTGCCACTCATTTGGCAGTGTCCTGGTGGCGATGTGCTTTATCTTGCCATCGGGAGCTAAAAAGGCCTCAAAGCTGTACAGTTTGTGTAGCACTGGCAATTTGCTGTCTGGTCAGCTTGGTTTTAAACTGCTTCAAAAACACACATGCACATATGTACATATGTATATTGCAACAAAATGTTGCAAGTTCAAGTTAAAACCATTTCGTTGCTGACTGCATTCATTGGTTTGCTTGGCTTCTCTTACGCCTAACGCCATTTTTTATATACTTGTCTGTGGACAAATGTGGGCGTAAGCGAAGCCAGGACAGAGGGAGGACGAAGCATGTCCTGTGAAGGACAGCGTGGGCAGCGCAGCTGCGCTTGATTTATGACCAACAGCGCATTTCACTCCATCTCTCTCTCTCTCTCTCTCTCTTTCCGCCACACTCTATCTTACTTCATGGTCATCAGTTGGTTGGAAAATAGCTGGGGTTGGGCGGAGGCAGCCAGAAGAGTCTCGTGGGCAAATGTATAGTGCAACGTGAAGTGACAACATGGGCTGCTTTTGGGCTATCACTTGCACAGTTTAAATGCTAGTTCAAGAAAGAGACAGCACTAGAGAAAGGGAGAGAGAGAGAGAGAGAAGGAAAAAGCGCTGGTGACTTGCATGCAAAATAACATTTGTTAACTTGCGTGCGAACTAGTCTCAGCAAGCAACAATGATGTGGCCGAGTGAGCTCGAATACGATATACCCTGTACTCAGTTGTTTAAATGTACGCAGGACTGCAAGTGAGTAAGCGGGAGAAGCAGGACATAAAAATATTTCTAGGTATACTTACTATCGAGATGCGATATGTATCGATATTTGCGAAATTGAGGCAGTTATCGATAAAATGAAATAAATTTGATCTGCGCGTAGTGAACGAGAATCTATATTCCAAATTTGAAGTCTCTAGCTCAGAGATTCGCGTGTTCAAACAGACGGACACGGCCTTATCCACTCGACTGCTGATCCTGATTAAGAATATATATACTATATATTCGAGAACAGAGAACCATTATAACCCTTATTACCCACATTCAAAAGGTTCAGGGCTTAGAAAAAATAGGGAACTTGACGAAAGCCGCAAGAATCTTTTCTATATACAATCTCAAATGTTGACAACACTTTTACGCAAGTTGGCAGCGCCACACGAAAAGGACTCGCTGTATATAGTTGCAGTTGGAAATGGATGCACGAAATAAGACTCAAATAAAATCCAGAATGTCGGCTATAATATAATAATTATATTATTGATATATTATTATAGAATGTGAAGGTTACCGTAATAGGTAATGATCTTGTAAATAAACTCTTGTATCGAAATTGATAGCTGTAACTTAAATACAATCTGAAGTCTATGAATGGAGATATTGTGCGTGTTTGAAGACTAAGTTATCTATTGCTGTTCAAAGGTCTACAAGGAATACAAGGGACATAAATATTTGGTGTGTTTCTCTTTTTTTGGTAAAAGTTATTCGTCATCGACGATATTCTATATACAGAATATATCTTTTATCTTTGTATATGTGAATGAATCCATACTATACTATATCCATACTATGTGCATCTATTTCATATATAAATATACAGTTATTGAGTTTATACCTCAATTTACCATCCATAGTTTATAATCTGCATGGGAGTTTCATCTAATAGAAAATTCGAATCGTTAGCAGACTTAATGCTACTTTATAAACACGTTAGTTTAATGGCCAGATGAAGGCTCACAACCCAAACTAGTTCATAAATTTTCATGGGTGTTTGGGTCTTAATGGTCGCAGAAGAGGGGCGTAGCTGGTTGCTGGATAGTTAACTATCCACAACAATTTTGGGACTAAGCCCAGCCAATTGCCAGTTCATAATTTGTGCAATAGCCTCGGCAATGCATGCCTCTCTAGATTTGGGCCCTGTTAAGAGAGTTGGAGGGAGGTAGGTAGGGGTAGGGGTAGGGGTATGTCTGGAGTTGTTGTGCCAGTGTGTCCAGTGTGGCAGCTGTTGGCAACATGAAAACCCAAAAGGGGATTGACATCATTTGAATAGTCAGTCCAGTGGTGATGGCTTTGGGGATAAGGGTCAGGAGTTAGCAGTTAGCAGTTAGCTGTTAGCTGTTAAGAGTTAGGAGTTGGGGAGATTGGCTTGCATATGAAATTAGCCAAATATTTTCGACACACATGCGTTTAGGGCGTGGCAGGGTGGGTTGCTGGCACGGGGCATATTGCAATGAGTGAAACAATATTGCATATTAACAGGCGGCCAGACACGCCACAAAGGGGCATCGTCACACAGTCTACCCTCTGCTCAAGGGGTCAAAGGGGTTAAACCAACCCTTCCCGGCTCCCCCCCCCCCCCCCCCCCACCGCACCACACCAACACCGAGTCGAGAGAGTCGAGTCTGTGCATAAATAAGGCATAAATAAGCGACAGGCTCGCTTCGCCGCCGCCTGGCTAATTAAACACTTGATGGCCCATTTGAACGTAAAGCGCCACCTGGTGTTCAGAGTTGGCAGGGGGCGGCTTCTGTCCAAAAAGTGGCAAAATTGCTGTAAATTGCAAAATTCATATGTCCCCGCGGGCGGCCCGAGACTGTTTTTATTATTATTGACAGTTGCCTGAGGTGACAAAGGCAGCACAAACAACCGATCAATTCTGAGGTGGTGCAAGGTGGTGCGAGGTGGTTGCCTTTGGCTGCCTTAAATTGCTCGTGTCACTGGCACTGAAGGTAGGGATTCCGTTGTCGGAACGGGCGGAAAGGGGCCCACGTCTTGAGTGTACGCCTCGCTGTTGGTTCTGTAAATAATTTATTGATAACAAGTGTTATTAATTGAGCCACCATCAAATCGCTGTAGCTGTCTAAATTGTGGTTTGTTTTGCAAGCCACAAGCAAATCGAGTGCTGGCTTCAACTTCAGGTGTTACAGTTTTGTGGCAGGCACACTTAAGTGGCAACTTGGCATTCAAATTTAGTTGGCTTGCTTGTGCGTGAAATGAAACGATCAAAGTGCATAAAGCGACGTCGTAAGAGTTCTGAAAATATTTGAGGCAACTGGATGCTCCTTTGTTGCATAGTCTCTGTTATGTCCAACCTACTTTTCTGTATTGGTACACATCATGCCACACTTCTCAAAGCATATCGAATTCCAGTTAATTAAATTTGATTTTTGTTTATTTTTTAAGTTGAGAAGCGAAGCGCTTACAATGTCATCTTTATTCAACTGTGAAACTTTTGTTTTTATTTTTGTTTTATTGCTGCTTCAGATTCAGCGCTTTCAGTTCATATGGAAATAAATCGTACAGATGGCGCCCAATGCACACACACACACACACACACGCATATATATATATGTATATCGAAATATGAGCAACAATTTGAGTGTGGCGTGTGGAGAAATTGAACACTTGAAGTGGCAGAGATACAGTGAAACAAAAGAACACACACCCATTCAGACGGTGTCGCATTTTATTTTGGTATTTGCTGAAGACTTTTACGATTGGCAAGAGGCACGTTTACTTTTAGCATTAAAGGCGACAGCCGAAAGTGGCAGAAAGGAGCACATTTTATGGCCCAGTTGCAGGGGCACAGAAACACAATTGGCCGGCGACGGGGGAGGTAGAGAGTGAGACGCACAGAGAGGTAGAGAGTGAGAGACAAAGAGAGAGGGTGAGAGAAAGAGAGAGTGGGTGGGGAGGGGGGGGGGGGGGAGATAGGAGCGAATTTAAAACAATAAAAATGCGCACATAAAATACAACATTTTTCGTTAGTCTTTTAATGCATTTTGCCGTAAGGCCAAAAGTGGCCAAAGGCCATTAAAAATCTTCAGTTGCACAGTGGACAGGACAGGATAGGACAGGATGGGACTGGATCGGACAGTACACACCCACAGACACAGGACATGCACATACACACACACACACGCAGACTCATATGCAGTCAGCAGCTCTGGCCTGGCAGAAAGATGAACAAAGGCAACAAAGCAGATGGAAAATGGGAAGGGCCAAAGGTTGAAGGGCAAGGGCACAGAACATTTTCTTCAACGACAAAAATGGGTCAGGGGCTTGTGGGGTGGGTGTAAGCCAAAGAGGGCGCCTGTGAGCGGTTTACAGATTTCGCACAGCTTTTCTCCAAGTTTATCTGCTTTCAAGTGATGCTGATGGGGGGGGCGGACAACGTGGGGCTTAACGGTTTAAATCCAAGCGGATTTGAAGACATTGAAACCCTACAAAAGGACACGTTCAGTCACCGAAAAGAGCCAGCGCTGGAGCCAGAGCCAGAGCCAGAGCTGGAGCTGGAGAGCGTGCAGTGCATGCGAGGTGAGATAAATATTTCAACTTCATGCGTGTTTATTCGCGTTCGTTCGTGTCTGTGCAAAACAAGACAGATCAGCTTTTACTTTTCGTGCGTCGAGCTTCGAGCGTCTTGTAATAAATTTCGAAAAATGCTCATACATGTTTTCATATCATGATTAATCTTTTACATATATATATATAAGCAAAACGTATTTAACATTTGGGATCGTGTTGGTGATATATATGTACTTGGTGCAGTCGGAGGATCTTTAAGCTAAATGCTTCGTCAGGTGAGTCGTGTCGTGTGGGATGGCGTGTGGCATGTTAAAGCGCCACTTGCATCCCAAACAGCAACTCGGCGAACTAAATTGTTATTATGCCAACAATTTTCTCAGTTTGAGCTGTTGTTGCTGTTTATAAATATATTTCGAGGTGAAAACCAAATGACTTTTATGGCCGCACATCGGGCCAAAAGGCTTGCCTGAGGCTAGATGCCCAAAGGACCTTTTGCTTTTGGGTGTGTGGTGTGTGTGAGGTGTGTGGGAAGGAGGCACCCGTTTGGAATTTACAAAATAGCACAAAATATTATACAATGTCACGCCCACCGGCTCCAAACAGCCGCCCAGCCAGCACACCTCACAACAGCAACAACAACAGCAACAACAAGAACAAAGAACATGAGGCGCTAGTTTGCATATTTTGTCGGCGCCTCAAAATATGCAAAGCAAAATGCAAAAGCGAATAAAACAAAGAACGAAAATTAAACACGAATAAAGTTGGTAGAAAATATTACGAAAAATCTATTAAGCGAAATGTGTGCAACAAGCCGACAAAGTCGAACCGATACACCACAGGGAGCGCATGAGGCAGTGGCAGTGGCAGAGGCAGTGGCACTGGCAGAGGCAGTTAAACTTCATTAGAGGAGTTGGCGCTCGTTAGGTGCAGCCCCTATTAATGACCTAGGCCAACATAGCGATAGCGTTAGTTACACTCAACTGCTGAACGGCTGAACGGTTGTGGCACACAACCGGTTGCTGGTCCTGCTGGTCAGCTGAAAATGTTACCCGTCCTCGATGTGGTATCGACCAATGTGGCAATGTTGCAAGTGAGTTGCGAAAATATTACATATCGGTTTCAACAATTCCTTGAGGCACTTAAATGTATGTGTGCACTAATGGAGTAATGGAGTAATGGAGAAATGGAGAAATATACAGCTTTCAAGTCATTAAATGGCGAACTAAAGTGTGCCCTAATCTATTCATAGCTCTTTTTGTTGCTGTGCAAAAGGGCAATAATAGTAATATTAATAGGGATATTTAAGCAAGTAGCAACCAGCTGTGAAGCATATTCCGGTATTATTGCCAAGTGGAATTGAGCTAATTGCTTAAGGCCAGCACAGTTGCTGAAAGTGAGCAAGCAAAAGAAAAACGAAGGCAGCGCATGTTTTCATTTGGCTTTTATTGCTATCGCTAATCGATAAGTATCGATATTCGAGAATCGAGGGCGCCAATCGATAACATTCTTTATTCCAAATTGAAAGTCTTAATTCGTAAATTGCAGGTGCTTAACAGTGACTGTGACTGTTAACATTGTACTTGGCTCTGTTAACTATTTAATGTTAACATTGTGTGTGGCTGTAAACAGAATGTTACATTGCATTCGACATGTTTGTTCACGTCGAACACGTTTCCTGTGGCTTTCAGTGCAAATTTGTTTAAGCAATCGTTGACAAGCTTCGAATTACCTTAGCTTCTATTGACTTATTTGCCCACATCGTGCCAACTTATTTAAAGCAGAAGCTTTGCACTTGGCACACATACATGCATACATACATCAAATTCTAGCATCAATCCAAGAAATGAGCGCATAACTTTAAGCAAAACTTGGCAACTTTAAATGTTGTTGAGGCGAAAAAAACAAAATATCTGATTACCAACAAGTCATTAATATTGTATGTATATATAGAGTACAGTACAGTATATATATATATATATGTGTGTACGTGTGTGTTATATATAGGCGTTTGTATAGATTAAAATCTGACAGCGACTCGTTGAAGTTTTGTGCTTTATGTAAGTTTTAATGGCGCGCCACGATGATGACGAGGGCGACGATGTCGAGTGGGGAAAAAGTTGGGGCACTATGGATTTTTCGATTTAATCAAGTAGGACTCGTGGGCTGGGGAAGCCAGGCTCAGCCAGTGGCTGGGGGACGACAGCCCATTGCGTGTGAGGGCGCGTCCTTCGAAGTGGGTATAGTCTGAGGGCTGTTTTTCAATCCCCAGCTCCGAGCTGCGAGCTGCGAGCTGCGAGTTAGAGCCTCTAAATGCGCAGCCACATAACGTTCCAATTAATAAACGAAACGAAACGAAACGAAACGAAAGGAAATTAATGTAAATCGCATTGTATATAATTTTTATAGTTGCTGCGTTTTTGTGGGCAATTAAACATCTCGTGCTCGCAGTCTCATCCCACAAATGAAATTGAGCTACAATGTGCGAGCAAGGCATAGGACACAGGACATAGGACATAGTACACAGGATACAGGATACAGGATACAGGATACAGAATGAAAAGGAGCACACAATAAGTTGAAAATGGCATAGTGACTGGGTGAGTATAAAATGAAATGGCGCACAGATCAGAGGCGCCTCTTAAAAGACGCTTAATGTGATGTCTTGGCGTATGCCACATATCAAATATATTTGGAGACAAGGCAGCACTATAAAATGAAGTATTTTTGTTGAGATAAAGCAAACTACTTTGTGAAGCTTGCCTCTTTTTTGGGTGCTAAGATGCCACAACCCACAACCACTGTTAATTCGTACATCGAGTTCTCATTTTATAGTTTATTTTACTATTTGTTGTGTTTACTATTTAACAGGCACAACTCTTCTCTCTTCTCTTCAATTGTTGGCTTGAACAGCAAAATGGCTCAACTCGGTTGGTTCTTCAACTACGGTCAACAGTTAGGAGCTTTTACTTGACACATTTGAAGCTGTCTTGCTCAAGTGCACCTTCATTATCATTCTTCTCTCATTCAGTGAACTATTCACAACATGTTAGCTATACTTTCTCTCTCTCTCTCTCCCTCTCTCTCTCTCTCTTCCTCTCTCCCTCTCTCTCTCTCTCTCTGTTAGTGAAGAACGTGATTTGGATAAAATAGTTGGATTTTTAAAGTTGGGCATCATTAAATTTTACTTCTGTGAGACAATTATAATTCAATCTTAGCAGGAAAAGCAGACCATATTTTTTTCGCATCTTCGAAATGTGGCATCTGAGTTGAAGCCAAAGTGGAACAGCTGAGTGGCTTGGTCAGCGTCATGAATTGATATTCATATGGTGCACGAGGCAAGCCGGGGCATGTCAGCAGCTGCCACTGTCAGGGGGGGGGGGGGCGGTTGCTTTCTAGTTCGAGTTGCAGCCACAAACTCGACCCCAAATCACAGACAGTCAGTTCGTGCCACGCTTGTCAAAATGCAACTGAGTAAGCAAGAGAGAGAGCAAGAGTGAGGCAGATAGAGAATGCCAAGAAGAAGCATAAGAGGACAAAGAAGAGAAGGCGCAAGCAGAATTGCATCTCGCAAGTGGCATGTGCTGCATTTGAAAGTCACGCATTTTGATGCCAACTAAATCCAGATTGTGCCGCGCCTGCAGGGGTTAGCAGTGGGCTTAGTCTGGCGTTGGCGGCGTGGCGATGGGGCACATAACACACACACACACACACACACACACACAACACACACACACCGCTGAGGTCATTAACTTTTCCTCATGCCACAAGAAAAGATCAATGAACACAACATTTTTGTAACCTTGTTTTCCCCAGATTTTTATTTGTTGTCAAATTGGGTTTTTCCTGCGCTTTTTTGTTGTTTTTTCATTTTAATTTGGAAATAACACGGTATGTTTGCTTATCTGCTGTACGGTCGATTGGGGACGCTTGAAAACGCTGTTTGCTATTCATTCACTTGCAACACATACAAGCAATTCGGTTTATTTTGTTTGTGCCTCACACAAAGCAGCAAATTAACAGCAAGGCGAGCATTCATTATGTACCACTTCCAAAGAGTGGGCATATGTGGAAGAGATGTGAGTTTAAACAAAATCGAAGAATCGTAAGTGGAAAAGGAAACGATCGTAGAATCACGATATAGACACATATATCCCATAGTAGCCGTCGATGTCTTCTTGTTGCTGTTGCTGTTGCCAGGGAATAAAGCAAACACAGTGCATATGTATAACCAATATGTACATACATACATATATAATTATAATGGCATTTTGCCAAAATGTTAAGCACACACAGACACATGTCAATAGTGAGAAGCAAAAGCTTTCAAACTCACTAACACGGCAAAAGGGAGTCGAACGAGTGAATGGGGCAAGCATCAGCAAGGGTGGGGGAGGAGGTTGGATGACTGCGGAGGGGGGAGGTAAAAGGGTTTTTTTTTTCCCCAATATGCTCGGATTGCCACGTTGACAGACTAAAATGCAAAATGGAACATGAAACATGTGTTCCTACTAAAGTACAGCGCAGCCTGCTGGCAGGACAATGCACAGAGCGATAAGCATGAAAGGCGGAAGGCACGGGCGGATAGAAGGAGGGCAGAGGGAGGCAGGGAGCAGGTCACAGGACAGCGACATAATCCATTTTGGAAATTACATAAGCGAAAACGAGTACGAAACGGACAAACAAAAATATTTGCAACCAAAAAGGAGCAAGAGAGAGGGAGATAGGGTATGTGTGTTAGAGAGAGAGAGACAGAGAGAGAGAGAGAGAGAGAAAGAGAGAGATGGCAAAAGTGTTTAAATGTAATTTCAAAACATTACATTTCATTTCCGTGCACAACACACCAAATGTGGAACTTGCTTTTGTCCCCCCTTTTGTCATGGAGTGGCAGCAACTGTTGCAATCGAAATCAGGTTCAATACCTGCAACGAGATGGAAAAGAGAAATATATAAATTAAAGTCAATAATCCAACAAAGAACAGCTCAGAAGAATATATATATTTTTTAGATACTCTGAAATGATTCCCTAATGTAATTAACATTTCGCACGTGCAACTCAACATTCTGTTAACAGTTTAGCAGACTGTTAATGCTTCTGCCAGCTGGTACAGTTTGACAACGACTGATGTGAAGTTGAAGTATATGGAAATATATTCACTAATTGTACGGTTGAACTGAACAATCCTCATGAAAAATGATGATCTCAAAAGTGAGTCGATAGGTTTGCTGAGACAGATCAATTGATGATTTACATATATCAAGTATATACTTATAGTCACAAAGCTGTCAACTTTGCTTCTTTTGCCCACATTCAATACACAAAGGGATATTTTGTACAAAAGAGGTGACATTCTTTTTCTAAGAATTGTTGACGTTAGTTGCAAAAAATGCGTTACTGCGAATTAAAGATGATTTATATTTATTTTGTTATTTGGTCAAGGGGAAGACAACTTGATGATGACAGAGGAGTGAAGGGATTGCCATTGCTTGTGCTGCCCTGCCTCTGATGCACTTCCAAGAAGCGCTGTGCACAAAATGAGTTATGCCAGCACTTGGCCATATAACAGACTTGGCCAACTCGTACTTCTACTCCTACTCCACACACAGCCAACAGAAGTAATAACAAATAGCAAAGGAGGACAACGAACGCGAGGAGGACATGTGATGCTGCATAATGCAAAATGTCGTTTCGTGGATGCAACAAAACATCAACAAAAAAGGGGCAAGAAAATAAAAAACGAATGAAACAACAACACTGAAATTGCATTTACAAAAATGTTGCATATCATAAATAAATGTAAACGCAAATAAATCAACATTGCTGACATTTGTCAGAGTCGCCACGAGGTCTGTTTGCTCTGTATTGCTCTCTCTCTCTCTCTCTCTCTCTCTCTCTCTCTCTCTCTCACTCTCTTGCAATTGAAATTTTGTCTCTTGCTGTTGTTGTTGCCATCTGTTTTCTGTTACCCCGTTGAGCGTTGCTCGCTTGTCGTGACTAAAAGTCAACATTTTGTGTTGGGTTTCGCTTTCATCTTTTAGTCGTTTGCTGCACCTCCTCGACCCGCCGCACTCCCCCTCCCAATTCTTATTACCACAACGATGCCAACATCCATTCCTATTCCCAGACACGCCCAGTTACAAATGTCAAGCGCACTTGCCGACTCTTGCGCTTTGTTGTCTTATATACCCAGTACTTTTTGGGTTTGAAGCGCAGCCCATTAAACATCAAATATATAATATAATATGACAAATTGGCCAAAACTGGAGTGTGGAGAGCTTACGAGTTTGGCTCAAGACATCTCAAGATCATGTAGAGTCTTTATATATATTATAACTTTACTTTTCACACGCATTCCGGACTTGACTTCTGCTTGCCACAGAGAATATTTCATTTTAAAATGATCATCTTTCTCACAATGCTAAACTTTAAGCACTAATGAGGCAGCTGAGGGTTTCTGAGTTTTCTGTTACTTTCGTGATATACGATTTATTTCACTCCTTAGATCTGATATATAGGATATCTGCCTGCAATCACGACTCGACTCTGTGCAACTTGTTTGTTGCCAGACAAAATGCTTCCTACTCGTTCGCTTGCCTAGCATTCGTGTAACAACAATAAAGTAAACGACTTCAGCAGCAGCAGCAGCAGCAGCAGTCAACAACCAACAACCAACAACTGACAACATCAACAACAACAAGCAACAAGCAACAGCAGCAGCAGCCATCAGCATTTGATGCCACAGCTCTACAAACAATCAACTCGCACAAAGCCAAGGAGTCGTCATGTGGTAGGGGGAGTGAAAGGGGGAGTGAAGGAGTTGCTATATGTTCTATATATGTTCCAAGTACAGCAAGCATATAAAAGTCTTATTTTATTGATTGCAATGTGACATTCACAGCGACAACAACAACAACAACAACAACAATGTGCCGGGACAACAGCAAACACAGCAAAAACACACATTTTTTATATAAATGCTGAATTTGCGGAATTTTCTTCTTCTTCTTTCTTGGTTTGTTTTTGTTTTCATTTCTTTTGCGACAGTCAAGTTAGACATTTGTGTGCATTCCCAGACATGATGTTGCTGCTCCTGCTGCTGTTGCTGCTGCTGCTGCTGCTGCTGCTGGGATCCACAGTTTTAAATAGCACCTCAGACAATGCCCAAAAGTGCAACTGCAATTTTTACTGCATATGTTGTGGAAAGATAACAACAACAAAAAAGCAATCAAAAACCAGGCGAAATTATTTCAATTGAATATTTTTTCATTCTTTGTGCTGACTTCAAAAGTATCAAAACTAATCCGCTTTTCAGTCTGCTCAGCATATTTGTATGCCACGCAAGTTCAGTCCCAATAAATCGTAAACTGAAGTCGCAATCTGCTTGGCTTTCAATTGAAAACATCTGTTGCAGCCACACAGACGGACAGATTTGAGCGACAAACTGATGCCTTAATTATCACTCGTGGTACTTGTGTATTTACAAAATAAGCTATAGCTATGGCAATGGCTATCAAACATCGTCTGATTTTCTGCCGCTGTAATTCTTGTCTTGGTCCATGTTTTAATTTGGCTTGACAGCAACAGCAGCAGCAGCAGCAGCAACAGCAGCAACAGCAGCAGCAACAGCAGCAGCAGCTGAAGTAGCAGCATCGTCGACGGGCCATAAACCATTTAACTGCCAGCGCAATGCAATCGCTGACCATAAATCAGAGAGCCGTAAAAATGATATCCTAGCTGCAAGCAATGTCGGCAGCCAGCCCAGGAAAATGACTCTAAAAATACAGTGTAGATAGGCTCCATCTTTCAGTGTGAGTGTGTCTCTCTGTGTGTGTGTGTGTGTGCTATTTTCTATGCTTCCCACGCTGCGATAATATTTAAATCGACTGATAAAAGGCACACACACACAGCACACACACACACACAGCACATCAGCTTATCTCGCATACATTAGCTGATAACACATAAATCAAGAGAAATGAGCCGCAAAGGGGCAAACGAATCTAGACAAGACAAATACGTTGAATGCCACAAAAATTAAAAAAATAAATAAAATAAAATAAATAAAAAATGAGAAAAGCAGCCAAACGCAACGTGAAAACATTTGTGACGTTGATTGCATGCTCAATTAGCTGAGGACTGATTCGGGGCAGCAGGTGTTGAGGTGTTGCTGTTGGTGTAAACGATGTGTGGGCGTGTTTGATGTTGCTGCCACTAAATGCAGCACTCAGGTGAGGATCACACGGCATCAGTTGTTGTTGTTGCTGCTTTTGTTGCTGTTGTTGCTGCTGTTGTTGCTGCTGTTGTTGCTGCTTTTGTTGCTGCTGTTGTTGCTGCTTTTGTTGCTGCTGTTGTTGTTGCTGTTGTTGCTGCTGTTGTTGCTGATGTTGTTGTTGCTGCTGTTGCTGCTGTTGTTGTTGCTGTGGTTACTGCTGTTGTTACTGCTGTGGTTGTTGCTGCTGTTGCTGCTGTTGTTGTTGTTGCCGCTATTGTTACTTTAACATTATTTATTGCTGCTGCTGTTGTTGATATCAAAATTATTGTTGCTGCTGCTGCTGCTGCTGTTACTGCAAAATATATTGCTGCAGCTAATGCTGCCGATATTTAACTTGCTTTCGTTGCCATTGCTGCTGACTTAACTTGTTGGTAGGTAGTTGGTGCTGCAGCTGCTGGTATTGCTGTTGGCGCTGAATCAGCAATTGCTGTTGTTACTCTTGGTACGATTGGTATTATTGTTAATGTAGCTTGCAGCCTGATTGATATAGACTTGGCTATTGGGGTTGTTTGTTATTGTTGGTTATTGTTTGGCTTGTGTTGTTTTTGTTACTGCAGTTGCTGCTGCTGCTACTTAATCAGTTATTGCTCATGTTGTGGCAGTTGCTGTTTCTTACTGCTATGCTGTTATTTTTTGTGGACTGGTTGCAAAGTATTCTTCCTGCCTCACAACTCTTGCTCTGTTAAAGTCATTCCCATTCTGATATTGCTTAAGATTCAAGGATTGCTGCAGCTGTTGTGGTTGCTGTTGTTGTTGTTGTTGTTGCTGTTGTTGCTGTTGCTGATACGGCTATTGTTAATGCTGCTGCAGGTGTTGAAGTTGCGGCCACAGCTACTCTTGCCGGCTAATAAGCGACAATTAAATGCACAATAACGTTCAAGCCGATGGCCAATCAATCAGCAAAGCCAACAAAAGGTGAAAACAGACAGAGACAGAGCGAGTGTGAGAGACAGAGATAGAGCGAGTGTGAGAGAAAGAGAGAGAGTGAGTGAGTTGGAGGGTGGCAGATTGTGGGACGAGAGATTAAACACTCGTCTTTGCTCCGACCCATTCAACTATTTACTTGAGTAAATGTGACCCTATTTTACTTAACCTCCCCCTTTCTCTCTCTCTCTCTCTCTATCTCTATCTCTCTCTCTGTCCCTCTCTATTGCTGTCTCTTTTCTGAATTGGGCAGCATTTATGCAGTGATTGGCGTTGTATGAGTGCGAATAAATTATGTGGAAATAATTTTTGTTTTTATTATGTTCTTTGGGCGTTTGTTTGCGCATTGTTCGCTATTTATGTGTGCGTTATGTGTTATGCACTGAGCGAAACCAATGTGCAATTAAAAACATATTTCGGTTCAGTCCGAAATTTCCGAAATTCAAGCTTCAAGCTGAGCAGCAATTTGGTTTCCTTTTTTTAGTTCAACACTTTTAACCTTTGCTTTTTTTTTGTTGTGTATGAGAGCCAACATATACATATATATACAAATATATATATATATATATATAAATATATATATATATTGCCTATGGCATTTTATGACTTTGTCGGTCCCTTTTTATTGTTGGACTTAAGTAGATTATTTGTTTATTAACACAAAAGGCACTGCTAAGCGGACGACATGGCTCATTGAAATATATATAAATATAAATATATATATGTATATAGATATGTATATATATATTTATATATTTACTTTTGGCCATAAATAGGCAAATTTTTGTTTCATATATTTGCAGCAGCAAGCAGAAAAATCGTAGGCTCTGTTATGGGGCGTGAATGATTGTTGTTGACCGAGTCGTCCGAGGGGGTGGTGGAAGTGGTTGGGGAGGGGTTGTTTCAGCAGAGTATTTATTGTTTGCTCGACTTGCTGACATTCCCATTTAATACGCAGCAACATTCACAGCAGCAACATCCGCAACAACAGCACCACCACCCACCACAATATATATGTAGGTAATAAAAGAATAAAGAAAAAAGCAGAAGAAAAAATACTCAGTGGGCGTTCAGCTGGGGCGAATATGTAAATGTCATAAATCTATTAACCCAGGTCATTGTGTGTAGGTATTGTTGTTTGTGTTTGGTCATTGGCTTCGTCACGGCAGCCAGAAGTAGCTCAGCAACAGCAACAGCAACAGCAACAACAACGAAAAGTAGAAAAGAAGTGAAATGTATTCATAAAATTGAAGGGCGAGCCTGAAGTACTTAATTTACATTGGTCTTTAAGTCTTTGGGCCATTCCGTGTGGGTCAAGTGCTCGCCAAATTGCAGACTTTGGCCACGTCAAGAAGTTCTTTAGAGAAACCGCAGGATCATAAAAAAAACATATACTTCAAAAGCGTGCAGAACGAAGCGACTTGCATTAACATAAATCAGCTACTGTTAAAACTGTTTGACATCTCCACTTAACAGACAGAGAGACAGTGAGAGTGGGAGTGAGAGAGAGAGAGAGACAGTGAGAGTGGGAGTGAGAGAGAGACAGTATGCATTTGTCTATTTGTATTTACATAATTAGTTCATAAACAATGAGCTGAGATAATGTAATGTTAACCGGCTTGAATACTGTTGTTTGGCTTAACATGTTTTCGCTGTTAACTTAACAGAATCCGCTGCCTAGCAGAATCCGCTTACCGCTAACAGAGCAACTTAACATTAACATATTGTTTTCTTTGGGGAAACTTTTGCAACCTTGTTAAAATGGAGCAAACAATACAATTTGGCAAATATGCAAATATTTCATATTGAACTTGACTCAAGGGATTTACCTAGATGGACTACAACTATTGTATAACTAAGATGGACATTATAAAGTCAGTCTTCTCAAAAAGAAAAACATATTTAGGGACACATCGATTGGCACAACAATATACATACATCTGAATGACAAAGGAATCCTGACTGGAAAATAAATTAGTCACATATACAATTTGTACAACAGAGTCAAAAGAGGTATTATTTTTGGGAATGTTCAATCAATTTGAATATGGAATGCAAATTCGCAGTAAAGTTGATGGGTGGGCAAAGATTGTGGATGTAGATGTAGATTCAACAAGAAATAGAAAAACATATATTCATTCATCTATATTTGAATATGGGAGTACTGATGCGCAAATGTGGGGCATGTTGCAGCACGTTGCATTGTAGCAAGGTGCAAGGCACTGCTGTTATCTGTAGCTGCATCGCAAACACATTAGCAATGTGCCTTAGATGAGTGGCAGTTGTTGCTGCCGATGGCAGTTGCATTTGCAACACACACTTAGCAGAAAGGTTACGCCACCAATCGGGTGGCAAGACTCTTGTTGGGAACTCAAGGGGATGGGGATCGGTGGGCGAACAACAGTTGCTGGCAAAATGCAATTTCAATGTTTGCAAACAACGTAAATAAGTAAAAATACTACCAAGTTGCCAAGTTGTATTGTTGCTGCTGCTGCTGCAGCTGCTGCTGCTGGTGCTGCTGATGCTGCTGCTGCTGCTGCTGACAGTTGCAATGATTTTCTTTTTGATTTCGTTGATGACGTTGCGCTCGTTGTGCCTGATAAAATTAATGAACATTTAGAACTTTGACCTGGAAAAAGTGAAAAAGGTTGTTGGGCTGTATTGTCGTTGATGTCGGAATTGATTTCTCAAAGTAGCAGCAGCAACACTTGGGCAAATCTTTTCATAGATTGCAAAAGCGCACAAGAGCGAAATCCGTTTACTTATGATAAAAGAAAAATAGTTGTCGCTGCAGCAACAGCAGCTTCAGTTACAACAGCAACAGCAAGATTTTGAGGGCTGCAGCAGGCGAAGGGGGTAGTCAAATAACTAATTGAAATCAATTGAACTCTGTGTATGGATAGAATTGACAGAATATACATATAGCTGCAACAGCAGCCGCAACTGATTGCTGGTTTATGAAATAATTTGCTTGCTGACCCGACAGATTGGATAAACAAGAAGCACACTTAAAGAGTTGCTGCTGTGGGCCAGCAATTGCTGCTGTCGCCGATAGCAATCGCAATTGCTTGTGCACATGAGTCACAACACCAGCTGCAATAACAGCAACATGATACAAGGGAGGCAGCAGCAACAGCACTCAATTGGCCAGCAGCTGTCAAGTTTCTCAGCACTTGTTTAGATTACACTATTTTTTTTTGGCAGCAGCAATGGCTAAATGCATCAACAACAACAACAACAATAGTTGCCCAGAGCCAACAGTTGTCAGTCAATCGGGCCAAGAGCCAGCTAGCAGCAGCAGCAGCAGCAGCAGATAAGCATAATAAAGATGGTCAAACTGAGTGGGTGAGTGGTTGAGTGGTTCAACGAATGACTGAGCAGATAATGCACTTGATATGGTTCAGTGGGTCGTTCGCTCAGCTTGGCTGTTCACTTGCCTCCTCAGCACAAAATTCACTTTTGTTGCCACTTGAACCGCCTTCCTTGCTTCTGCTGCTGCTGTTGCTGCTGCTGCTGTTGCTGTTGCTTTATGTTACTGATTGCTGGCGCAACGTCAACGGCGGCAAAGCAATTAAATCAGGAGGCATCTGAAGTCTATATAGTGCTTATGGCCTGACTGGCATTACACTTGCGATTAAAATTAAAATGGAAATGGAAATTTCTATGAATTTTCGCATGCATCAGCAACAGCAACGGCAACAGCAACAGCGAAGCAGCGTAAATTATTCATTTTGGGCCAGGGCAACAACAACGACAACAACAACAACAACAACGACAACAACAACAACAAACAGCAAAGGCAAACGACAACATGAAAATCGTTTCATTCTAATTAGAGCAGCTACATTTTGCGCTGAGACAGCAAACAGACGGCAAACTGAGCTGAGCGCTGGGTGGGTTAGCTAAGGACAAAAGGAATGGGGATGGAGAGGGGTGGGCGGGGGGGGGAGGTGGGACGGAAGACTGCTGTCGACTTGAGATAGACGACAATTAGGCTGTTGCTGTTGCTACTGCTGCTGCTGCTGCTGCTGCTGCTGCTGCTGCTGCTGCTGTTGCTGCTGTTAGAATAGGGCGCGAGACGTCAAATTAAATGAATGTGTTGCCATTGCTTCGTGTTGTGTTGGCTAAAAAGCAAAAGTGTTAAAAGCTGCTCACTTCAAGGTAAATCTCCTACACTAAGCATGTATCTCTATGCTTGTGTGTGTGTGTGTGTGCGTATGTGTGTGTGTGTGTGGGTGTGCGCTCATTTTGTGCACGCTCCATTTTCACGACAAAGACTTGCGTTGAATGTTGCTGTTGTTGCTGCTGCTGCTGATGCTGTTGTTGTTGCTTCAAGTTGCTGTTGTGCTTAAGATTATTGTGTGTGTGTGTGTGTGTGTGTGTGTTTGCTGATGCTTGACGTTTTGTTTATTGCCGACTTGGCAACGGGTATTCAAAAAGTGCTTAAAATGTGTTTAAAAAACAATTAAAGCAGCTGCGAAGGCATGTCAAAAAGGGATTGCAAGCTGAAGGGGGCGGAGGGGGGTAATAACTGAAATTCCACGTTTACCGTTTTGTCGTTTGTCAGTTGGCATTGCTTAATAAGGACACACACACACGCACACACACAGAGCGAGAGAGACTATAACTAAATCAGACTTAGACTAATGACCGTTTTGCTTGTGTGCTCGGGCAAGGAAACAGGAAATAAAATGAAATGCCTCTAAATTACGTATACGTAATGTGAAACAACTTCCACACCCTCACTCCCCCCCCCCCCCACCCTTCGGTCCATCATTAGTGCAACAGAAATGCTAGCAATATATATGAACAAAAAACTATCTCAACAAAATTCAGATGTATTTGTATGCTAAACGAAAGGATTCCAGAATCCCAATTAGAAAATATGCCAATCACAATAAAAGTCCTTCGTCCTTCGCTCAATTTGTAAACATTAAGCATCAAGCTGAGGATATCTTCGAAGTTTGCCAAGCGAATACATTATTTGGCATACCTAATAGCCAGCACGTGTAGCAAAACATAATTCATTTCCAATTCGTTTGCTGGCCAATTGATTTTTGATGAGTTTCTTGAAAGCTGACGCCTTATGAGCAATTTGTCTCAATTTTTCCAAATTTCTTATACTTATTTATATATATATACATATACATATACATATATACATGTCTATATATATATATGTGTACGCACAGCATGTCCGAAGAGGATAATCTAGTTCAATTTTGGTGTGAATTATCTGGCTCAGAGAAATTTGCAGCTGTCTCTTTCTTTCCATCTCACTCTCTCTCCCTCTCTCTCTCTCTCCCTCTCTCTCTCTCTCTCTCTCTCTCTCTCTCTCTTTCTCTTTCAAATGCCCATTTGGCAAATAGTCGACGTGTTGTGTTGCGGTTGAGGGACTACTGGATGACTGGATGACTGGATGAGTGGATGAATGGCTGACTGGATGACTGAACGGTCATTACAAATTGCTCGGCCATTAAAACAGGAGTAACGCAAAAACAACAAAAGCAACAAAAAACAACAAAAAGCGACAAAAACAACAAAAAGCGACATCAAATTTGAACAACAATGGCCAATAGACAAATGACAAAAAGTGCGTGAAAATCAATTTGTCTACATTGTTGCTATAGTTTTTATGCTGCTCTTTTGTATATAAGTGAATGTGTGTGTGTGTGTGTGTGTGTGTGTGTGTGTGTTGTGTCAGCTTGACAGCATGTCATCGGACACTGTATATCCAATAAGCGGCCTAATGACTTAATTTTCATTAAATGACCACAGAATTGATGTCAACATTATGCTTACACCCTGTAAATGCGTGGTCTGATGGGTATATATGATATATAGCAACAACTAGCTTAATTACCAAAAAGCAACCAGCGGAATGCTCAATAGAGAATGAGAATGAGAAGCCTGAAAATGAGTTCAGTTTTAGATCAGACAAGGATGACAGGGTAGCTGGCGGTCGACCAGCTGATTTGTCGATTCGCTGAATATTGATGCCTGATTATCATAAATAACACTGACAAGGCAAACAAATGCAACTGAATCAACGATAAGTCGCAACCGCAACCGCAGCGGCAACCACATCTGCGACACACAAAATAGACTTGAACCGATATCGGTTAAGCACTTATAATGAAAATTGAGACAAATATTTTCGCAAATTTCGAATGCTGAACGTGCAAAAATTATTCCAAACAAAGCGGCAATTGTTGCTGTTGTTGTTAGTGTTGTTGTTAGTGTTGTTTGTGTTGTTGTTTGTGTTGTTATTGCCGTCCCAATTATTCACATTTAAATTTGTTAATTTGAGCTTTGAGGTGAATGCGCATTTTTTGCCTGACCTGAATCTATGCTAAACGAGGCACTTGAATGGCTTCCGCTATATTGTATTCCCCCCGTATTCCCCCCGTATTCCCCGGCTCATCTTACTATGCGCCATCAATGTGAAGAGTTTCCACATAAACCACAAAGCTACTTGCCCCAGATGTTTGCTACAAAATGTCAAAATGGCAAAATGTTGCCGACGAGTGACAATGTAAATGAACGAGTAACGAATAACGAGTACCCACACGGGTGTCGAAACAGGTAATAAATAGCAAGTTGGCAAAAAAATATATATTTATGTATATTAAATATAAAAATAATAATAATCATAAATAAATAATAGAAGTAAAGAAACGAGTAAATAGACAACGAATGTAAATGAACAAAGCAACGAGTAACGCTGAGAAGAACACGTGCCTGGCAAATGCAACGAGTAGCAGATAACAAGCGCAGCGACTATTAGGGCCAAATGTAAATAAAAATAACGAACAGACTGGGCTGCTGGGCTGCTGGACTGCTGGGCTGCTAGCCTGGCCAAAATGTAATATGAAATGTTAAATGGCCGCAATGAATGCCGAATAAGCCACTTAAATGGCAAACCATATTGATGATTGTGTTTCTGGGTTCACAGTTCAAAAGTGTCAGCAACAACTACATCAACAACAACAACAACAACAACAACTACATCAACAACAGCAACAACAACAACTACATCAACAACAACAACGTGTTTCTAGATTTTGCGCGAACTCGGAATGGAAATGCGAATTCAGCGCTTTGCTGACAAATCAAATTGGAAATTGTATCAATTTGAACGCATGCCGCTCAATGATGCATGGCAGCTATTATTGAGTGAATTGTGAGTGCAGCAATGAGAGTGCGGTCCGATTGTGCTTTTTTGTTGCTGTTTTTTTTTTTGTCTTTTATTTTTGCGCGCTTTCTGCCACTTGAAAATCGACGTCAACAAAAACTGATGAAAAATTCTCTTTCCGCAGCGCATATCAAATTGCAATTTTGCCCAGCAACAGCAAGCTGGGAATAAGCTGCCATAAAGTGAGGCAAGTAAAATTATAAAAGTTTTTGCTGACGCTCACCGCTAATGCCGCCAAAATACCCACCCAAAATCCCACCCACCCCTTCAGCCAAACCGAAACTTAATTAAAACTCTTGCCTCAAAATTTGCCGAAATGTGCAAAAAATGGCACAGCATTAAAATGCTAATAAATGCGTGGAGGGGGGGGTAAGTTGAGGGCGGGGGCGGCGTGGAAAAGAAGTTTAAGTTGCAATTGTTGTTGGTTGTAGTTGCAGTTGTTGGCTGTGGCCAGGTAAAAGCTGCAATTGCAGCTGCTGCCTGCTTTGGGGCCACACTGCCAAATGCTTGCCCAACATCAAAAAAGAAGCTAACAAAAAGAGTTGCCAGGGGGTGGTTTGTCAGCATGGGAAAGGGGTGAGGTGGAGGGTAGGGGAGGGTAGGGGAGGGAGCGAGTTTCGATTGGATGCGATTTGGACGATTGTGCACGTAACATGAAATTAAGTAAAATACACGAATTACATTTGCACTTTGCGTGCCATGCGCCATTTGTTGCAAACGTGACAATCGTCGTCGTCGTCGTCGTCGTCGCCGTCGCCGCCGTTACTGTTAGAGTTACAGTTACAGTTACAGTCACACTTGACGCTGTGCCACGCCCAGCGCCCACAATTGGCCATTTCATATTTCACGTTCACCATCAAAAAAAAAAGTACAAAAACCAAAAAAATAAAAAAATAGAACATGCCACTCGTACCTCCAGCTGCAGCATGTTCAAAAAAATATAGCGAGAAGCGGAGTGTTGCACGACAGGCATTGACCCAGTTGCCACGCTTAACGTAATGGGGCTTACGAGTCTGGTGTCTATAATCTCGGTGCTCATCTATTTGCCACTTCAAATGAGGGCCATATGTGCCACATTGTGCTTCGATTGCTTGGCTTCGATTGTGGCAGGCAGATTAGCGAGTGCTGCAAAATGTTATCATCTAAAGTCAAATATAAATCAAATAATGCATTTCCTAATATACATATGTATATGAAACTAATAATGCCTAATAATGCCCCCGCTAGGTGGCGTGACTAACGAGTAACTAAAGCGAGTAACTAATCGCTGACGAGTAACAAAGAAGAACGAGACGAAGTAGGTCACCAAATCTGTTCCTATCCACATGCATTGTAAGTTGAAAGATATGTATTTACTTGAAGTAACTTTTCGACCTATATTTTCGAGCCAAGAGCAAAAGTGAGCTGTTAAATCTATTTATGCTGTTTTCATACCATTCGATCCCAGCTGAGCCTGGCATCCTGTTTGCCATCCTGTTTGCCATGTTTTAAGCGATATTTATGTGAAAATTGTACTTAGTGGCTGGGTTATTTATAACTGAAATTATATCGCCTGGGCCCTGACCATTGCTCTACCTGTGCCTGTGTGTGTGGGCTCAGGTAACGGGATGCTGTTGCAGCTGCAACACTGGCGCTAGTGTTGTGAAATGATTGCATATGGCCGGAAGAGTGCGGCGCTGGCAAGTATGCAACGCAGAAAAATATTAATTAAAACCCCAACGAGGACTACAAGGATACGATGCTGCTAAGAAGCAGCAGTGAAGCAAACTTTGCAAGTGTGTATGTGTGTGTGTGTGGCTTGGGTTACGTGTGTGAGTGTGTGTAAACGAAGCAAAAGTGAACTGTGCTTTTGGCGTGCAATGCAAGCCAATGGAAACGCAAAACGACAACCGCACTCGAGGGGGGTGTGGGGGGAGTGATATGCCCAGAGGGGGAGGCCTGAAAACGTGGGAGTGGCATATGGTGCGAGGGTGAGGGTGAGGGTGAGGGTAAACAGTAACCAACCAGGCACTAAGTAACCAACTAGCTGCAAAAACTCTTGCAATGAATGAGAATGTACATTGTTAGCTGTATTTAATTAAAACCGGGCAAGCGGAAGCAGCGGCAGATAGACACACATATACGCACTCACACACACACAGACACACACACACGCGCACACACCCACATAAACTCTTTCTTTCTAGCTGTTTCTTTTTGCCTGCGCAATTTGATGAAAGTGCGAAAACTTTGATAAAATATGCATAAAAAAAATATGATTTAAGTAAACGAGCTGGCTGCTGCAGGCAACTCCTTAGTTGCCTCACCTGCAACAACCCATCCCCCATCCCCTTGGTATGTAATGCGCATCTTAAGGACTTCAAGGACAAGCGCCCAATCAACAACTCATGCTGAGTTTGCCCGGCTTCCAGCGAGCGACAGCTTCGATTTATGATTCTTAGCCATAGTTTTCATAGTTGGCTAACAACAAAGTGTTGACTGAAATTAGATTTGTTTGAAGTTGGTTAGGCCAAATCGCATCAGAAGCAGCAATATCAATTTTAATTTTACTTATCAATTAGGCGTTGTGTCAGAATTTGATTTGGCATTGCAAAATGGCTTAATTCGTTTAGCAATTGCAGCAAAACTGATTAATTTCATTAAATATAATATATATATATATATAATATAAGTAAATATATATATGGGCTGCACTGATGATGACCTATTTATTAATTAATATTCGTATTTAATTTTATTCATTTATGGGAAGTCCAAGAGTTGCGCACCTGCCGCATGTTTTCAGTTTTCTGTCTTGTATAAAGTGCAGTTCAGACAACATTTTTATCAATGAGTCACAATGTACGTGCTTTTGCCTCTGCTGTGTGTGTGTGTGTGTGCTGTATCTGTGTGTGTGTGTGTGTGTGCTGTATCTGTGTGTGTGTGGCTCAATGGCATGTCGAAAATGTGGTATGCTCACGTGAATGCTGTCGGTTTATGTCACTTTAATATGGCGATACTTAGTAGACATGGGAAGCCATGTGGCGAAGCACAGAGCCAGAGCTTCTGCGTGTGCCTGTGCGTGTGTGTGCGTGTGTGTGTGTGTGTGTGTGTGTGTGTGTGTGCGTGTATATTTTATATATATTTTTATCATTTTTATTTCCCATTTCGGCCATTTTCATTAAAGTCACCAGCAAAGACAGCAACAACAAGCAAACATTGAACCAAAAACAAAAACAAAACATAAAAATGTTATTTGTGTGTGTGAATAGAAAGCGTGGGGGGAAGGGGCGGTGGTGGGGGCGTTAGGTAAGGTAACTGTGAAGCAGGTGCTTCCAAATAACATTGAAAGCGCCACCTAGCGTTGCATAGCGCTCAAAACTTCGAGAAGAACTTCGAACAGAAGCAAGCAATTGTTGTCCTCAAACTCCCCACAGCCTACACCATACACCCCACACCACACACCACACACCACACACCCCACACCACACACATTTGGAATTGTTGGTGACTTCGGTAGAGTTTGGACGAATTATTATCAACTATGCAACGCATGGAAGCAACTACCATTCAGATTCAGCATACGATTCTGAACTCATCAGCTAAATTCACTCGTTTCTTCAGATATTTTTCTAGATCGGACAACTTGCTGCTGAAGCTTGCCACAAATGATAAAATTGAGTTGAAAGCATCTATTTAATATAAGCGATAATAAAGTAGTCCACAAAGTAAGATCCAAGCTTGACCAACTCGGGACACATAATAGGCTTACCCTAAGATGGGTCCCGGGTCACAGGGACATAACGGGGAACGAAGCGGCTGACGAGCAGCAAGATTGGGGGCAGAGAGACCCCTGACAGGACCTGAACCGTATGGTGGCATAGGAAGATACACAATACGGCTGCAACTCAGAAACGAAGAAAGACAGAGGCGAAAACGAAGCTGGGCAGTGCCACCAGGACTCTGACAAGCCAGAAGTCCTTTAGGTGGCCATAATCACAAACGATGTAAGCAAGTCATATCCATGGGGAAGAACAGGCTCAGGATACTCACAGGTCTATTGACAGGACATTGTAGACTGAGAAGTCACCTAACCAAATTAGGTATTTATAGCAGCGATGTATGCAGGTTTTGTGGAAGCGATGAGGGATCCTCAATGCACATCCTAGCAGAACGCGTCGCCTTAGGAAAAGATGCAGCATCCAACGGAAGCATGTCATGAAGCCCAAGGACATAGAAGCCCTCAACCCAACAAAGATTCTAGCATTCGTGCAGGAGCTGGGGTTGATGCAGCAGCTGTAGGCTCAGAAAGGGGGCACAATAGACCTTATGGGTCGCAGTGCTGGTTCCCCAATTATAATGATAATAATAATAAGCAATATCTTGCCTTTTTTTATGGAATCGAACTATAACTTTCGAAGAGTATATAAATTGTTGTGGTTGTTGTTGTTGTTGTTGTTGTTGCTGGCGTCGATGTTGTTGATATTGAAAAACCAAACAAATGCATAAAGCAAAATATATAAATCAGTTTAACCAAATGTTGTTGAACATTACTTTCTGAATGGCGGCAATGAAAAGTGGAGCAGTTTAGATGCACGACTAGCAGATGCCCTGCACAAATACATCAATAACATTGGAATGGCTAACATTTTATTAGCTCAAAGAGGAAACATTTCAGTCAATACAATTTTTGCTAAAATCATTTTTATACTCTCTCAATACTCTCAACTCATTGTAATCAAAAATTACAGGGTATTCATAAATAAAAAGAGAACAAATAAAAATAAATGGAATGCATTCAATATTTGTATTAAGTTGTCCAAGTGCCAAGTGGTCAGTCTGTAGCTGGATGTGTGTTTTTGTATCTGTAACTGTATATATATAGATATATACATATATATATATATGTATATGTATATATAGAGTATGTATATGTAACTATGTCGACTAGTGTTGATTTCAATTTGCGTGCATTTAATTGAATGCATTTATTGTTGCATTCCGCATTCATTTGATTGGATTATGACCATTGATTTTAAGTTGGCAAGCGCTTCTGGCCAACAACCCGAACGCAATTGCAATCGCCATTCAGATCAACTCAAATTGAAATTGAATTGAGTTTAATATGCACTTAACACCACTTGATCATATGCTTTCAGTTCATTCAGTTCATGATCTCAACTGTGCCCACTTCAATTTCGGCATTCGATTTATCCTACCTTGCCCCTCGCCGTCTCACTCAAGATGATTTCAACTGACCTGCAAGCAAAAGAATGATAAAGATAAGATAAATATATATATAATATATATGCTTATTACAATCTATTGTATTTATTTGTTGAGTTGAATTCCAATTCGACCATAAGCTGTGCGTCTATAACAATGCGCTTCAAATGTAGCCACAATAGAAATTTAAAGGCTACTCCAATTAAATTCCCATTCGATAGAAACAAATGAACAAAAATGTATATATATATATATATATATAAGTAGATATATATATATATATTTAATGCTTAATTGGCTTATATCCGAGCTCACTAACTAACAGCTAACCCAAATTAATTCATTTATTTATTTATTTTCTGCAAATTGTATTTATTTTGCACTTAATTTCACTTTTGCGGTCATTTCGAGTGTGTGCGTGTGTGTGTGTGTGTGTGTGTGTGCTATTTTGAATGGCATTAAAAGCGCTCTGCGAATGGCTTACCAAAAAGTTTGAACTGCCTACCACTTTGGCAGAGCAGTTCGAAGTTTTAGGGGCTGGTTGGCGGTGAGTGGTGAGTGGTGGGTGGTGGGTGGTGGGCGTGAGGTGGGCTCAAAAGTGGGCTCAAATCCACTCACTTCGCATGCACAAAATGAAGTTATGAAATTCATTTAACTGAAAATGCGTACAACAGTAGCCAAAAAAGGAACGCGTTGTGCAAATATTAAACCTTTAAATATTGATGGCCAATAAATAAAGTAATAACCTACACAATCAACCGCCAAGCCAACCAACCAACCAGTCAACCAACCAACCACCTGCACCACCTCCACCCCTCATCGATACATCGATACACCCACACACACACTCACACACAGAGAGAGGCAGACAGACACCAGATATTGGGGACAAGATTGGGCGCCGTGCGCCTTTCCGTTGCCCAGAAAACCAAAAGAGGCTGTAAATAACGGCTTATGCAGCTGCCTGCCAAACGGAAAAACACAAAAAAACAACAAAAACAACAGAAAAAAACGCAAATAAAAATAAAAAATGAAATCAACGAGCGGCAACAAAGAGACAAAACAAATTTATTGCAACCGCAGAAATTAATTTAAATAACCTCTTTGCAACAACATTGGTTGCTCTTGACAAAAATTGTGAAAAACGAGCTGAAGCACAACACACACACACTGACACACACACACACACATTGAGGTCACACACCAACAGAGTCCGTTTAAGAAGGCTGCCGCAGCTATTGATAAGACGCATGCCACGCCTTGCCGCCCACCGCCCGCTTCCTTGCTAAAGTAGGCTGCGAAAAGTGCGACTGGAGACGCGAGGGGCTTGTGTGTGTGTCTGTGTGTGTGTTTGTGTGTGAAGGGGGTGGTGGGCGGGGTGTGCCACTGTCGTATTGGGAATTGCTCATAAATAAAACACAAAAATTACATAAATAATACAAAATTATGGTCGAACGCAGCAGCGCCAGCAAGTGGACAGCGCCAGACAGCACAGGGCTGCAGGCAAGGATAGAAAAGGACAGGCAAGGAGTGGAGTGGAGTGGAGTGGAGTGGGGAGGGCGCGACAGGACACTCGATGTGATAAAGCACAGCCCAAGGAGTTGCTGCGCAATAGGGAATTCCTATATACTGACTATTGATTGGATAAATCAAAATCATCGAAATAAAGCACTAAGTTGGCAGCGCTTGCCAAGAATGGATCACTGACTTAAAAGAAGATATATATATATATATATATAAATATATATATATATATATAAATATATATATATATATATATAATATATAAATGAACTAAGATAACAAGCCAAAGATAGATGAGAACGGGCTTGCAGCATGAGCCCAGTTGGCAGTCAGTAATTGGTTTAGACAGAGAGAGAGAGAGAGAGAGAGAGAGAGAGAGAGATAGAGAGATAGAGAGAGAGCGAGAGCAAGTCATTAATAAATAAAATTAGAATATGATTGGTGCTTCTCATTAATGAGTAACTTTATTGCCTACTTGTAGCCAGCCATTGCTCAAAGGAGACATTTAACTGCGAGGCAGCAAGCTCATGCAATGACCGACAGCAGGCATACCCTGCAATTGGTTAGTCATGATTGTCTGTATTACCCGTATTAGGAGTCATGAGATCGATGGGTTTATTTCATTATTTTATTTGAGTGCTGCTTGAGCGAGTAGCTAAAATCAATGAATGCAAAGCTCGTGTTCAAATTTATGGGGATAGCTTTCCATGAGTCAAGGACAACAGCTCCAGCTCCACTTGAGAGGCTTAAGCCGCGACTACAAGTCATTTGCTCGATATTAAGATGGATCTCTATACACATATACATATACATATATATATATATATATGGCATATCCTAAATAAATTGAAGTGTACACACTTAACATAGAGCAGGAGTAGCACAAGCCACGAAAATCTGTTGTCTTAACGTATAATAAATCAGCCACAATTTCAAATGGCAAACCCAAACCCAAACCCAAATCCAAGCCCACCAACCACCTGCCTTGCTTGCTTGCCAGTCCTATTCCTATTCAGATTCATGAGTTTGGACTTGCTTTTTGGAGGCCTGATGCTAGGCAGCATCATCGTCGTCCTCGTCGTCATCGTCAGTGTTTGAGGGCCAAATCAAATATGCCGCACTTCAGCTGCCACTCAGGCAATGCCTCAATCAATCAATCAAAGCCAACAGCTGCCATCGGTTCTCGCTCTCGCTCCCGCTCCCGTTCTCTCTCTCCTTCACATCCACATCCTTGTCTTCGTCCTTTACAACAGCAAATTGTGGCCAAGTGCTGCCAGAGAGCTTTTTGCCGCTGCGCTGTTGGCTAATTAAATACGCTCATAAATTCAAAAGCCGTAGCTGGCACCCCCCCTCTTCTCCTACTCCCCCTTCCACCCTTCCCTGCCCACCGCCTACAGTGTAGCTATCATCCGCTTGTCGTCGTCGTCGTCGTCGTCATTTGAGACCACAGAAAAGGCCAAGCAAAATGGTTTCGCATTTCTACTTCTATTTGAGTAAAAGCGGCTCAGAGCAGCTCAAAGCGGTCTTTGCCCCGCACCCCTCTCCGCCATTTCAGTGTGGGGTTAAAGATGGTGGGGCAAGGGGGGGTGGCTACAATCCATTCAAAGTGCTTTGTTGACGACACCACAACAATGCGCCTTGAACTCGACAAATCATTGAATACACATATTTGATATTCTTTCGTCGTTCGATTTTCGTCTTAGGCATTATTCTTATTGCAGCTTATGTCTGTGGCAAGAATCATGTTGGGCATTGGCAGTGGCAGTGGCAGTGGCAGTGGCAGTGGCATTGGCATTGGCATCGCTGATTGTTGGACCTGTTTTTCTTGACGACTATGTCTCGTTCGTTGTCATCGGCTTACGCGCATTTTGATTGAATGCCGAGCAGCTTACACAATATGCAATTGAAATCGAACTGTGGAGTCCTTTTTCCTTTGTGAAACGGGTTGGCAACTTCATAAAACATTTAAAGAGCATATATATATATATATATATATTCATATATAGATATCATCATCAAATTTGATATTCATTTAGTATGAGACTCATATGACGTCGACAGCAGAAAAGTCAGGAAAACAAAGTTGTTTTCATTTGCTATGACTTTGATTAATATATATATATATATATATATATATATATATATTGATAACAATAATAAATCTCGAATCTTGTTCAATCATAATAAATAATAACTGTATTGAGCTGGATTAGGATTTTCACACGTTGAAAGCACTCTTTCAGCACGCATATTTAATTGGCAACATCTGAGCTGCTTTGCCACAAAATCATGTCGTACTCTTCCACATATACATATACATATATATATATATATATACTTTAACTTTGATATATCTTTAAACTGTTCCAGTTATTTACGACTTGTTTTGAATGGGCGTCGATTAGATTACGTTGTTTTGTCACAAGTTGCACATCTTGTCTTTGGTCACAAATTGATTTATATACACATACACACACACACATATATATATATATATATATATATATATATATATATGCATCAGTGCAATTGGTAAACTTTCTTACTGAACTCTGTCAATGGGTAGTTGGACAACTGAAAACCCAAGAGTTGTGAAGAGCGGCGATTAAATTGAACTTAGAGTTGCAATTTGATATCAACTGTCGCACAGCATTTCTCCCTCTCACTCCCACTCTCTCTCTCTCTCTCTCTCTCTCTCTCTGTCCATCTATTCGTTCTCCCCTCTCTTTCTAGCTCTGTCGTTTGCTCAGCTTTCAGTTGAGTTGTTCACAGTACAGTTTTCTAGTCGTTGGACCACAAATTTAATATTTCTGCAACATCTCTTGGCACAAAAGTTGTTTTCCGTCTGTCGTCTGTCGGCAGTCGCCAGTCGGCAGTCGGCAGTCGGGGCTAGATGGAGTGCGAGCGAGATAGCGCCATGGTGGCGGTCAGGTCACAAAAGTCTCTCACAAGTCCACTTGACACTAATAACAGATTTTGCGGTTGCCTCCCAAAAGTTGTGTAAACATTGCAACAACAACTACAACTACAACCAAGACAACAACAACAACAACAACAACAATTGCAACCCTGTTGCCCTTTAGACCACCTCTCGCAGCACTTTTGGCCCCATTTGCCGCATGCATCCAGCCTCATTTGTGGCTGCAGTTGCTGCTGTTGTTGCTGCTGCTGTGGAAACTGTCCATCAAAGGGTTAAGTGGCTTGTGGCAGCAACGACGAGTGGCAAGTGGCGAGTGCCACGCTCGTTTGGCACACTTTGAGTGTCCAGCAAGACTTTTCAGCAACATGATGCAGCGTGGCGCAACTTGAAGCAGCTCCAACTGGCAACAGTCAACTGCAACCAACTTTTGCAAAAAGTTTAGCGTTCATTTCATTTTTTATTTATTCTCTGCTTGAACATACATATATGCATATATACATATGTATATATATAAATATATATATGTACATACATATGTACACATGTATACATATTTAAATAAATTAACGTATGTGTATGTGTGTACTCTGCTTGGATTCGCTTATCATTTGCCATGATTAAGTACTTTAAAGGCGAGAAAAGGGAAAAAATCACTTTATGGATTATGAATTATTATCTATGTTATCTGTACAGTTATGTGGGATTTCTTATAGAAGATAAACAGACACAACAATCTGGCAATTTTGTTGCCATTGGCCCGTTACTATTGAGAGCGCGTAATCGAGTCAGTTCCGATAAAAGATAAGTAACGATATCTGATCGGCATAAGTTGAACTTCTTAATCAATAAGCTCAAACATACCAATGCAAACCATTATAATACATTTACATATATATATATATATATATATATAGCATAATATCTACATTTATCGATATTTTTATCGATCGGAATGGGTATAAGACTATATCGATTAAGAGTTGGAAGCTGCGAACTTTTGTCTTTGCTCGATCTAGCTTGACTTATATAGCGAGCTATATCACCAATATTTAATGATAATATAATACAAAATCAGCTTTCAGATTTGAACTCGAGTCCTGGAAATTCTTGCTTAATACTTATTGAATGTGTCGAGCCACAGCTTCAAAATCGATTACAACTGAAACCGATTTGGGAAAATTTGCTTAGAATTTCGACCCAAAATCAATTGGGCGATTTTACTTATTTTGCGGTTTTCGAGTATTTGTTTAGCGGGAAAGTGGGAGATGGGGCCCGAGGGGGATTTGGAAATAAAATTCGAGGGCTTTTGCAATAAAAGTGAAAAGTTTTTTTTTTTTTGGTTGGCCGCCGGTGCTGGCGGTGCTGACCCATAACTTTAGCTTTACGAGCAGAGCCTGCGAGCAGATAAAAGTCTGCAATATTTATAGAATAGACCCCACCAGCTTTGGCGGGGGAAGGGAGCGGGGAGGGGCACTGCTCAGTCGAACAGAGTGCGAATACAAAACAGAGATGCGCGCTCCCAATAACCCCGAAAAAACACATAGATAAATAAATAAAGAGAGGCGCAACAAAAAAACACCCAAAACTTTCTCCATTGACCTTGAAAAGTTTTCTTTATGCATACGCATACAAATCAGTACTGGAGCTCCCCCCTGCCCCTCCGCCTATCCGCAAAAAATAGGAAATAAAAAAAAAACAAAGACACATTCACATTTCGCACATTGTGAAAAATCAGGACCGCAATCAACTCCCCTGCCAAAAAAAAAGGAAATGGGAAATGGAAAATGGGCATCGCGAATGGTTTATAAATTGCACACGCACCAAATAAGCCACATAATTCAAAATGGACCCTAGACTACGAGTGAGTGGGGAGGGGGGGGGGGGTGACTGTTTCTAAGGATCTGAGGGATTCGCTTGAACAGTGTCTATAACTCAAATGCCTTTTCTGTCGAAAGCCCGTCACCCCACAAGGTGGAACCCACAAAAAAGCTGCTAAATTATTTTTTTATTGCCTTGAAAGCGGCTAGCAGCTGGAGCTGGAGGTGGGGGAGAGGGACAGGGAGTGGGAGTGGGAGGGAGGAGCGTGTAAGGAGCAGGAGGAGGAGGAAGCAGAGTGGAATGACTGTGCCTGCAATGACAGTTGGCGTGAACAAAGTGAAAAGCATTGCCAACGGGCGCCAAGTTTTTTGCCACGCACACACATAGGAGTGACACTCACACACACACAACGCCTACACCCCCACTACACCCCCGCCCTCCTTTTGGTGGAGGCGCATCGCATAGCAAACAAAGCACTCGAAGTGAAACTTTTGCCGGCTTTTGTCTCTTTTGTCTTTTGTCTTTACTTAACTTTACCACGCGCTGCAGTTGGCAACTGCAGTTCTAATAACAGCAAAAACAGACAAAGAGTGAGAGAGAGCGAGAGAGAGCGAGAGAGTGAGAGAGAGAGAGTCCTTTGTTGACTGACAGATGCCCTGCACCACTCTGTTGAGAGTAGAGTGAAGGTTTCATAAATATCCTTAGCAGATGCCTTCAACATTCTCTCAATATTTATGGTTAGTTTTGCCCTTTGTCCTTTTTCTGCAAATCGCTTTCGCTCCTTTCATTTCTGCTGTTTTTGATCCTTGCATTCCTTGAGCTTCATAATGTTGCCACAAATCGGACTCACTCTCTTTGCCGAGTGTTTTAAAAGCAGGGTATTTGGAGCAGTTGCCACAAACTTGCTGCAAGCGCAAACATCATCATCTCAACGTTATGCCACTCACTATATAATGTCGCGTCTGTGACTATACAGATATATATATATATATATATATATATATGTGTGTGTGTGTGTGTGTGTGGTAGGCACTCTCATATCAAGCTGCAGCTAACTTTTGCGGCAACTTTGCGATTGGCTGCCACAGTATGGAGTTCAAGTTGCCAGTTGCCAGTTGCAAATTGTAAGTTGTTAGTTGCAAGCTGCAAGTTGCAAGTTGCAGTTGGATGCGTTGGTTAATTTGTTTGCTTTGCGGCAGGCAACACGTTTACTATCCTGGCAGGCGAGAAAATATTGTTATAAGCTTGCCAGCAACCCTAACACAAATGCAGCTTACGCCCAACCCGAAACCTACCTGGGTAATTGCGGCAGGTGTCGGAAAGGGGGTCCAACGGGGGCATGGGGCATGGGGCATGGGGCATGGGACACGGGGGACAGTTTGTTAAGCGGATTACTGTCTTAGTAGAATAGCTTTAGTCGTGTACTTATGTCATACCTTATTCGACATTTACCGCTTACCACAAAGAAGGAGGCAGGCTGCTGCTGCTGCTGCTGCTGTTGCTGTTGCAAGTTTATACTCATTTAAGTTCCAGCGCATTTGTATAAAGCTTCGCTTCAATTGTTAATGCCACCGCCTAGATAGATATGCCCCGCCCCAAGTCCAAAACTAATGCTCAGACATCAAGCAGAACTAGACAAAATAATATAGCTCAAAAATATTACGTATATATTTATGTAATAAGTAAATAATAATAAAAATATGAATAATAAATATAGTTATTCGATCGGGCTGGCTCTGACATAGACATAGATATCTGCAGCAGACGGATATATGCGGATATCGGATATCGGATATATCTTTTATATTTGATGGAACTAAACTTGTTGGAATTAATTTGCTTTGTGTCTGTCACAAACAGCTGTTGTTGGGGAGAATCGCATAGAAGAGCGCTGTTAAGGCTGTTAATACGGGACTGTAGTTGTGTTGCATGCAGCATAGCAAAAGTTGCTCAACTGAATAAATGTGGCAAATGTTGGAGTTGTTGTTCAAATAAATGAATGCCCATCAATTACACAAACCGAGAAACCGGCAGACAGAGACAGCAGCAGAGGGCCCCACAAAACATTTACCACAAGAGATGAGAGAGACACAGGCAGACAAAAAGAGAGAGAGAGAGAGAGAGAGTGAGAGAGAGGGGGAGATAGAGCTATAAAAGTCTATATACATCGAGTTGCGGATAGCTTGAAGCACCCATATCAGCTGTCATTCATAAACGGACCGCAACACATGCATATTACAGTTATTACAGTTTGTTTGGGCCAGTTTTGGAATTTGGCTGGCATGAGCACAAAACCATTTGCCAATTATTGTTGGGGATACAAAGCTGTTGCTGTTTACTGTTTGCTGCGTGCACCCTGTGTAACATGAATCCAAATGGGGCAGCATCGACGTGATCAGCAAACGTTGAAGTTTATCTTATTGAATAATAATAATTATAATAAAAATAAAAATAATAATAATAATAAATAATTAATAATAATAATAAGTACTAATAAGCTTATAGCGAGATCGAGGAGCGACTATCTCTGGATGCTCCAAATCCAGAGATAATACCAGAAGTCGCATTCTGAATTTTGCTCGCTCTGCATCCTTGTTGCTTGTCTGTTTCTAATTAGTGTGTGTCTTTGGTGTACACACCGTCCGTCCAGGTCGCCCCGTCTGTCCGGCCAATTCTTCAGGGGCAAACCTTCAACACAGACATCTGGAGACGTGCTTTGTAAACCTAAAGGGATTTTTGCCAGCCGGCTAACAACGTTGAAAAGGTGCGCAAATGGGAAATTCCTTTGACAGCGCGGCATTAAAAATAACTTATTTACTCCACCCCGCTGGAGGGGGGGGGGGTTGGGGCATGTTTTCGTGTTTTCGCCAGCTCGTTCAATAAGCGACTCCTCGCGGAGACTTTCCTTTCAAGCGTCACCTTTTGAGAGTGCGCCAGTTGCGAGCTGAAAGTTGACAGCTGCCAGTTGCCAGTTGCCAGAGATCGTCAGTTTGTCATATTAGTTGTAAGACAAGCTCCTCCCCCACCCCACCATCACTTGCCACTTGCCACATGCCACATGCCACATGCCACTTGCCACTTATGCCACTATTCTCCGCCAGAGCTGTGGAAACTTTTGTCACTTATGTGGTGGCATTCAAATATACACCGAGCGATGCAGAAGGACAGGTAATGGGATATAACTCTGCACAGATATACACAGATATACTCCAAAAATGCTGGTACCTGACCTAAGGTGGGTGGTGGGTGGTGTGGGGGTAGGGGGGGTTGTGGTGTTATGTTTTATGGTTGCTGCCCTCACTAACAAGATAAATCATTAGGTTTGACTGCTGTCAATTAAGTGCTGCTTGTTGTCTATTTTGTTGTGTTGTGTTGTGTTCTGTGTTTTCTGTCTACGGTCTTGTATTTTGTGTCTTGTATTTTGTGTCTTGTGTCTTGTGTTTTGTGTTTTGTGTTTGTTGTGCTGTGTCATAATCAATATCCAATTTGACAGATTGTCATGTCTCTGGCCCGGCTGTTAAGAATTTGCAGCATTCATAGACAATGTTCAGCCACAAGTAATTTTCAGATATTCCATACCAAAATAGTTGTTGGAAATGTTCATAGACGACAAATGCTATTTAAATAAAATGTACATAAATATATATTTATATAGTTATATATAGTAAATGTATAAATAAATGTGAGTCTAGTTTCGCTTTAGCCAATTTCAGCCTCAATTCGATATTCTGCGATTATTATTTGATTATTTATTGTTCGTTTTGCTGTCACAACTGTGATCGGATTGACTTGATTTGATTTGATTTTCATTCAGCCAAGTCAGTCAGTTTGCGCCAAGTGCTCTCCTTGGTCAGCTCAAAGCCCTTTTGCCAATTGTAAATGTGGACTCAATTGGGCAGAGTTTGTTTCATATTATGCTTCATAGACAACTCACTTGATTAGTTACTCATCAGATAATGTTCATGATTTTTAGTGCTGTTGTTGTAGTTGTTGTTGTTGTAGTTGTTGTTGTTGTGATTGCAACCCATGACGACATTCCAATTTTTATAGTTATGAGTTATAAAGATTTAAGGGTCCTCTTTGCGGCTGGTTTTAGGTGCCTCGCTTCCATTCACATTTTGATGGCACACTTAGATCTATTAGGCACACGCCAGGACGCCAGGACGCCTGGATGCCAGCCAAGCCAGCCAAGCCAGCAACAACACTCCAACTAAGGCCAACACACGTACAAGAGCCGTAAATAGAATCGTCATTTGGTTTGATTACCCAACCGACTGCTTTTGACCATCAAGCCGAATGCAATGAAATGTTAAAGCTTAATTCAGCCCAGCCCAACGAGTGATGTTGCCACTAATGAAATGCATTTGCCTCAAATCAACGAAACAAACTTATGCCCAAAGAAACCAACACAACCCCCAAACCCAAAACCCAAACCCAAACCCAAATTTCACATCTCTACAAAAGCTTTCATCCTTCAATTCGCTTAAATGTGTGTGTGCGTGTGTGTGTTAGTTGGTGTGCGTGTGTGTTGCTAAACGCAAGAAAAACGCCAAAACCCATTGGGAAACCAATAAAAGTGTAAAAAAAAACAAAAAAGTGGAAAAATAAACGCAAAAGACGCAACAGAAAAATCATAAAAACGATATGAAATTTATGCGCATATTTCATTTCCTTTGGCTTTGGCTCCCACAGCCAGACATGAGCGTTGAGGGAGCTGGGAACTGGGAGCTGGGAGCTGGAATCCCACAAAGGTAAAGGGGAGCCAGACACTAGACACTGCAACAGGGGCGTGGAAAGGAGGCTGCTACTGTGCTGCTGTGCGACATTAGGTCTTCTAGACGAAGCAACTCTAAAGCTCAAGCATCGCTCTCTGCTTTCTGCTTTCTGCCATTTGCTTTCTGCCTTTTGCTTTCTGCCTTTTGCTTTCTGCTTTTGCTTTTTGATTTCTGTTTTTTGCTTTTTGGTTTTTGCTGCTGTTGTGTTTCTTCAGCAGAATTTTCTCAAGATTCGTTTTGTTTATTTTTTGGTTGATGCCATCGATATGTGTACACACTGTATGTGTGTATGTGTGTGAGTATATGTTGCACACACATTTAATACGCAACATACATTTATGCATTTAGTGGCACTGCTTGGGTATGCCAGAGCAGCCTGTGGCACATTAGTTTTTATGCTCGCCATTCTGTGTGGCAAAAACACTTTTTTCCTTTGGCTGCAGCGGAACTCAACCAATATCGAGTACAACATACATATATATATATATATATATATATATATATATGCATCCAAGAGATGAGAGCACTTTGGGAGCACACTCAACTTCAGATTCCACTTTCGATTTGCTTAGCATGCTAAAATGAGAGCAAACAACTTTCTGCACAAAATCGGTTTGCTTTATTTTGTTATTCTTTTAATTGAATATCAGATAAATATATAAGATTTGTCAGTTTCGAGACAGAAAGTAAATCAAATGAGCAGCAAAACACACAAATAAAATGGCTTTTTAATTTGTTCATGTTGAATAAATTTGGATTTACTTTAAGCTTGTTATTTGTTGCAGGTTTCCAATGCTTTATGTTCAATTGGATTTTTGTGATTTTTGTGGCATAAAGTGACTTGACTTTGCCCCCATTTTTGCACACAGTTTGCATGCAGATGCTTGACCCTTTCGCTGCTGTTGCTGTCAATGCAAGCATATATTACGTATACGTATTGATTCAGGTTACTCTGCTCAAGGCACACACACGCACACACGCACACGCACACACACCTGCCCCTTTTAGTGTGTCTATTCTTTAGTACTCTTTACCTGCCATGTCGAAATGTATTTGGTGGATGAAGGAAGGCGGGCGGACATTGCAGTTTATGCCGTTAACATCGTAAAATGTTTGTCTGTGAATATGCCATAACCCACATAGATATGGCCACGCCCACTTATATACTCCACAAACACACACACACACACACTCGCACATTCACTTGCCATGTTATGTTATGGATGCAGAAACACGGCCCTTTTCTTAGAGGTTGCATACACACACCTACACACACACACACACACACACACACACAGCTGCTGCACTTATTTTTCACTTCGCCCGCTGCTACGTTTTATGCATTCCATGTGCACAGCGAGAATCAGGGCGGGGGGGAGAGTGGGGTTTGGAATAAATAGTAAATTTTACGTTTATGCGGCACTAACAATAACCTCGCTGGCCAAGCAGCGCCAACAGAAATATTCTTAGCCAGGCTCTTCCCCTTATTAAATTAGATTGCCTGTGCTCTTCGCTGGAGACAGAGCGAAAGAGAGAGAGAGAGAGAGAGCGAGAAAGATGGCAACATTGGGGCATCAATTTGCTGGCATATATATAAAGCGCGATTTACTGTGCCATAGCCCCAAAAACTTTCGCAGCAACTGGCCGGGGAGGCGTGGGGGGGGGGGGGGGGCGGAGCAAGAGCATTATCAAAACGCTGGCTAATTTCAACCTTGCGTCCCATACACCATACACACACCCAACTTGATGTTGTTGTTGTGTGTGAGTGTTGTTTGTTTGTTTGCTGGCTGAGGGTCCAGAGATCCATTCCCGTTGTGGAAGTATGCAATAATTTACGCCGCAATAACGCATAAATCTGTCAAACTTGCTTAAAAATTAGATAAAGATAAATAAAATGCACGACAAAGGCGCGTTCAAGCGCATCAATCTGATGAGGCAGGGGAGGGGTGCGGTGCGTGGGTAGAGATTGTAAACTCCAAACTGTCGAAGCAAAGGTGAATGATGAGGAGGGGGAGGGGTTGAGGGGGAGGTGTGTGCAAGCAAGCAATGCGTGAACAAAATAAACAAATAAAAGCAAAAGCAAATACAACAACAAAATAACAGTAAGCAGCAGTAACAGCAGCAGCAGCAGCAGCGAATGATAAGTGGAAGAAATGGAAGAAGAGGTGGGCGAGGCTAGGCTATACAGTTGCGGTCAAAATCAAATATATGCCTCATCTGATGAAATCTCTTGTTTGGGCTTGTTTTGAAATATTAATATTTTCCATCATTCTAGTTGTCTTTACTACTACTTTTATAATGATCAATTTCAATAATAATTGCATACAATTTAAAGTTAAGGTCTTTAATTTTGCTGTTGTCAATTATTCCCATAGCTATGCAAGCTTTCAATATTTTGTTGTCTTCAGTATTGATTCATACTTTTTTTTTAAACTATATTTAAGGTACCACTATTATTTAGACCGCCACTGTATTGATATGTATATATATGTGTGTGTGTGTGCGTGTGAGTGTGTGCTCAGCAATAAGTAACATCAAGAGGAACATGCCGAGCCGAGCGAGAATCGCACTAAAGACGAAAACGAACTGAATGAAATCGGGAGGGACAATAGAAATATGCGTGGCTATAAAAAATTTAATTTTATTTGTTCGCGTTGAATTTTGTTGTTGTTGTTGTTTTTGTTGCTGCTGCTGCTGTTTCCTTTTGTTGCTGTTGTTGCACTGTTCTTTGCAGTAAACAAATTAAATTATTTGCCGTTAATTGTTTTCTTCTTTCTGGCGCTTTCAGCTTTTAATGAACGGGGCGGGTAGGGCCTGGTCACTCAAATGCCAGTGTGTGTGTGTGGGGGGGGGGGGGGGGCGGTGTCTGGCTGGGTGTGCGTTAGTCGTCAGCTCATCAAATTGTCTAATTTGTGTTGATTTAAACAGTCGTCCGAGTCGTTGAGTCGCCGAATCGAATCGCCGACTTGTCGACTGATGACCATAAAAAAAACAATAACACAGAATACAAAAAAAAAACCGAAACAGAGATAATAAAAAAAAAAAACAAATGCTGGGTGGATGCCGCCAAAAGTTTTTGAATGGCTTTTTTATAGGCCCATATTTTCAGTTTCTATGGGCATTTCGAATGGGTTTCCGTGGAATGCCCACAGTTGTCCACATTGCGGTTGAAAGAGTTGCTCAACTTAACTCCAGTCATAAAATCCATACACACACACACACACACACACACACACACACACACACACATACACATACATATTGTATGTTGTTGAGATTTAGGAACAACACGTAGCTTGAGCTAATAACAGAGACAAGAAAATTTCACGAGAATTTATTCAAATGAAATTGCTGTGTCAGACATAAAGTGCCGCATGCCCCCGCGAGTTTTCTCAAAAAGTTTTTGCCTGGTTTTCCTACTTACGTCAACATAACATTGCTGAATTCTTATTGCTGTCATAAACAAACAGGACATTCAATTTACGCTCGAATAGATAATTGTAATATTTGACGGGATACATCCTGTAAACGGGACAAACCATCAAAATTTTGCAAAATCAATTGAAAACTATTTGGATCTGGATTTGAGAAACTGGCAATCTGAATACTACATAAGCAGCACGAACAGATTTCATGTCACTGCTAAAAAACAAAGCCATAAAACAAAGGGGTAAAAAATGAAGCCAGAGAAATAAAACACAAACATCAAGGCCAAGAACTGTGCCTGCGGGGCAAGAGCATGTCGTGTCCAGGCCTCCCTACGCCTAACATGCCCCCCTCCTCTATCTCCCTCTCTCTCTCCATCTCTCTCTCTCTCTCCCTCGCTGCTTGTGAACAACTAATTAGTTTTACATTTTTAACTACCGCACGGGCGGTGCAGGGGTGGCGGGCAAGTTTTGATGGAGGGTCGACTCGGTCTCTGACTCGAACTCGCACTCGCACTCGCACTCGAACTAGAACTGGAGACTGAGAATGCGTTTTGGGGCTGGGCCACACGCACGCGCCACATAAAAATCTACAACTAGGCAACCAAAACAATCACAAAACTGCGTGCAACAACTTTTTTTGCAAGAGCAAAAAATACAAATAAAAATAAAAAAGAGAAAAACCAAAAAGAAGAAGAAAAAGATAGAGCACAAACCGCTAAGAGCGCTCTGTCAATCAAATGCTGCAGACAGTGCTGTGTGGCAGTATGCGTACACCTCGCACAACAATGTTGTTAACTGCAACACGGAAATACGGCCACTAGCCAGAATCAAAGCAATTTATGATTAGCCAATTAAGAAACGTTTGGAGGAATCGAACGAAAATTAAATTCAACTCAGAGAATAACCAGCTATAACTATCTGATTGGTTGGACATATAAAGCGTCTACAAAATATATATATAAAGACGAACTCCAGCTTCTAAGCAGTGTTTGTTACAGTGTAATCTCACATATTAATAGGTAAATTTATATGCGAAACTACTAAGCCTACTCACGACTCACGACTCACGACTCACGATTCACGACTCACGATTCACGATTCACGATATTAAATATTTCTCTGCTTAGAGTTTATAACTAACTTATGCATCATTTGGGAGATGGGTAACATTAATTCGAGCCAATACATAGGCCAACTTTGGAGTACTCTGTACTAAGCCTACTCACGACTCACGACTCACGACTCACGACTCACGATATTAAATATTTCTCTGCTTAGAGTTTATAACTAACTTATGCATCATTTGGGAGATGGGTAACATTAATTCGAGCCAATACATAGGCCAACTTTGGAGTACTCTGTACTAAGCCTACTCACGACTCACGACTCACGACTCACGATATTAAATATTTCTCTGCTTAGAGTTTATAACTAACTTATGCATCATTTGGGTGATGGGTAACATTAATTCGAGCCAATACATAGGCCAACTTTGGAGTACTCTGTACTAAGCCTACTCACGACTCACGACTCACGACTCACGACTCACGATATTAAATATTTCTCTGCTTAGAGTTTATAACTAACTTATGCATCATTTGGGAGATGGGTAACATTAATTCGAGCCAATACATAGGCCAACTTTGGAGTACTCTGTACTAAGCCTACTCACGACTCACGACTCACGACTCACGATATTAAATATTTCTCTGCTTAGAGTTTATAACTAACTTATGCATCATTTGGGAGATGGGTAACATTAATTCGAGCCAATACATAGGCCAACTTTGGAGTACTCTGTACTAAGCCTACTCACGACTCACGACTCACGACTCACGACTCACGATATTAAATATTTCTCTGCTTAGAGTTTATAACTAACTTATGCATCATTTGGGAGATGGGTAACATTAATTCGAGCCAATACATAGGCCAACTTTGGAGTACTCTGTACTAAGCCTACTCACGACTCACGACTCACGACTCACGACTCACGATATTAAATATTTCTCTGCTTAGAGTTTATAACTAACTTATGCATCATTTGGGAGATGGGTAACATTAATTCGAGCCAATACATAGGCCAACTTTGGAGTACTCTGTACTAAGCCTAATCACGACTCACGACTCACGACTCACGATTCACGATATTAAATATTTCTCTGCTTAGAGTTTATAACTAACTTATGCATCATTTGGGAGATGGGTAACATTAATTCGAGCCAATACATAGGCCAACTTTGGAGTACTCTGTGTTTGCTGTATTTGTGTTGCTATTGTTGCCACTGCCACGCCGAGACACACAGCGAACGCACTTGAGCTGAGTTGAGTTGGACGCATTTTAATGTAATTACATTAAATGAAATTACATTAAATAATAAAAGTAACGGCGCAAAGTTGCCAGATGCGAGGCAGGCAACAAAAAAAAAGACGAGCAGAGAGCAGAAAATGGCCCTCAATTTACTCAAGCGATGATGAACAGAGGAGCGACAGCGCAGCAGTGGCAACTAGTTGGGGAGAGGCTGGGGGGGGGGGGGGGGAGGGAGGTTGCGTCAACTAGGCGTCATTGCTTTAAGTTGCTTTTTAGCTAATTTGACATTTGAAGTCTAATAAATAAGTTATGACAGCAAAATGTGTGGCAACTAACTGAATTTTGGACTCCAACGGGAAGAGGAACTGTCACGTGGTTCGTCTCCATTGCCCTCTCCGTCACCCACGCCATCTTTGTTTCCGTGATGGACCGTGGACTGTTAATAGCTGTTGACGGCACACGGAATGAGCTGCGTTCGCCTCTTATGGCCCAAGTATTTTCTGCTCGAACTGAGTTACGAGCAAAACCATTTTCATCCTCATCTTCATCCTCATCCTCATCCTCATTTTCATCTCCATCTTTTGGTGCATCTTCTGCTTCGCCTACGTCTGCTCTCCCTTTCGGGGCATGAGGCATGGGGCATAGCTGATACTGGTTTTGGTTGGCGGCTGCTGCTCGGCAAAGGTGTTGTCATTAAAAAATGATAAATACTTTCAGCACGGAATGAAATGTGCGTCTTCTACTAGCTCCAAATGGGTGTGGCTTGCATTTGGGCTTTTTGGGTATTGACTTTGTGGCTGGCTAAGCAACAACAACACCAACAAATTGTTCTTGCCGTCGCTTGTCCCTGGCCAATAAGCCAAGTTTGCCGAGCAGACTAATCTTGAAATATCATTGGACGCAAGGAGGCAGCACCACCAATGGGACTTGTGCATTGAAAAGAAGCCACCACAATGATGATAATGAGCATATTTATAATAATGATGATGCTGTTCATGATTACGTTGACGATGATGACGATGATGATGATGATGATGATGAAATGGCACTGACTTGCAAAAAGCGCAAGACAGTTTATTAAAGTGAATGTGATGAAGTTATCCTTCACACAAATACACACTCACACACACCCACACACACACATAGATAAAGTAACAAGTAAAATATCATAATATATATAATTAAATTCCAATCCAGAATCAACGTTCGAAGTTGAGCACTGAAATTGATTCCATTAACTAGATCGGCTCATAGATTCTATATATATAGATGCATGACTCATTTGGCAATTTGAAGCGTGCCCCGTGCGACAGATGGATTTAATTGAGACAAACCAGCATGGAGCATATCAAGATGCCTATCAGCTGGCCCCACAGATACACAGATAGATATCTGCGATTGGCCCGAACAAAAGTATGATTGGAGTCTGTCTCACACATATGGCATGGATGACGATTGCTGTCTGCTGCTGTTGCTGTTGTTAATGATACATATCAAACGTCATGCTGCGACACATTTGGCCTCTAAGTGGAGCAGACAGCAAAAACAGCAGCAGCAGCAGCAAACACATGTAGAGCATGTTGCGCCACACAACGAGCCAAAACGAGCCATTTAAGCCAAACAACAAAGAACTTTGTCTATGCAACGCAGATAGAAAAGCGCCGACGACGACAACGACGACCGCCCCAGCAGAGGGAGGGGCAGGTCGGGGCATGCATTGAGGGACTGCAGGCGTTGCATTTACAAGGCATTTGCTTTGAATTACACATGCAGCCAGGCAGCCAGGCGGACACCAGCAACACCAGCAACAAGGGACAGTTATTGAAATCTAGCCGAAAAACTCGACAACAACAAAAAAAAGAAAAAAAAAAATTATGATGCTTGCAGCAGATACCCTGTAAAAGCACTTTCATGTAGTTATCACATTGGGTTGTTTAAAAATAAATAAATAAATCTTTATAAATATATAAATAATACAATCCTGGCCATATAGGACAGAGGTAAGTTACTGCACGATTTCTATCATATAATCTGAATAAAAGTATGGCATAGTATATATATATACTATATATATGAGCAGTTTATATCTGAAACTAACTCTTATCGATGAGATATCAACAGATATCGCCAATCGAACTACATAATCTGCTGTTAACTGTGCCGCCCTGAAAGTGTATTATAATTTCTACAGGGTATGCAAACAATGGCATTAAATTGCTTACAGAGCAAGAGGCAGAGAGAAAGAGAGCGTGAGAGAGAGAGAGAGAGAGAGGGAGAGACACATGCTCTGTTAGCTATTTTTTTTTTTGGTGCAGGGGCTGTGTCGCATGGGAACGCATGGGAAAACACAGGAAAACACGCAACGCAACGCAACGCAACGCAGCGAAATGAAAATTGATTTGTTATGAACGTCGCTTGTCTCTTGTGTTTTGTGTTGCTCTTGTTATTTTCGTTGTTGTTGTTGTTGTTGTTGCTCGGCCTGGGTTGATTATGATCAATGCCAGCCCAGGCTGGGCTAGTTAGCTGCCTGGCTAGCTGGCTCTGTTAACCATTTAGCCCACCTATATGCCTTTGGCCATATCCATATCCATATCCATATCCACATCTATAGCTATGTATTTCCATTTCCATTTCAATATCTGTATTTTTATGTATTTTACGTGCGTCCTCTCCCGCCCGCCCACATTTGTGGGTGCGTCGCGCTAATGAACTTAATTGCTTGCAACGGGACTATTAACAGCCAACTACGCGACTCGCACAGAAATGGTTAATGGTTAATGACAAAATGCTAACCAAATCGTTCACACACTTCAGCTGCAGATGGAACTCATCACTTATTTATTGGTTTTTCCTTTCTTTCTTCTTCTTCAAATACATATGTACATATATGTATACCCCTTAGCTACAGTCCAAAACTAAGGGTTGATCAATTCGTTATCAAATTCACTTTTAGCATTAAGAGAATTAAGTGTAAGGATGAGTTGCGACTGCAACTGTTACTTGTCCTTAATTATGATTATTAATTATTAATAGAGACTAACTAAACACTATTAACTAAGTATTTAGTATCTGTATTAACTGATTGCGTGGCAACAGCTGGCTGTGATTGATGGGCAGAGTTTCGAAACTATTTGTTAATATGCTGGTGCATGTCGCATTGGGAATGCGCGACATGCAGCGAACACATCAACATTCAACATTCAACATTCAACGTTCAACCGCATGCCTTTCAATGAGGGGCGCCACGCATGCGTGCCCCAAGAGAGCAAGCGATTCCAATTGTTTGATTGTGCCTGACTAATTTCGCTTTCGCTATGCGATGTTGCGACGCATTGTTGTTATTGTTGCTTGTTGTTTGTAGCTTCTTTTTGTTGCTTGTTGTTGTTGCTTGTTGCTGTTGGCAGTTTCAGTGTAAATGTCTTGTAGTTTGGGGCTATTATGTATAATTTAATGGTCATTAAATGGGTTGGCATAATAGCCAAACAGGAATGGAAATGGGAATAGCAATACACACACACAACACACACACAACACACACACACACACCCACAGAACACATACTTATAGCCATAGCTTTTGTTTGGAATGGTTATGCTAATGGTAATCGTTGGTTCGCTCGCTGGTTCACTGGTTCGTTCCACAAATGGAATCACTTTGTGACGAGTGCAACGATCCACAAAATCAGTTCCCTCTCTCCCTCCCTCTCCCCCTCTCTATCTCTCTCTCTGTTTCAGATGCTATAGCCTCGATGCAGATGAGTGCAATTCCATTCGAGTCAACTCCAATCAAAGCATCCATTCGTGCAGCAAGTGGCAGCCAGTGTTGTCAGCAATCCAAATATGCTCTTTTGCTCTATGCTAATTCTGCCCCATGTTGCAGAAGGCCAGAGTTGAGTTCTCTGAGAGCAGCTATAGTCTTAGACCCTTACTAGTTAACTCGGACTCTACGAAGGAGTGAAACATAAAGCAGATTCAAGACAGTTTTCAATGCATATAAGGAACAGATTATGGATTATTTATACAGTTATAGCTGCAAGTGTCAGATCTACTGACAGACTGAGAAGTCTGACTAGGAAGTTACCTAACTAAAATAGATAGGAATAGGAATCCTTAATTTCACATCCTAGCAGAATGTGACGTCTTAACCAGGAAAAGATGCAGCATCCTAGGAATTCCAGCATTCGGGCAGGAGCTGGTAGCTGTAAGTGTATTTCAATTTCGACCATTCAAAGCGACGATTTTCAAATCAATCTAACCCGTCAGTTTGAACTAAGCCAAAACAAGCTGAGGCGAAGGTCAGCCACAACATCAGACAGACAGACACACACACACACACACGCACACACACACACGCACAAAAATAATGAACAGAAATGCATTGACAAGCAGCAGATCTGCGATTAGAAGTGCTCCAACCTACGACTGCAGCTGCTCCGCAGTTTGCTGTTTGCTGTTTGCTGTTGGAGGCGCCCAGCGAGGGGCTGTAGACAGATCTCGAAATAGACTCGTTACTCGTACCTGCAATGAAAAGAAGAAGCAGAAATATAATATAGAATATTAAACTGGGGGCAGATAAGCTGAGGCGGAAATAAGTAATTCGATTTGGGATTGTAAAAAGAGCGAACAAATTGAAGCCACTAACAAGTGAGAATCATCAGAAATACGACTGACGAACGATGAGATACTCTGTGATATTGATGTGAAATGATCTTCGAACTCAACTGAATAATAAACATTTAAATGCAATGATTATTAATAATCATGCAAATGCAAATGCATTTCATTTGGATAAGGGTGTATTTCCTGTAAGGGTGTATGCCTTCTCTTGTCTGTTGGCTAACAACCCTTTGGGCTCGCGCTTATGATTAAAGGGTATACATAATCGAAATGCTAAATTGGAAAATAATGTAATCTATGTATGGGCTGGCAAGCGTGCACCATGGACTTGTCTAACATACAATATATATGTACATATTTTCAAAGCTTCTCGATTTTATTTTCAATTTAGTTTTTTTTGATTTTTTTTTATTTTTATTTTTTATGGAATTTGTAATCAAAAGACAAACGACCGGACGCCACACAGAGAGATGCGTGTGTGTGTGTGTGTGTGTGTGTATGTAGGTCATCTATGACGGACATATCGTAACCGTAAACGTAATCCGTATCGCAGGGTTCAAAAGGTTCACGCGGCATCGTCACGCCATGCCCCAGCACACGCACACGCACACACACACACACACACACACACACATGGACTTACGAAAGGCGTCTAGTTGGTACACGCCCACGATGTGAGAGGCCAGCAACTGAGCCAACGACGTTTAAGCCATACCCTCGCCAGCCACAAGATGAGCTGCTGCTCTCTGAATATATGCCTAAATTTAAACTATGCCCAACTAAATTTGCCCTGGCCAGTCAATTGCTACTCTTCATCGATTTATAAGCTATATATATGTATATATATTCCATGTTCCTCGTATCAACAATTGAGCTTGTTTGCTTTCTTGGCATTTTCTTTTCATTTTTGCACTTTTCTACAACACTCTCATTAATAAGCTGTCGCTATCGATAACCCAAGTGGCGATTATTACTTGCACCAGTTGGAGACGTTGGATATAGTAAGAAACCCATAATACCATTATATATATACATATATATATTCTTTAATAACTACCTATACACTAGAACAATTTCGCTTCGATTATTTTTAAAGGTTAGCCATGTCTGCTTTGTTGCTTTGTGTGTTAGTTTGTGTGTGGACATGAAACCTCAGCCTGAGCTGACCCCAGACCCAGTTCCCGGCCGATTCTACTGTATTATACTGTATCTGTCTGTTTATATTGGTAGTGGTAACTGGGTAACCGTATCGTGTTACATTGGTGCAGTGATGTGGCCGGCCTGTTCTGACCTTAGACAAGACGGCGCGACCAGCAACTGCCAATTACGCAATATAAAATGCTAAATTAATAAAAAAAAAACCAAAAGGGAACAAAAATAACAACAATAACAATAACAACAACAACAACGACAACAACAACAACAACAAAAGCAATAGTAAAAGCCAATTAAAACACAAAAACAACAACAAGAATCACGTTATTTACGTTCGGCCGAATTCAAAACGTGCTTCAAAATAGCTACAACAAAATAAGAATAGGAGAGTAAGAGTCGAAAGTGCTCGACTCGGTGCTAGTCTGTAATAATAATAATTATAATATATAATACAAATAATAATAATAATAATAATATGTAACTAATCAGAGATACTTGAATCACTTTCAGTCTCAGTATTTGCAGAGTATTCGATTTGAGCTTCATTTGCGTGTTTTATGGCTACACAGATCCTTAGTTCAGCTGGTTCATGGCTGACTTGGCTCATGAATAAATGGGTATTTGGGGCTCACTTTCGTTGATATCGCTGCACACTTGATTATACCCATTGTGGCACTTTTACAGCCACAGGGTAGAAAAAGGAAATTTTAATTTTCTGTGAAAATTGCCGGCTATAAATTACATATTGCCCAGCCGCGCCGCAACGGTCAGAAAACATAAAATATTTCTGTGTAGTGTCGTGTAAATGATCGAACCCCAAACCCACCCACCAACACCTCCTCCTCATCCTCACTGGCCATTGCAATGGCCATTAGATGAATGAATGAGCGGGGCCATTGTGAGTGTGAGTGTGAGTGTGAGTGTATGAATGAGTACTCGTTCTATGTCAGCGGCTGCCTGACCTTGTCATAAACAAAATTGAAATATCGCCAGCACAACAACAATAATCAACTATCGAGAAGCAATCGAAGTAAATATTTTTAGTCGCTTTTCGGACACATTGAATATATATATATATATATATTGATGGATTCCCAAATGTAGAGGCTAAAATGGATTTTTAATGGCTCAAGCGAAACTGATGTTTGTCATAGAAATGATGCAAAGACGAACTTGAATTCAATTTGCAATTGTAGAAGAAATGCATTTCAGATTTGTGTGCTTCAATTTGAGGCAATGAGTTGTGGCAATTAATGAATCAACTTTGTTATTCTGCTAGCATATTAAATACATAGCTTAAGTGATTGATAGTCGTGGCTGATGAAAGTCATATGAATTTATTTCACATTAGTACGAGGACCGAGCTGGCTCGCATTGTTGGCATTCCAAATGCGATTTGATTAATGATAACATTTATTTACTTGCTACTTGTGACGCATTAATTGCACAATGGGTACGGCCGGGCACACTCATGAGTACACTCAGGGGTACTGCTATCGTTTCCAGTAATTGCCACACACTGATAACAGCCTCGGGTAAATATCAAATGGGGCACTTTCAAAAATTCATACGATAGCCAATAACAGCCAGAACAAAGTCAAATCGAGTGGCTGTGGCAAGTGTGCTCCCTCGGGTGTGTCTTTGGGGCAAGAAATCGCAACAAGTCACACAGCGTTGCCTCATAATAACAGAAAATGAAATTAAAAAAAAAAAAAGGGGAACGACAAAAAAGCGCAGCTGCTGCTCCCCTTGAGAAGCCAATGAGCTCAAGAGATTTAAGAGAGAGAGAGAGAGAGAGAGAGAGAGAGAGAGAGAGAGATTCACTCTAACGCCCACACAATTAACACTTTGGTTGACGGGTAAATAAATATTTAGCATGTGAATACAAAAGCTGCTGGCTGGCCGTCGAAGCTGGCAAACAATATTTATAACAGAAACTAGAAATAATAGTGGAACTTGATGTGGCAACAATGGAAAATGCTTGCAACACATTCACACACATGCCCCACTTACAGCATGGCTCATTGTGGTTGTTGCAGCAACGCCTTCGCCTTGCATAGTCTAATCAATGATTACTATGCCCCTTGGCCTGGTCTTCTTCTACTTGGGCGCCCAATCAACGACGCTGGCAGCCAACCAAGCGACAAGCCATGCAACTGACACACACTCACACACACAAACACACACACACACACAGCAATACATGCATATAAATGAATAGACGGCATGTTAAGATTGTAGCAGCAAATGGGATTATCTGTAGCTGAGCGAAACTAAAATACCCTGCCTGAATATATATCAGCTCAGATAAGTATTGAATATGAATATATGAATATATATATATGTATATATGTATATGAGTATAAGCCTAATATTTGAATATATAATAAATTTGTGCGCAACTCAACTCACAGGTATGTGAAGTCTATGCAAAACTCAGTCTCAAAGTCGAATTGTGAACAGTGTAATGATTCGCACGATTGTACGTATATAAAATAGAGATAATAATACCAGAGATAAACGATATTTGGCATCAAGTTGGGAAATCATATATCAAATGCATAAATATAGATTGGTTTCGTATTATCAACAGCAGCTCGGGCAGATTTAATCAAGCGAACAGTTCACTTGGGTCAAAGGCTCAATTTCAATTTCCATTTCCATTTCAATTTCAATTTCAGTTAGCCAGTTGTTCGAATACCCGCTGGGCAATGCGTGTAACATGGCTAGAAAGTTGGCAAAGTCGCACAACACAGTTGATTAAGCCAAGGTTTGCTTTTGCCAATGTCATTTAGCCCCAAAGACCAAGACGAGCTGGAAAGAGAAACAGAAACCGAAACAGAAGAAGAAGAAGAAGAAGAAGTCGAGTCTCCTTGTTGAGTCAAACAAATGGAAGGGCGACCAGAGGAAGACATCATCCTCTGTCAAGCCACACACACACGCACACACACACGCACACACACACGCACACACACACGCACACACACACGCACACACACACGCACACAACTCACGTCAAGAAACTGTAACCAAATGAACCGAACTGAACTGAACCGCATCGCATTGCACCGAACCAAACCGAACCGCGCCACATGCGTTGCACAAGTTGATGGAATTTTCCTTATTTTCCGCTTTTCTTTTCTTTGCTCCGCTCTTCTTTGCGCTTACTCATATTTATACATATATGTATATTAATATTATTTTTTGTTTTCCCCTTTTTCGGGTCTGTCAGTGGCAGTTGCTGTGTTTCGCAGTTTCGATTTGCCTCTTACAATCTTTGCCGCAAATATTTGCTTTGCATTCAGCATTGGTTGGGTGCACTGCAACTGGTGCAAGATCAGCACATCCTCATTAGCCAGTGCAACTGAAGATGGCCAGCAGACGGAGCTTTTAATTTTCAATTTGATTTATGATATAATTTGATTCAATTCGTTACTTATTAAGTATTGGTGGAGCTCGATTGGATTTCATCCGGGTTTTCCCCAATCCAAATTGTTGTATTCTTTTGTGTCGACTGACTTTAGCTGACAAGATAAACGATCCGCAATAGCTCTGCTCGGCAGCGTCCTATCTCGATGGGTGTGAGTGTGGAGTGCAAAGCTTACAAAATTAATCAAAGCACTTTGCTTAAGAGCAGAAGCTAGTGGGCTGTGCAAAGCTGCTGAGTGGACTGGACAAGAAAGCTGCTTAAAGTGAGCAGCAGCAACATGATTCTGAGTGTCCGATTTGCGACAATAGAAAGTGGGAGCAACTTGTGGCAGCAACAGTGTTGATAAGTGTCATTTAGACAGCAGCTGATGGACGCCAGCGAATGAATTTTCCCTTTCCATTCCCTCGCGCTTACTCTTGCTGCTGTTGCATGCCTCAAATGCTGTGTGCCTCAATGCCATTTGCCCCAGATTCGAACAGCAAATGTTCACAGCACGATAAGATGAAAAGAAATGGGATCTTGGGAAAAGGCTAAGCGAAGGTGTGCTTTTCACGTGTTTGTCTTCAGATTTTCAAGCTTAATGCGTGAGTCTCTCTTCTCTCTCTCTCTCTCTCTCTCTCTCTCTCTCTCTCTCTCTCTCTCTCTCTCTCTCTGCGTGTGTGTGATTATGCAAAGTGAGTTGAAAAAGGATTGCAAACGAATTTGTTATGCGCATTTTGATGTCATTATCCTTAAAAGTCATTGGCCTCATCCTCCCGCTACTGCTCCTCGTTGGTTGTTGGTTGCCATCATCATCACCCCGATTATATCCAGCTGCTATACTTAGTGAATAAATCGGGCCGACATCAGGTTAGACTCGCTCATACATACAATATAAACGAGCGTCTGATTATGCAAATCTATTTATATGCCAACTACTTATGTGGCTTTGTTGGGCGCCGACCGGTTACCGAATGAGTTACTCACTGACTGAGTGAGCGAAAGAGAGAGAGAGTGAGTGAAAGAGGGAGAGAGAGAGAGAGTGAGAGAGAGAGAGAGAGGGAGACTGAGACCCTCCACAAAATACGAGTTGTTTAGGCAATTAATTTTGAAGCTTTGCAGATTGACTGGGGCGACGTTGCGTCGTCGTCCTTTTTGCGATACTCTGTTGTCGGCTGCTGTTGTTGTGATTACCAGCGTCTAAGTTGGGGTTAAGCGTGGGTCAGAGTTCATTGTGCCTTGTTCCTTTTGTTATTGTTTCACACTAGCGTACAGGATTACGTGTGTCAGATGTGTGTCCTGCCCAGAGAGACCCGTCTTGGCCCCACCCCTCTCCCCAGACACTTAACACCCCAAAGAGCATTTGCTGTCTGTCCGTTGGTGTCAATAAAAGGACACAGCATTGCCAGCTTATAGACTTAATAGTCACACATACACAAACACACACGCACACGCACACACACGCACACGCACACATTGTTTGGCAGCAGGCTTTAAAGTGTACTCGTCATTATTAATAGCTCAATAATTGCTGATGAGCTGAGTCTGTAAAGTTGACTTATTGATTTCTCTATTACTTGTTTTCTGTGTGGTCTTTTCTAGTTACTCGTTATTATTATTAGCTATTCGTTATTCGCAACTATTTTGTATATCTACTCGCTGAGTGATTTGACGTTAACTTCAGTAACTCTTCTCAAATTTATTAGTTTAACTTGACTTATTCTCAACGAAAAACACACTTGCCACACATTACTCGTTGCTGGTATGAGTATCATGCTAAGCTGCCACAGCTGACATACATTTAATCTCGCCTTTTCTACTCTACACTCATTTACTTACTCGTTACTCGTATAGGGTTCATTAGTTTTACGCCTACTCATTCACTTCTATAATCACTCGTTACTTTGTCATTACATTAACCGTTACATCATGTCAACTCACGACTAGTTGCCCATCATTGGTTTATGTTCAGTTCAGTTGTCTGCTTCTGTTGTCTTTTGTGAACTCGCTTAAATTGTGCCACTAGTTGCAAGCAGGCCCCATCGGGTAATCCCCTAGCACGATACCAGGACTCGCTAGCTATTTCAGCTATATTTAGCTGAATGAGTTTGTTTACCACCTCGTCTCAGCTTGGGTTGAGTTCGTCTGAATTTTCGCAGCACTTTGCAATGTTTATTTTGCACGTTTGCCGCAGCATTGCGAATTCTGAGAGAGCAGAGACATTGCCTTGGCTTGTTTCTTGTTTTCTGTCACTTTTGTTTGTTTGTTTTTGTTTTTTCGTTTGTTTTTTGTTTTTTCTGTTTTTGTTTCTCTTTTCTGGTCTGAACTATTTATAGACGCGGCTAATGAGGCTCGGCGAGAAGCGCAACTATTTAAGCTGCTTGGCTAAGAAATGACAGCGTCAAAGAGAGCGGAAGTAAATATTACAACTGTGTGTGTGTGTGTGTGGGTGTGTGTGTTGGTGCGGGTGCGGGTGCGGATGTATGGCTATGTGTGCGTTAGCATTTCTCAACCGGAAATGCTCTTATTGTATCATGACAGTTGGCATATCAAATGTGCAAGGCCAGACATCGGATCTACTACTACTACTGCTACTACACACACACACACACACACACACACACGTATATACACACATTTCTAGAGTCTGGTCTGAGTCTGAGAATGATTATTAGTTGCGTGTTAAATGTCAATTGTCATAATTAAATGTGACATCCCCATAAAGCCGGGCCAGCATTTGGAAATTAGAAAAAGCTTTTAGCAAAGCTGAAAGGCAAAAAAAAAAAAAAAAAAAAAAAACTGGAGAAGAAAACAAAAACAGGAAAAAATACATGACAATTCCCATAGAGTCCGTCCGTTCGTTCATCCGTCTGTCTGTCCGTCTGTCTGTCAGTCTGTCTGTCTGTCTGTCAGTCTGTTTGCCCTAGTTCAGTTTAGTTATGTTATGTGAATGCGAATGTGATACGCAACTTTTGTATCTCATCTAAAGCGGGCTGCTAATTGTATCGGCCTTTGGTAAACGCTTCGATTTACGTTGAACCCCAACCACCCCACCACTCTCCCAATCCCCGCCTGTTCATCCTCATCCATTTTGATTAGGGGCACTCTCGTATATAGATATATATGTGGCCATATCAATTTCTTAACTTTGTGCTACTTGCTGAATGCTTTCCCATTTAACTGTAATTATTTCTATTTTTGTTTTTGTTGTACATATATATTTTTATCAGAATTAATTAATCTGTTTAATGGCTGGCTCGATTGATTGGCCAGCTCATTGGCTCAATGGCTCAACGATTCAGGGACTCAGCGATTTAACCCAAGTATCAATTGGATATCTCGCACACGCTGAAGGCAAGTCGAACGCATGCATAATGCCATCAATCAAATGCAATTATAAACTCGCTCCAAGTGTTCACTGGGGACTCTCGATGGCTAAGCCACACGCATACGGTCGCCAATTGTTGCAAGTTGATTGTGTAATTACCATTCAGCAAGTTAGTCTGTGGGCTCCTGCGCTGCCTGCCTCTCTGTTGCATAGTTGATGTCCATTGTATGGCTATAAAGCGCATAAGTGTTGACAAGCAACTCTCGCAAGTAACGAGTGTCATTATTTGAAGCTAATCGTTAGTTTAAGCGAACTCGCTACATACTTCATCGATAGCTTTACACTACTCAGAGAATTAACTTTTACCAATTACTTGTTGCCTTTGAGGCGCAACAAGTGCAACTTAACGAGTTTAATTTTCATTTAATTTTTACCAAAATACAAACAAAGGTGCCCACGCTGACCAAAGCTGATCATGTGAGGCACTCTTTGCAGCTGCAACCTTTTGGTGCATCTCAAATTTGCTTAGATATGCAAAATGCTGCACTCTGCCTAGGCGAGCACTAATACCATTTGAATGTCGTATTTATTTTCATATCTAACACTGACCCAATTCAAAAACAAGTTGAGAACGTGACTAAGCAAAAGATTACACAAAATATATATATATATATATATATATATGTGTATATATGCTTCAAACTATGCTGTTGTTGTTCTAATTCAAATTCTGATTGCCTCTTTGTTTGCAGTGTGTCAAATAAAATAACAAGTACGTTGCGTAAAATTGCATAGATAGTCTCTGTCTCTAAACATTTTCCAATTTACAAATATTTAGCAATTTAAGAGCTAAACACAAAAAAAGCCAAAGACACACACACACACACAGGGAGAGTGAGAGAGAGGGAAGACTTGGCCAACTATATATTTTAGTTCTATTCGTAGTAAAAGTTTCTAATTAAAAAACCCAAAAAATGCCTTTAGCAAAGCCATGCATTTGGGCCTTCTCTCCCTCTCTCTCTCTCTCTCTCTCTATCTTTCTCTTTCTCTTTCTCTCTCTGTGTATGTTTGTTTGTGTGGTTGGCTGGTTTTTGTTTTCGGTTATTAAAATGATAATAACCTCAAAATCAACATGGCCTCGTACCAAAGCCCCCGCAACCAGCATACTTATGGCTCGGCTCCTCATGGCCATGCGTAGAAAGTCCTTTCATGCCATGTTTGTCATTTATTTGTTTGTTTGCCGCACTTTCTCTCTCTCTCTCTCTCGCTATATATATATATATGTATTCATATTTATGTACTTGTTCGCAGTTCTTTCTTTTTGTGCAGCTCAACGCATTCAAAGGGAACCAAAGTTGGAGAAGAAGCAGCAACGCCAGCAGAATGAGTACAGCGAAATTTGCATAAATAATAAATGCAGAGGCAAAAAGCAGCAGCAGCAGCAGCAGCAGCCAAAAACTCGGCAAACCTCTGTCGAAAACCCTTAATCAAAAGTTTAAACAATATAAAATATGAAAAATACTTGAGCGAGTAGCGAGTAAGCAGGGCCGGCAGGGGGCAATCCCCAAAATCCACACACACACAAAAAGCACAAGCAAAAAACTAAGGGACAGCAAAGAAAAGATAAGAAAACGCAAATGAAAACTAGACAGCAAATCCGTTCCGCACACAGACATCACAATAATATGTATATATATATATATATACATGTATATATATGTATACATATATATGGCTGGCATCCTGTTGACCGCTTGGACACCGTGTTTCCAGCTGCGTTTTTAGAGTCGCAGCCGCATCTCTGACTGGCATTCCCTGCTCACATTTTGAGGCATGCCTCAGCCACTGCTCCTGCATTCGGTGGCTAATGCAAAGAGCCTTCAAATTGTATTTAGGTTTTACGTTTTACGTTTCATCTTCTTCTTTGCCCTCCCCCCCCCCTCCCACCACAGCCGTTCGTCCTTTGTGTACCTCTGAGTGTCTGTCCGAGCAGCAGTCGCTTAGTTTCATTTTCATTTCCATTTTCATTTTCATTTTATCTGGCTGTAAGCTGGCAAATGCCTAATACGTGCCTTAAACCAGCAAATCAACATTGCCTTTGACGAAACCGCATCGTTCTCTGTCAATTTATATGAACAGTGCGATTACTCTTCTCCCTTTCTCTCTCTCTCTCTCTCTCTGTCTGTCTCTCTCTCTCTCTGTCTCTCTCTCTTTATGCTGTGAGCTTGTTTAATATGCGATTCGTTACTTTCAACTCGTTAACTTACTCTACTCGTTACTCGTTGCTACTCGTTACTTGTTGCTACTCGTTACTTGTTGCTACTCGTTACTCGTTGCTACTCGTTACTCGAAGTTACTTGTTACTCGTTGCTCGTTGAGTGGCCAGCCTGCCAATTTATATGAACAGTGCGCTTACTCTTGTTACTCGCTCTCTCTCTCTCTCTCTCTCTCTGTCTCTCTCTCCACTGAGTTTATTTAATATGCAATTCGTTGCTTGATAATGTTTAGTCATGCTACTCGTTACTCGTTGCTGCTCAATTAGCAATTTAGATGAGTAGTGGGATTACTGCACTAGGCATCTCTTCATTGATGCTCTTATTTGTTAGCTGGCTAATAATCCCAACTTTTTGTAAATCTGATCCAATTTGGTACTTTGCTATTTGCATTTGTGTTTATCTGAAGGCCTCTTTTGACTTTTAAGATTTTTGGCAACATTGTGCATTTTTAATGGGGATTTGTGCAAACCGTAAACGTTGCAAACGCAAACGCAAACGCCAACGCAAACTTCTCCATGAAATATGCAAGAAATTTACTAATGGATAACCCAAGTCGCACACAACGTCGACAATTGTGGACTATCTTTCCAGCTCCTCTTACTATCCTTGTGGCTGTGGCTCTTTGCTGTTGCTAGTGCCCAGTAAAAGAGCAATAAGGGAATTTATGCTGCCAGTTAAACACACACACACACACACACACAGACTCAGACACACACACAGACACAGTCAGATGGTATCCATGCGTGTATCCAAGAGATAGGAGCTGTTGTATCTGTTCGAGCTGAATATATTTTCCATAACATTTTGCATTTGCTTGTTTATGGTCAGTCACATGGAGATTTTTGTCACTTCTGACACACAAACACAGACAGTCAGCAAACAACGAGTGTGAGTGCGAGTGTGAGTGCGAGTGCGAGTGTTAGTGCGAGTGTGAGTACTCGTTGGCGTACATTAAAGTGCTTTGGCCAGACAAACAGATACATTTACAGTTGAGCTGTTAGTCACACATGCCGCACTGCGATCACAGAAGCAATATGCTCCATTTATGGTCAAACCTCAAGAATTTTATATGCAACTGCTCGCATATACCCTGTGGCCATAAAGCACACTCATAGGGTAGATCCTGACAGAGCATAAATCTGGCTGACTTTCTAGTTGACTAATCTCTATCATTGATCTCAGCTTGCATTGAATTCATTTCTTTATATTTTTAATAATAATAATTGGAACAGATCTGAACAGATCTGAGTCGAGTTAAAAAAGAAGTTTCCGCAAACATGTTTTTCTTTAGGGCAAACTCTTGTACCACACAACACTCTCTCTCAGTGTGTCTGTGTGTGTGTGTGTGTTGTGCGGGCGAACTGTGGTCATGTCCAGGACACATGCTTGTCTCGATGTCATCATCCTGGCGCTGTGCCTCTGCCTTTTGACAGCCCATGCACTCGGCACATGCGACTAGCTGTTGTATATCTCTTAGATACACGCTCATCTGCTCATCTGCTCATCTGCTCATCTGCTCAACTGCTCAACTGTTCAACTGCTCAGCTGCTCAACTGCTCAGCTGCTCTGCTGCTCATGTAACTGCCGTCCACGGCAGGGTGTAGTTATTTGTAGGTAGATAGATAGGTGGGGGCTTTGGGTTTGGGGCTTGGGGCTTGGGGCTTGGCCCAGTGACAGCCATGATGTATGGTTTTTATAATATTTTGTGTCACATCAACATCAGCATCAACATCAACATGCAACATGAACAGCGAACAGCGAACAGCGAACAATGAACAATGGACACATGAATATTTAACTCGAATTGTGACAGTAGCCCTTTGGGCCATTCGCTTGACGGATGACACGGCCCTTGACCATAAATTAAATTTTGATTTTCAAATGGGATTTGGTCAAAACAAAAACGATATCAGCCCACCCACACAATGTGTGGCATGAAGGAACGCATGAATTGTATATTGGACATGGATTAAAAGTTTTTGTGATTTAGGGAATTACCTATTGGCCTTTCCTCTTTCAAAAGCTTACCCATTTTAAGCCGCATTCGTTAGACTTCTTGACGTGTTTGCTCAAGTCATGAATAATAGCTGACTTCTGTGAACTCATTTCAATATCTTGATTTTTCAAATGGCAGTTGTGACTCAATTATTTAGAAATAGCTTTGACATGTTCATGCATATACAAATATATATATATATACATATATATATATATATATATATATGTACATATGTACATATGTATATATGTATGTGTAGTTGAACGAATGTCCAACAACTCAGTTTCGTAGTTTGTTGAATTTTACGTTGGGTTGATAACAATTTGAGGGCTTAAAATCACAAGCATAGAAATGCGGGCATTAAGTGGTTTTAAGCTCCACATTCGCTGCTGCTTAATGGGCAATCAGGCAACATTTCCTACCAACTTGCCACATCCGCAGCCGCAGCAGCAGCAGCAGCCGCCGCAGACGAAGCCACACCATATTTATGACGCCTGTTTGTGCTCAACTCCGCCCTCTGTCTGTCACTGTGCCTGGTCTCTCTCTCTCCCTCCCCTCTCTACCCGTCCCTCTCTCTCTCTCTCTCTCTCTTTCTCGTTAGGTCTTAACGCACCCAGTTGCCAACAAGTTTGGCTAATTAGCTGCGCTTGAAGCTCCGCAGTTTAACGGATTTGATACGAGCAACTTGCCGCTGACCTACATATGGTCAAAGTACACATGGCTACTCTGCGTACTTGCAACTTGAAGTGCGCTACAGCACTTTATGTGGAGGAGGCCACTACCAGCAGCAGAAGGGGAGGGGGGGAAGTGCTCTTGCAGCTGGAGCAAAAGTTTTATTCAATGCCAAATGTGGGCAGCAACTGTGTGGCAATAGGAAGTAGCGGAAATTAGTGAGTACTACAAAAGCTGGATAAACAGACGCTAGAGAGAGAGAGAGAGAGAGAGAGATATACAGAGAGAGATAGAGAGAGAGAGAGAGAGAGAGGGGTGCAGTGTAGCAATCAGTGGAGAGGCAACCACAGTCAACTGCTGATTGGGCGCGTGCCTCTTATTAACAGATTCAACACGCTGCTTGCTGCCCACATGGCAACACGCTCGCCAAAAACAAAAAACAAATACAAGCTCCCTCACACACACACACACACACTCAACCACACACACACATTTCAGCGTGTAATAAAAAGAAAACAAAAACAAAATTGGTAACATTTTTTGGGTGTTGCTGTTGAATTCATGTATGACAACAAACTTACACAAGCGACACCAAAATAAAGCAAACAGAGACAGAGGCAGGGAGAGGAAGAGAGAGAAACAGAGAGAGAGAGAGAGAGAGAGTGGGAGGGAAGAAAAGTGCAAACATAAAATTGCTAATTTGAATAAGTCACGTGACACTCTGCAACATTAATCTTGACAAGAGGGGCAAGTTGGAGGAGCGCAAGTCGGGAATACAAATTGAAGATGCGATGCAATAGTCCAAAGGCACGAATATATATATATATATGTATATATATAGATGTATAAATATTTGGGCATGTGGAAAGTGCTGTTGTTGGCAAGGCAAACGAATGTGGCAAATGAGTGCGGTGCATCAGCATACCCGATACTCGATAACTAATAGTCAAAGAAATGATTTTCAAAAGTTGGAGTTGAGTTGCTGCCGTTGCAGATCAGTTGCAAGTCAATTGGAGCGTTTCAGCTCAAGACAAAATAAATAAATTGAAGGGGTATCTCCACGTCGAGCATGATTGCTTGCTGTTGGCTTTTAATCTGTTATTTATTTGCACTTTCAGAGCTCAATCATAAATGCAACGAACGGGCGAATAACGATTGCGGGATTCCACTGGTTGCCACCCGCCAGACAGAGACAGAGACAGAGAGGGAGAGAGAGAGAGGGAGGGAGAACATGTGTGTGTGCAACGAGAGTGAAATGGCAGTTGACGCTGAAAGTGACGCCCGCTGTCACTTTCCATGCAATAACAACAATTAAAAACTGCAAATTGCTGTCAACTTTTATGTAGTAAATGAAATGTGTACATGTGTGTGTGTGTGTGTGTGTTGGTGTGTGTGTTGGTGTGTGTGCGTGTGTGCTGGTGTGTGTGTGTAAATTGCATTGTTCTTCATGCAGCTTTGTTTCGTTCTCATTCCCAACTATTCGCAGTCGCTGCTGTCGAATTAAATTGCTGTTTTATTTTTCATTCAGCTCAATCGTTCAGTTTTTTCTTCATTATTTTGACTGTCACATGCAAAGTGCAAATGGCAATGGGAATACGGAATATGTATAGATATATACATATATATAGACATATCTGGTTAGTTATGCAAAGGCAGTGGGTTCACTTGCTCGCTGCTCTGTGGCAATATATTTTCGGTTCACACGTTTTTATTTACGTATGCCAAATATTTACAACCAATATTTGTGTGTGTGTAGTTTGGGTAGAGTGTGTGTAAGTAATGTGTGCACAACAAATTATGGAGAAACACAAGTTAAATGCTAAAAAACAAGTCGAGAGACAGCATTGATTTAACAGCTTAAAATCGACTTAAAGATGGCTTAATCTAATATGTTTCAGTCAGTCAGAAGATGCTCAAAAGTGGCCAAGTTCTTCATTTCACCAATTTGTGAATAATTTGAATAGCCGTTACTCGTTCAGATTTGAGTACTCGCTATGTTTGAAGAGTAGCTGTGACACTCGTCACTACCTTTTGAAAAACTACACACATTCTAGTACTGAATGCGCTGCTCAGTACCCAAGTCGTTATCTATTTAAATGGATTAGCATATTTCGATATGCACACACGCACTAGAACAAGAATATATATATATATACATATATATATATATATATATATATATAGCGTATATATACCAGTGTGCAGCTATCTTCAGTTCTAATTTATCATATTTAAGTATTTTACTTTTAGTAACTTCACTCGAGACAAGTTTGTCAGTCATGTGTGTGTGTGCGTGTGTGTGCGTGTGTGTGCGTGTGTGTGTGTGTGTGTCTTCGGCTGACATTTAAATGTTAGTCGCATTTCTTTTTGGGTTTTATATCGTGCTGGGCATGCTTCATGCTTTATGTCGGCCTTTTAGACGAGCCTTTGCTTTTATCAACGTATTTAGTCGAGTGTTTGCATTTCCTAATTAATTACACTGCGTGACTTTCTTACTTAGCGACCACTTACATACATACATATATTCATATATGTGTATACATATACATATTTGGATACTTATACATATATTATATTTCACGAGCCTCTCTAGACTGTGCTACATTAACCTAAAACGACGCACCCAACTTTCGCTTCTGTCTCTCTCGCTCGTTTACTCGTTGCCTGCTCTCGCTTCTAGCTCTCGTTGCTTAACATTGTTGTTGCCGCTGGGGCAGTTTGTCAATTTTGCTACTTACAACACCCACCGCAAGTGGTTTGTGTGTGTGGACAACATTTTAATGCTTGCTAACATGACTTCTGCTTCTCCTTCTTCATCTACTACAGCTATGTATGCACATGAGACAATACATATTCACATACTAACACATACACGTACATATACATACACATATATATCTTCTTCTTTCTGCTCCTTTTCCAGCTCCTCTTGACCTAGTGGCACCTCCGTGCACCGTCTGGCGTCTTCTATTTTTCATAAATTAAATTTTGTGGGAACAATATTTTTCAGTTTTTAAGCGCAGCCACGAGCCTTTCACCCGAGAACAATATACATATGGCTGTGTGTGTGCGTATGTGTGTGTGTGAGTGTGTGTGTGAGTGTGCTAAGGTTGCCTGGCTGCTTGGCTCCAGCTCCAACACGACTCTTGCTTTGCGAACAGACTGTTAAGTGGTTTTTTGATTAGACCCTAGTCCAAAGATTTACGCGCTTCGCCTCGTGGGTGATAAAAACTTTGGAGCAGAGTATTTCAAGTATTTCAGCCATAAGGAGTTGGTCATAAGTGTCTTAACAATGAGTTAGTGCAGCGAGCTGAGCGAGCACACAACCACTAGCTCAAAGTGATAAGTTAACCACATGCTATATGCAAAAGTATAGGGTGAAGCTTAGCTGAACCTTGAGTCTGAGCCGACTCCTGCACTAATAGGAATATGGGCATATGGGAATTTAGTTATACAGTTATATAGTTATATAGTTCATTCAACGATCACGAATGTGTGACAGATATGCAATGTTGATTAAGTGGTGACTTGAACTATATACAATGAAATACGTATCGAAATGAAGTGTTTCAATTTGGAATTTCGCTGATGATGATGGGGAAGGAACTACAAATAAAATTGAATGACTCAACTTGATGACACCCAAAGTGGTGTGCGTGTGTGATACTTTCCCATGATCTGATCACAGTGTCAAATATCCCATGACCTAACATTCTTTTGGGTCTCACAACTGTTAGCTGTGGCAGATGACTCAGAATCAATTGAAGTTTCACGCACAGCTTGTCGAAAATTGTAAATGTCATTCTTGGGAAGTTGACTCTCGAGTTATATATATATATATATATATCAATTCTTCAGCTGTCAGACTATCGGTGGAGGGGGAGCTCTGCTCTGCTCCGCTTCCACTCCGCTTCTAATGGCCTTGACAACTTGTCGCAAGTTGTAATTTTGATGCTTGATACATAAGGAGCGAGCGTGTTGCTTGCATATTATATAGCTGATTCATGGCCACAATGACTCATGTTAAAATCAAGTTGCAAGCCGCACGTAGCAAGCAGCGAACAACAACAACAACAGCGGAAAATGCTGCCAACAATGGGAGAGGGAAAACAATAATTTCAATTTTTCACGCGCATTTTCGACAATGTCGGAAATAACTTACAAGTTGACAAACATATTTCATTCCAACCCAACCCACCAACCCACCCCCGCCCCCCAACGAAGGAGACGCCAGCGTCTCAAACATGCCCCCTCTGCCGTCTCCCCGACTGTTCCCGGCTGCGTCTCACAATATATTTAAGTGCCAGAGATATGTTATTTTGTCTTGAGGCAGCCGCCTTGAATGATGATGTGGGCCGTCAGTCGTCGGTTAGTCAGTCAGCGAGACAATTAGACTCTCCCCCCCCCCTCCCACCTCCACCATTCCGTCCCGCTGCCCCATTCCCACCCGCTTCCAATGCCATGGGAATGCCATCAGAGGAGCACACAAGTGAGCTGTCAAACTAAGACCCGAGTGGCTTGCTCATGGATGCAACTGATGGATGCAAGTACTCTTAAGCTGCACAACTACAATTTAAGTGTGATCCAACTAACTTTAAGCTAACTTTAAGCTAACTTTAATCGCAATGCGTATATTATTTGTGTGCAGAGTATACATAAAAAGTGAAGAACTTTTTCTGCTTTTTCTCAACATATTCAAAGCTATTTCATTCGCAGACTTTTCATTTGCTCAAGAAATAATAATTAAATATTAATAATACTATATTAATAACAATAACATAATAATAATAATAATAATAATAATAACTGATTGGTTTTCCAGCAAATGCTTTTATCCTTAAGATCTGTTTAAATTCTCTCACCTTCAATTTTATCCCTCTTCATTTTTCCCATAGTTCAACATAATTCATTTTTTTTTCAGTCTTTCTTTATTAATTTCAATTACATCAACATGCTCAAACTTTTCTCATTATGTTGACACACACACACACGCACACACGCACACACACACACACGCACACATGATCTTTCTCACGCTGGCCCTGAAGGCAAGTTCTAGTTCATAATTCGATGCGACAGCCAATTTATGATGCATCCAATGAAATTGGACATGTGCTCACTTTTTTAAACGGCACCCTAATCTCTCCGATATTGTGTGCCACACCCCCCCCCCCCCCCTTCACAATTACGCATTAGTCTGTGTGTGTGCGTGTGTACATACCCTGGGGAACCAGGCAGAACGAGGCACACATCACAATGAGGAGGGGCAGAGCCTCAAATGTTGGGGTAAAAATAAAATGCATGCAGAACCTGCAAATATAACGGAGATATATATATACATATATATATATATATATATATACGTGTACATTTGAAGATGTGCTGAGATAGGACTTTAAAATTCAATTATTTTTAAATATGCGTTTGTAAATAGAAGTGAATGTGTGTGTGTGTGTGTGTGTGTGTGTGTGTGTGTTGGTGTGCGTGGGTGTATTTTTAACGCAAGTCTAACATTGGATAGCTCTCGACACTGGCGGAGTCTCCCCTTACTGTGCTGCTACCCTGTCCAGCCCCGAATGGGGTATATTCAAATACGCTAATGTGTTCGATGTGAATACGCTGAATAATGATAAAAACAATCTTCGCTGAAAGCTAAACTGAAAAACCAAGAAGCGAGGAGCGTGAAGCGAGTAGCGCGAAACGAGGAGCGAGAAGCGAGTAGCGAGAAGCGAGTAGCGAGAAGAGCAAAGAAATTATTGCAGTTATCGCTTGGAATTTGGCTGCACAATTTGCATTTGATGTGGATTGGGAAATGACAATTTGAAATAGAAATGAAATGAGCATTTAAGCGCTGGTTACAGGGCATCTGTAAGTCGTATACTTATCACATTTGCTACTGATGGAGGCACCATCCCGCGCATTCGTTGCCCTGCCCAACTCTCAGCTGCGTCTCATTATTTCTGATTTGCGGTGACTTGCGCCCCACGAAAAATGAGCCGACAATTTGCCGTCTTTTTGCCTGACATTCTACCTTAAATATATGGCGTATATAACACGCATGCCACGCCCCCAGTAAGGCGTACAGTGTTTTGTTTAAAATGAATTTCACTCGCATGCATAAAACCCAACAGATAATTCCAAAAAGGGGGACGCCAATGTGGCAAGAGCATGCTCTAATTTATTTTCACGTTGCGAAAATGAGCTGAAAAACAGGAGGAGCAGCAGCAGCAGCAGCAGCAGCAGCAGCAGCAGCAGCAGCAGCAGCAGCAGCAGCAGAGGCAGCTGCCACAAAAGATGGGAAAGAAAAATTCTTGTAAATAATAAAAATATTTCACTTTATTTGCTTTGTCTACTTAAAGGACACGACTATCCAGAGACAGTCTGAGAGAGAAGAGAGAGAAGAGAGAGAAGAGAGAGAAGTGGATACAAATAGAAAGGAATGAAATAAAATAGAATAGGTTGCTAGCATATTTCACTTTTCTACACACACACACACACACACACACACACACACACACACACACGCACACAGAAGCGCTAAAAAATATCAAATTACCAGAAGAATTATTATGTTCTGGTTGGGTTTACCCGATGGCATCAGTCGCTAGACGGGGGAATAAGCGACAGGAACTGGAGCTGGAGCTGTGGCTGGAGCTGTGGTTGGAGCTGTCGCTGGAGCTGGGTCTGCTTGGTTACTGAAGTCGTAGAAAAGCATGCAGCGGGAATGCATAAGTAACTCAAACAGACAACGGCGAAGCTTTAGAAGTGGCCCAAAGCAACAGGCAGCAAATTCAAGTTAAAGTTAACACAAATATGATAAAAATAAATAATGATAAAAACAATCTTCGCTGAAAGCTAAACTGAAAAACCAAGAAGCGAGGAGCGAGGAGCGAGTAGCGAGAATCGAGGAGCGAGAAGCGAGTAGCGAGAAGCGGGAAGAGCAAAGAAATTACAAATCATATAGAGAATACAATTCATTATCTATATATATCTATATATATGATGAATAAACTAATTTGATGAATCCAGCGAATGTGATTAATTAATGCGAATTACTCGCCCGAATTTGGATCTCAAGGGAGTTGCGCCGAGTGCTTCTCTCTCAATTAGAAACTGTTTTCATTATCAAATATCAAGATTGCTGGATATATCCCTATAGCTGTAACAATATAAAACAAAACTGGCTGACAATTAATTCACTAATAGCTCAATATTCAATTTGGAATGAAGCCGCTGCCAGTTCAGAGTTCAAAGTTCAAAGCGCATCGCGAATGCGAAGTGCGTTAAGAAATGAAAATGAGCATTTCTTTCGTGCCTATTTAATTATGCAATTGCAACTCGCACTTCGCATCTTGCATTTCGCATTTTGCATTTCGCATCTTGCATTTCGCATTTTGCATTTCACATTTTGCATTTCGCATTTTGCATTTTGCATTAATATTTGTTTTCCATGCTGTGATTTTGAACATGCTTTCTGGCACAGGCCGAGGGAATGTGGCAGTCATTTCGTTGAAACTGTTGCTGAGTTTTTGAGTTGCAGTCGACCTTTGAAATGAATATATTATTATTTCTATCAGGTTGTCAACAATTTCAGAGAATAAACTATATAAGCAATAATATTTCGCCTCTAGATTGATATTACGTTCCAAGTGGAAAGCGCGCTCAGAAAGAGCTTGCAAAATTGGGTCACAACTTTCCAGAAGTCAGCCATAAGTCTGTCCGAAGTGATCAAACATTCGAAAAGCAGGACTCTAAATTAATGGATTAGATCAAAGTTGGACGTCATTCTCGATCGAATCAACATCGATGCAATGGGAGAACAAAGTGGAGAAACAAGTGCGAGTAACGAGAACAAGTAACGAGTAACGAGCAACGATATCTAGTCCAACAAGTACAATGGATTGGAGTAACACCCACAAACGTTAGCGTGCCAAAGAACAACTGACATTAACTTGGCCACTGGCACTATGCCACACCCCACACACACAACGCCTCCTCCCCCCCGCCCCCCGCCCATCCTTTAACATAAAAGAAAAGGGAAAAGGATGAGAGAGATAGGGAAAGAGGAGAGATAGAGAGATGTACTTGAAAGCACTTTGCAAAGCATAAATTGATAAATTGATAATATAAATTAACCAATTCGATGTGTGCATGTGTGTGTGTGTGTGTGTGTGTGTGTGTATGTTATGTGTGTTGTGCGTGTGTAACAACAAAAGGCAGCAAAACAAATGAAAAAAATGGGCGGCAAGCGCAAATGTGGCGAGCTGGCCAAACCATTAACGAATGCGCAGGTGATGGCAGGTGATTCTGTTTTCCTCCCTGACCTTCCACACTCCTCCGCTCTATATCCCTCTCGCTGTGTGTGTATGTGTATATGTGTGTGTTTGTGTGGCGGTAGTCCTTGGCTTCCTTTTTCGTATGCCATGCAACACACTTTGATGTTATATGATGTTATTATGCTCGTAAAAATGCTTGTACACACACGCACACACACTAACACACACACGCACACACATATATATGTTTGTTGCCACAGTTGCCTTCTAAAGGTTGTGCGGGAGGGCGGGGAAGGGGCGGCGATGTTGGCAGCAGGCGAATTGTATATATGTATGTGAACTACATGCCATGAGCTATTATCGCTGCGACCACACAGCCAGTTTAAACAAGCAAACAACAAACAGGCTAGTGGCATGCAATGGGTATGCACGACTAAGGTATACTCTCTATGTGACGTAGATGTTATGACTGACTGACAAAATGTTCTTCTCTCTCTTATGCATATTAATAATTGTTCATAGCGAAAATCATTGTTAGAAAATAATCCATTTAAATAAGACTAAAGTCGTTTAAAACGACCAACAGATACCCTGTAATTAAAGTAACAAGGAAAGAATATCAGAAATGACTGTGAAATAGTCTCAATTATTAAGTGCATTTTTGAGCTGTAAAGATGATAAAATATGAGAAACGGAAGAGTAAATGTATGGTTTTTTTCAGTGTACTTATGGCATATTATAGCCATATCTCTCTCTCTCTCTCTAGCTTTGGAGAGAGGGTATACAAATGCAGCTCGAATCCCAGCCACAAATTACTTAGTCTACACATGCAGGAAATGTCGGTAGACAGGAGCATGCAAATATGAATTTGTATATATATATATATATATAGAGGGAGGGAGAGAGGGAGAGAGAGAGGGAGATAGACATATAAATATGTATTTATGGACATGGACTGTCATGTAGCTTAATAAGCTGGCTTTGATTTTGCAACCACAGGAGACACAACGGCCACGCCGTGTGCGACAATGAACACTGCGACAAATGACCGCAAGCCACAAGCGAATAACACAATTTTGCAACCACTTTGCCACCCACGCGTTGCGCCACCACCAGGCGTGCTGCAACCACTTATGCAGCAGCGCAACTTTAAATTGCAACTCGAAACTTTTGCAAAGCATTTCGATTAATTAACAAATGAAAGAAATGCAAAATTCGATGAAAACGATTTAAATAAAAAAAAAAACACCAAAAAAAAAAAAAAAAAAAAAGATGAGAAAGATGAGCTGAAAAACAAGTTAATTCCAATCGGCCAAAACGACTAGTGGCCGTTAAAGAAGATTAGTCGAAAGCCCCTCTAAGGATTTGCAATCGTTGCAAGCGTTGCAACATGCCCCACATGCCGCACATGCCACATCTACTCATTTTAAGATACGAGTTAATATTTACAATTGAATTAGCATTAAGCCAGCCAATTAAAATAATTAACTCTTCATGGCATAATTGCGACAAATGCACTAAAAAGGGTTAGACAAAGAGAGAGCGAAAGAGAGGGAGAGTGTGTGTGTGAGAGAGAGAGAGAGCGAAACAAATTGGCATTGGTTAAGCGGCTTAAAAGCGCACTCAGAATTGAAAAATTGAAAACTTATTCGAGCAGAACTAAATGACATTATTGTTATGTTGGGCTAGGATAGTTTGGGTTGAGTTTAGGGATTGTCAGACATATACCCTGGATGCATCGATGATTGTGTTGATTGGGTTGCCACCCACAGTTGGTGTTTTGATGTTGGGCTAGGATAGTTTGGGTTGAGTTTAGGGATTGTCAGATATATACCCTGGATGCATCGATGATTGTGTTGATTGGGTTGCCACCCACAGTTGGTGTTGCTGTTGTTGTTGCTGTTGTTGTTGCCCAATTCAAATGCTCAATTGCCGTATGGCATTTGTGTTCAGTTGCAAATTAACATATTTTATTTGAAGTAGGCTATTATATATAATTGGATTTTACTGCAGACACGTGACAATTACGAATTACGAATTACGAATTTTGAATGCGCGCAAATTCGTGAAAAACACGAAAATTGGCATTTTATGAGCCTTAGCTCAGTATTAGCTGGCATAAATTTGGCTCGATTTTGTGGCTTTCGCCGTGTGCTAATTGCTAAATCAAGTCAAGTCAAGCCAAAGGGAAGAACCAAGAAACGACAATTAAATTATGTGCTCGGCACGTGGCACGTGGCACAAAATACCCCGTCAACCCCAACCACACGCACGGCCACAGCCACAGCCACAGCCACACTCAACTAGGTTGACTGACTTTATGCACCACCCCCCTTACCTTCAGCTATGTCCTTTTTTTTCTATATTTTACCGGTCCCTTTTGCTTGACATGTGCTCTGGCTTGTTGTTACAACTCATTAGTTTCATGTTGCCACCAGAGCAGCGCCAAGGGTTGGCTCTGTGCTTAGGGGTAGGGTTAGCTGGTAGGGACAAGGACTGCTCCTGATGGTCCTGCTGCTGCTGCTGCTGTAGTTTCGCACAAATGTCAGCTTTTGCTGTCGAAATCCTTTGATGCAGTCGTAAACTTTACTGCTCTCTCAAGAGTAGACCATGCACTAAGTGTGTGTATGTGTGTGTTAAATATATAGCGTGTGTTGTTGCGACAGTTGCCACTGACTGTGGCTGCAACGTGCTCTTGACGAGCGTCGTCTGACTGGCCCACAAGTTCCAAAAGGAAAACAAGTCAAGGGTCGCCGCCAGACGTGCAAAAGTCACGCCCCGACAAGCGCTGGGTATGGGGCTTTGGGCTCTACACACACACACACACCCCAAGATACACACACCCAAACACACACACACACAACCACAGCTGTTGTTGTCTGTGCATTACCTTTACCCAAAAAACATCGCCTCTCGCTCGGTTTGTCATCGCCATTGGGCTCTGTATCTCTCTCCCATATCATACCATATACTATTCGTATACTTGCCACCATCTACCACCTGCCACCTGCCACCTGCCACTCCCCCTTATATTTGAAGTTGGCAGAACGCTTAGACAACCCATTTAGCATCGCCCCCTTTGCCAGCTAGTAAACTTATTTGTACATATTTAATGATCTCTCGCCTCAGTCAGTGCTACACTGAATAATATCTCAAGCACCACCCACTCCCCTCCCCCCCCCTACACACACACACGAACACACACAAAGCAACTCTCCAGACATTTGGCTGTATTGTGTTGTGTTGTGGGCGCCGTTTGTCAAGGGCTTTCCTCGTCATTTCCTGGGGGGGCTTGCTCATCTTCCTGCCGGAATCACAATTACCTGATTTAGCCTGAGAGCTTTTAATGAGCTTTAAAGCTCCTTGTTTAGAGTTCAAGTTGAGAGAGTAATGCTGTTGTAGCTGCTTTATTTAGCTATCAAGCTATCAAGCTGAGCTAGCTGCACTTACAAGTTGGCAATGATTGGTGGGATCGATTGGTGAACCTTTCTTTCAGTTTCGGCTTAAAGTTCTACTTAAATGGTTAATTGGCTCAAAGCCAAAACAATCTTTGAGCTTAAGGGTTTTTTTGTGTTGTTTAAATCCTAGCTTAGATCAGATCAGAAAAGTAGCTCTAACTATTTAAGCTACTTCTTTTTTATTATATTCTATTTTTGCTGAACTCAAGCGTATAATTCCCGAAACGCTAAGGATCAAAGTTGATGGCGTTGCAATGAAGGATGTGCGCCCAAAACGAAGATATAATATCGCTATAAGCTATAGGCCATAAGCCATAAGCTATAAACGAAACTTGATATAATTTATGGCATGTCACACGCCATTCGATACACTTTCGGAGGCATGCGTGGCATTTTGGATTCCATTAGGCCATCTGCCATCTGCCAGCTAACTGTGATCTATGTCTGTGTTTTTTTGTTCGTGTTCATTTTAGGACAGTGTTTCCATACCACCACCCTTACCCCTTTCCATACCCCTTCCCCACCACACACAAGCTAATACCTGTGCGAGACAATTTGTGGCCAACAACAACCACCACAACAAGCAAGGAGCGAACACAGGGGAAAAAGGAGAAGGGTTTTTTTTTTGGGGGTGGAGGGTCCTGGTTAAGATAAAGGCAGAGAGGAAGCGGTTACAATTTTGTTAGACACTTTACGAGGCAATCGACACATGTGGCAGCTCTACCTGCCTCCAAAATCAAATAACTTCACTAAAAATGTAAGCTGCTCCTTGGGGAGCAGCAACTAGAGCCAGGCACAAGCTGTGAGGGAGTGGAGGAGCAGGGAAGAAGGAGAGTGGAGGGCATGGTTAAGGATTGAGCGATAAGATGGCGAATGGCGTTAATGGCAACGGTTCACCTGTAGCAAGCCAATAAAAATGCCGGACAACAATAACATATTACAGCATGCGGCCAATAACAATGTAATAGAACCTGACCCCTAACCACCCCCCCCCCCCCCCCCACACCGCCCACACACACACACACACACACATACGCAAGGCGTAAGGAAATGCCGGACAATACGTGAAAATGTCAATAAAAATAGGCGAAAATGCGTAATAAAAGCTCACATGCTAATAGTAGGTCGAAGCCCCGCAAATAAGGATGTAATAAGCGAGAGTGCTCGACGCAAAGTTGTCCTCTAGACCGTATCTATATGTGATATATATTTATATATAACTTTATGATAACTTGGTTGATTAACAAGATCAGACAGATCTGTATCAACTGCAATATATATTTATATATATATATTTCGAATATTTATTTTGACTAGGGTATTACAACTGAAAATATGGCACACATGGATAGGAAGCCTACTAAATTGTGGACACCTGTGCATACAGCCTAAGACAAGCACTAAGGCTCACTTTGAGTATGTGTGTGTGTGTGTGTGTGTGTGTGTTGTTTGTGTGTGTATTGTGACTGGGCTCAGCGTTGGCGTTTGCTTTATTTATTGCTTTTTTCACTAATTGACAGCAATTTACCAGCTGAAGAAGTGTTGGGCCAGACACCAGCCACAGCCACAGCCACAACTACAACACCCACCCCCACCACCACCCTCACAACCAACCACCCCCTCCTTGCTGGATGGAACGTGTAATGGGCCTAACAACAATAATAATAAGTAGAGGAGGAGGCAGACAGTGGCAAGTATACGGCATAATATTATATGTGCAAGACATCGCGTGCTGTGTGGCAACATCTTCCTTTAACTCCCTCACACCACGCCCCCACCCAGCCCCTCCACAATCCACACTCGCTGACCTGTCACGCCCCGTGGCGCTTGACCAGCCCCTCATGTTTTGTGTACTATTTTTTTTGGTATTGTTTGCTGTGCTTCTGGTTTTGGTGATTTTCTGGGGACTTACCTCATAATTGACAGCTAATTTTGCGTCCTTTATTGTCTTTTGCCACCTACACACCCTACACCCCCTGCACACCCCCCCAATCAGTCAATAGGCTGTGCTGTAATTCACATAATTTATGAACATTTATTTATATATTTACTTGGGCCATTGTTTACTTTAAATGTCAAAACTAATAAGCCAATCGACAGCCAGGCCCGTTTCCTTTAATTATAGCACAGCTGAAGGAATTCCCTCTCTTTCCCCACTCTTTCCCCACTCTTTTCCCACTCTTTTGCCACTCGTTTGCCTATTCCATTTTTTCTGTTTTGTCTTCATTTGTTTCGTAGACAGGACGTCCTTGCTATTCGTGTCCTGCTTTCCTGTCTACTGTAAACAACAAACCGACATTGACTTTCAGAGACAGGCGCTTCCGCCTGTGAACTAATTTAAGCAGGTGAGCGGGGAGCTGCAGAGTTGAAGGGGAGGAGAAACTTACGTTTGGCTAACAAATAGTGGTACTTACAAATATATAAGCAGGTATTTCCCTTTATTTTAATTATAGTCATTCACACAGTCATGTAAGACCAGCAAGAAGAAGAGAGTAATCGACTAGGAAATACCCTTTACCCAGTCCGATCTGCATGAAGTTGTCACAGATAATGAAAACTATGGCAATGTATAATATATCGATAAGTAAGTTATCGATATCACGAAATAGAAAGTTAGTCTGCATATGATGGTGATCCAGAATAAATTTACAGATAATCCAAATAATATATCGATAAGTAAGTCATCGATATTACGAAATAGAATCGTGATCTGTGTATGATGGTGATCTAGGCTATATTCGCAGATAATCAATATAATATATCGATAAGTAAGTTATCGATATTACGAAATAGAAACTTAATCTGCGTATGATGGTGATCTAGACTATATTCGCAGATAATCAATATAATATATCGATAAGTAAGTTATCGATATCACGAAATGGAATCGCGATCTGCGTATGATGGTGATCCAGAATATATTTACACATTTGATGGGTATTGGATCTGATTCCTTCTTGGCTGTTTCCTCTTCTTTCGTAATACCCTTTTCATCCATTTTGAATGGGGGGGTTCAGCGCATAACAATGAATGACTTCTAAGGAAATTTCTCAATTGTTTTGAAATGTATCAAATTAAAATTGGAAATTATATTTGTAGGTAAAATTTATAAAATGAATCACAAAATTATATAATTTACCAAATGCAATTAATTTCAATTGTTTCCGCCCTGAACTCGATTGAGTTCTGCGGAGGGGTCTGGAGAAATAATCATTAAGTCTGATATTATTGCAGTTGGCTTAACTTTTGGCTCAGTGATGGATGTGTCGAGGATCCGAAATGTCGACGAGATTGAAAGTGAAGGCAGAACACAAGTCAAATCAATGACAAATGAAAGTTATGAGCACAGCTCGTTAAATACAATTCGCTATTTCCCAGATTGCCTTCAAATGCTAATTGATACCACCGACCGCACGGGAATTGCTCCTTCTAGGTAGACGGGGGGTGTGGTGGGGACTACCAACTGTCATCAATTGGCTGATTGAAGTGGGCTTATTGGGCTTTTGTGTGTAATAAATGATTGACATGTAATAAAATCAACTCGAGTTGCCCAAAGTAAAATAATAATATCGCCGAAGGCAGACAAGGCCGCAGAGGGGTATTTGCGATAGGGATAATAGGGATAATAGGGATACTAGGGGCAGAAGTACTAGTGGAAGTAGTAAGCAGCAGTCAAGTCAACGAAATGTTACGTAATGATTTTATTATGGCTTTTCCCCAAGCTGCACAATAAATACGTATAAATATATATATAATATATAAATATATATATATACATATGTATATATCTATATATATATACATATACATGTGTATATGTATGTTTTTCTATAGATTTATATGTTTTTGTATTGGCTTCCTGTGGCCGTTCAGCACAGCATAAATGACAAATGTAAATTGCTTTCAAAGCCTATAAATTATAGAAATTCCAGGGGCCATTTCTACGGCTGCGATTGCTGGCGACAGACATAACTCAAGGAGCAAATAGAAAAAGGGGGGCGCCACCAAATGAGAGAGGGGTGGCGGCGTGCTGGGGTGGAGGGGTGGCCAGTCAGCTAGTTGCCCGTCAAAGTCGTAAGTCGATGTCAATGTGGAATGGTTGATGTCGATGCTCGTTGCTGTTGATGATCATGATGATGATAATGATGATGATGATTATGATGATGACGATGATGATGATGATGATGATGACGAGAAAACATTGAGAAACATTCAGGAATTTCCTTTCCACCAAGTGCTACCCTGTAGCAATGGCAACTGTGCAACAAAGGATATGCGCCACTGAATACCGTTACAATTATTGAACCAATTCATAGGCTCAGCTGGAAACTTTACACTTTATCGGAATCGGAACAGGAAATACTATTATACTACTATAGTCAAAATGTTGAAGCCAGTTCGCAACTTTTACCTGCTATCAATTTCGGTTTTGAGTTCGATGAGCAATCGAGTGTGCAGCTTAATTACAGGGTAACATAATGTGATGCATGCCGCTGGCCTAGCAGTCAGCTAAATCGACAATCGACTCAAAGGACTACTGGGCGAAAGGGTGGGGGTGGGGGTGGAGTGTTGTGCGTGGTAAGAGGCCAACTTGAAATGACATTTGCAAAAATTTTAACGACATGACAAGATTAATCAAAACGAAGCCCAGCCCGGAACTCTGTCTGCGCACACACCCCTTAACCTCAGCTCCCCAAACCACCCACCTCGCCAATAACGGAATCGTGGGCTGGGGGGTGGGTGGTGGGGGGTGTGTTACACTTTGTTTTTTCTGCTGACAGAACATAAAAAATTTGCTTGTAGGCAGCTCCAGCGTCAAATGTGTAACACGCACGCATACCAAATTTTTCCGGCTAGCGTCCAGCTAGCTGCTGCTTGCTGCCTGTGTAGTGGGGTGGGGTGGGGGTGGGAGTTGCCCGCCTGGCTCAGGATACCAGGATACGTGGGCGACACGTTCCAATCCAAGTGGCGAGCATCAAGCGGCAAGCGACAAGTGAGAAGCGACAACAGACGAGCAAGCTATCAAATTTTCTCCAACTATTTTCGCTTTCTCTCTCACTGCTAGTTCTCTCCCACTCTCTCTCTCTCTCCCTCACGCTGTTTGAGCACAGTGTAAGGCAAATAATAGTTTGCACTTGCAAGGTAAGTGTTTTTTAAGGAGGTTTTCTCAATTTCCATTCATTGCCTATGGCGACTTACGCAATGCTGGTCACCTGCCTTCAATTGCCAATTTACTGACCTGCAAAGATAAATGGAAAATAATCGAGAATTAGCTTCAAGTTTTCAATTTTCATTTTCATTATTTCATTTTGTATAACGTCTTGCTCATCGAGCATTTTCTATTGTTCACTTTATTCATTGAAATGCGGATTTTAGCTTGAAATCATTTTAGCCAAATAGCAAAGTAAGTAAGTTGGAAAAAGTCATTTATAATCGCGTTAAGTTCGAAAGAGCGTTAAGCCTTAGCTGAGCAAATGTGGGCACAATTCTGAAAGGATTCATCTGAAGTTTTCGCTTCAGCTAATTACAAGTCACCGGGAGGAGTTAAGCCTCATATATCCTTAGCCCTTATCAAATCCTGCACGTGAGTAAAACAAATATGAAAAAAAAGAGCACAAAAACAAACAAAATTGGGGAAATTTTGTCTTTTGTTCTGTTTTTCATTCATTTTCATTTTCAGCTTCTTCTTTGTTTTTTTTGTTTTTTGTTATGGATTGCATGCAAATATTTTGTGTTCATTTGTGAGGTTAACCCAAAAAACAGTTTCTTTTTCTTCTTCTTCTTCTTTTTCAGTTTGAGTTTCATTTTCCTTCTGTTCTTCTTCTTGTTCTTGTTCTTGTTCTGCTTCTTCTTCTTGTTGTTAATCTCTTGCTGCTGCTTGTGCTCTTTGTTCTGGCAACACTTTTCATTTTGGTTCATTGTGTGTTTCTCTGCTCCCGCCCTTCCCCCCTTCTTGTGACGCTGAACTGAACTGTGATTAGGCGACTTTTCGCATTTCCTTTTCGCTTTGTTTCTCTCTCTCTCTCTCTCTTTCTTTCTGTCTCTTTAAGCAGTTGATAATGTTTGCAGCAGCAACAATGGCAAAACTCATTCGTCAAACTGTTGCCAACGCCGTGAAATATTAACCACAGAGGTGGATGGGGGAGGGGGGGTGGCGGGGGGGGGGGGGATGGCGAGTACCTCTTAAACAAGTGTAAATTGTTTCTTGAATTATGCACTTCAGCATACGTCTCGTAATGAACTCTTCGCTCCAACTAACTATTCGCTCTCTCGCTCTCTCCTCTCGCATTCCACAACAAATTGCAGCATGGACCGCTCTGTGGTCAATTTGCAGAGCGTTGGGCTGTAACGGAACACGAAACAAGGCACTTCAACAACAACAACAACAACAAATGCTACATTCTGCGAGTGGCATTTAGGGGTGTGGGGTGAGGGGTTAGGGGTGAGTTGAGCGAACTTGAACTTAATTTGTATACGCTGCGCGGCCATTAAAAGTAGCTTAAGCGCGAAAGCCTCTCAAATGATAACTAGTACAATTTAATAAAAGTAAGAGTAAAAGTAAAAGTAAAAGTAAAAGCTACAAAGGTGTAAAAGTCATGCTAAAAATCGATTCGATTATGTGGCCAGCAGTTGAGTGCGCTCTTTAGGCTCTTCAGGCCTGAACAATAAAGAGCAGAACCCGTTGACAGCGCTCTTGACTGATAATCAACATCATTGGCTGCTTTGCCTCCTCTTAATGATTATGATGATGATGATGATGATGATGATGATGATGACGCATCCACCAAAAAATGAGCGCAACAAATAAAAAGCGAAAAAACAACAACAACAACAACAAAAAACAGATAAAAAAGGAAACGAGTCATTTTATGCCAGATTTCGTTGCTGGCCTGGCTTCCCTTTTGCGCTCCGTTTGTCTTATGAAGGAGAAAAATGCGACACTCGCATGACCTGCACTTTGTCATCTTGATCTTTGTCGCAGGCACTGGACAACTGCGAACTATGAACCCCGAACCCCGTACCCTGAACCCCCCGTTCCCAATCCCAGTGCCGCCCATCACATCAGTGACCGCCTTTTGGGAGCATTTTTCATCTGCGAGCCAAGGGACAACAATGAAAACAAATGCATTTCGAACCGAGGCAGCCAAAGAGATATGAAATAACTTTTTATTAGTTCGCCAGAGCAACAGAGCAAACCAAACCAGACCAAACGAAAAAGGGCGGTCAATATGAATCGCCAGCCCCACGGCCAGCCAGCCTGCCTGGCTGCACACCTAACCCATCAGGCAGGCGGCAGGCGGCAGGCAGTCGAGCAAAAGAAATGAAATGAAATGGAAGCGAGCTGCTTGTTAGTGCAACAAATTACTCAGAAGAAGCGCAAAAAAACAACAACAAAAAAGAAACAGAACAACAACAAAAAGGGGAACAAAACAACAACAAGCAGAGCCAGAAAACCAGCGCCAAGTCTCGCGCTGACCAAATCCTAACCCTCACCCTAACCTACAAAAAAAAAAAAAAGAAAAAGAAAAAAAAATGTCATTCTTGCACACTTTGTTGTACCGCAGAGCCCCTCCTCAACGCCCCATCGCCACAGCGCCACATCGCCACATCGCCTCATCGCCACATCACCGCTCGCTCCCTCCGCAAACCCTTCGCTGACCAAATGACTAAGAAAATTGCTTAGTCAAGCACTTTGCAGGCGTCGCTTTTATGTTTTATGACATTTTTGTGCTGCTGTTGCCCCCGCCCCGTCCCGTCCCGTCCCGCCCCATTGTGAGTGTTATCACTGTCATAGCTCTTCTTCTTCTTCTTCTGCCTTGCTCACATTCTACTGTTGCTCTTTGTGCAGCAAATTTAAGGACATAAAAAGCTGAAGAAACATTGCGTAAAACTACAAAACTAATTCAATTGGCAACAGCAAGCGAGACAAATTGCAGCCAGTGCAACGTTCAAGAATAAGATGAGCGAAAAAAAAGCAAATCTCAATTCATACTTAATCTTATATAAATCGTTTATATGTGGATCATGATTGATGGTCAGCTTTAGTTCCGATCAGACAAAATGTTGCTTGAATTAAGTATCAAAGCACGCAAACAAATAAATGATAAATGAACGTTTAAGGACATACAACAAAGAGGACATTGACTAATTAAATGTCAAGAGAGAGAGAGAGAGATAGAGAGAGAGATAGAGTGACAGATTTTTAAGTGGTTCTCAAAGTCACTTTAAATGCAATAAAAGCAACAATCAAAATATGTTCTCCATTTCAAAAAGTTATTCCTCTCCCTATCTCTCTCTCTATATATATATATATATTATGGAAGATATGCCAGGAATTGTTGTGTTTGAAAATTGCATTACAATTGCCTTAGCATATGAATAGCAAAACTGCCGCACAACAAACTACTTTCCGCCCGCAACTCATCTTAATGGAATTTCCATATTCAATCTGTTCCGACTTGATATCCATTTGTGGGGCTGCTGCGGGTAGCTGCGGGCATAGATCTGTCATTGCTACAGTGTGTGGGGGGGGGGGGGGGGGGGGGTGAAGCGGCTGGGGGAGTTCTTCCCTTGGAATATTCAATTTGCGCAACCCTTGCCACACACATTTCACAAATATTTTCACAATTTTCACACTAAAGTTGAGCCACAAACTTTTCCATTGCATTTAAAATATGCACGAAAGTCGGGTTTATATTTATGCATATATATATGTGTACATAAATATATAAATATATATATATGTATATACATATGTGTGTGTGTGTGTGTGTGTGTGTGTTATATAAGTGAATTGGGCATGGGAATATTTTGTGTAAAACGTAAGTGGCATTACTGCACCATCTCCTCGCTTGCATGCATTAAAAATAATAAAAAAAAAAAAACAAAAATATAAAAACTGCGTTATGAAAATTCACTTGCCTCAAAGTGACCCCTTCCCTACCCAACCCCACCCAGCCACCAGTGGCACCCGCTCAACAGTAGCAGCAGCATCAGCATCAGCACACGACAATTTTTTGTGGCGCATCGATAAAATGCTCACCAAAAAAAGGTGCTGAAATGCAGAAAAATATTCGACTGCTAAAAAAGCAAGCAGTGTGTGTGCGTGTGTGTGTGTGTTTGTGTGTGTGTGTGTGTGTTTGTGTGTTTGTGTGTGGAAGACTATCACAAAGATTGTCACAACGCGTTGACATTTAATAGGTGTCACTATATGTGAGGCAGAGAGAGAGACAGAGAGAGGGAGAGAGAGGGAGAGAGAGGGAGAGAGAGGGAGAGAGAGGGAGAGAGGCAGCTGAGTTTGTTGGAATAATTTGTTCAACACTTTTCAACATTTTATATTTCTGCAGACGCAGCTGGCAAATTTAGGGCCTTGAGTGTTATTTGCATTGCATTGCATCTCTCTCTCTCTCTCTCTCGCACGCACACACACACACACACACAGACAGAGGCACACACACATTCGAGCTTGATGTGCATTTGAGCACGCATTCTAAGCTGCACACACACGCACTTAATATGTTTGCTCTTCTTCTCTTTAGCGCGCTCTCTCGCTCTCTCTCTCTCTGTCTGTCTCTCTCTCTGTCTCTCTCTCTCTGTCTCGCTCACTTTGGGCAGCGGCTTTCATTAAAGCTCAGCTCAATTTCTATTTGTCGCTTGTCCTTGTCGACATCGTTCAGCTTACGTTTGATTTTGTTTTTTATTTATATTTTTGCAACGTAAGCTGCCTTTTCTCTCTCTCTCTCTCTCTCTCTCATTCCCTCTCTCTTTATCTCTCATTTTTTCACGTGCCGTTTGTAATTTAAGCTACACACATACACACGCAGCCATGGGCAACTTTTTCAGTTGTTGTTGTTGTTGTCACCTGTCAGAATCATGCCAAAAAAAAAACTTTTAATTGTAAAGTCGGCCAAAATGTGGCATAACAAAATTTATTAAAAAAATGTGTAGCAGGGAAAAAAAACTCATACACACACACACACACACACACACACGCACATCACAACAAAAAACTCATTGAAAAAGTACTTGATAGATATATAAAAATATTTCTTAATTTTGGCAAACTTTTACCCAATTAAAACTTGCAACTATTTATACAGATACATACATACATACATACATACATACATACATACATATATATATATATATATGACATAATATTAATTGCATAAGTTATTGGAGTCGTTTGCCGTAAGCGAGAACACAAAGCGGCGATTTTCACGTGTGAGTGACGTGACTGTGTCGTGAGTCACGTTCCGCCAAGCAGCCAGCAACAGCGTCAGCAACAGCAGCCACAAAAATGGGACTCCATCTTTGCCCTTGATAATTGTAGCGGCGCCACACCAAAGAGAGAAAGAGAGCAAAACCAATTTAATTACAGAGCAACAAGAACGCGGCACAGACCCAAAAAAAACCAAAGACGCAAAACAAAAACAAAACGTAACGAGCTGAAACGTAACGTAAGCGCAACACAATAATACAATAGAACAACAAAAAAACTAAACACACAAGGACACACCAAAAAGGACGACTTAAGAGAGCATGAGCATGGGCAGGAGCAGCCGCAGCTGACAACTGCGAACTTTATGCTCGGCCTACGACGACAGCCTCTCAATTCGACTGCGTGGCGAGCCAGGCCAGAGTTGAAGCAGCAGCAGCAGGCAGCAGCAGCAGCAACATATTTGTTGTTGTTTTTATTGCAGCTGCTGCTCATCTTTGGTGGCTACTGTTGCTGCTGCTGCTGCTGCTGTTGTTGTTGTTGTCCTTGCCACGCTACGCCGTAAATCGCTGCTCGCAGGCAGCAGGCAGCAGCAGCAGCAGCCGATCTCAGCGTACCACAGTGGCCCGGGCACGTACAAACTTATGAGACACAGGGCACAGGCTTTCGACAGTCCCAAAACTCGTTAAAAGCGTTTCTTGTGCACTTTGTGTGCTCCTGCCACAACCCACCCCCCTCCCCCTACGCAGTTGGGCATCATCTGCAATTTAAAAGAATCTCTCTCTCTTTGCCATGTCCATCTTGAAAGCGTGTCGCCTACTTTAAGGCAAACAAAATTCCCAAGTTTCCCGCAGAAAGTGAATTTTCAATTTGTAATTATAAAATTACAAAATATTTGCGAACAGGTAAGAAAGCTGTAGTCGAGTGAGATCGACTACGATATACCCTGTTTTTATTGGTAAATTTCCCTTTAAAAAGTCTTGCACCCAAATGTGCGAAGGTCTTCAAGTGCCCAAGGAGTACAGAGTACACCAAAAAGACTAAGGAGGCGCATCGCTGGTAATATCGAAGTGTATCGATATTCGAGAAACGGAGGCAGTTATCGATAAAAATAAAGCAAACTTGATCTGCGCCTGGTATACGAGAACCTATATGCCAAATGTGAAGTCTCTAGCTCTTATAGTCTCTCAGATCTGTTGATCCTGAACAAGAATATATGTACTTTATGGGGTCGGGAAGATGCTTCCTTCTGCCTGTTGTATATATATATATATATATATATATATTCAGTATTTGTCACACACGACAAACTGATAATTGGCTGTGGCCTGCAAATATTGGCTTCAATTGAGCAATGATTTCAGCCATAAAGCTGACTTGCAAACTGAAGCGACTGCCACTTAAATAGCCCTCTCCAGAACAGAATGACATCCAGAACTAAAAATAAATTAAGTTTGGTTCGTATAACTCGATAAAGATAAAAATAAAAAAAACTGTTTAGCAAAGATAAAAGATATGCATCCAAAATGCCATTGCAAAGCTCTTTAGTTACGCTTCAGAATAGACTGATGAAATTTGATGTGCAGTCTGCTTTGGATTCGGTTTCGGTTTTGACAATTCGAACAGATTAAATGCAAATAGCTACATATATATATATATATATATATGTACATATATATATATATTTGGATATATAATATATATCTGCCAACAAGCTGAATATATTTGCATAGCAAAAAGCAGTCTGCGTGTGACATTTTCAATTCATGGCGACGAGGCGCAAATCTGATGACAGTTTCAATTATAATCCACAAAATAACTATTACAAAATATATAGTATATATATATATATGTATGTATATATGTATATATGTATTTATATATGTGCATGTAAATGTATTGGATTTTTAGTGTCGTGTTATCAGTTTGACCCAATTGCAAAAACTGTTGCTTGCTAATTGCAGTTGTTCGCTTATTTTTTGCAGGCACTGTCACATTCAATTGTTTTTCGATCTATCTATTTCAAATTGCGAACTCATTACAAATTCGGACATATGATTTGCAAAACACACACACACGCACACACACACACGCACTCGCACGCACACATGCAACATGCAATTTTGAGTAGTTCGTTTTTTGCACCGACTCTAATATCAATTGGCCAATTATAGTTCTAATTGTCTGTGTTATTATTAATTAGTATTTGTTTTAGGCCCATTTCGCTGGCCCATTTCGCTGGCCCATTTGACGCAATTCACGCAATTTGCACTTTATTAAAACATTACAAAACCCAATTATTGGCCATTAACGGTAGAGATTGTTTTTGGCCAAGAGTAATCAACTTTTAAGCATTATATATATGTATATATCGATTGAATAGAGAGGCCCCTAAGAGGACCACAGTCGTATTGGGTTTATTTGCCAATAATATCTTAAGATAATGTTGCGAATAGAATATTGACAGATGCGCCAGGTATGAAACAGACCAGAAATCTTTGTGGCAACTATAATCAAAACCGATTTAAGCTAGAATCAGAGTTGGAAGTGGAGCTATTGGCTCTAAGGTGGCGCACTAGTTACAATTGGTAAAGTTGCGATGCCACTTATACATAACACAACATATATATATATATATATATATATATTGGGTCTCTATAAACTGTTGAAATGAATCCCTGCAGAGGATATCGTTGCTATTGTTCTGTCGCCTTGAAGTGTTTCTCAAGTAGGCCCAATATCGAATCGAATATTGAAAACGAACACAGTTCTTGAGGGGCAACTTTGTCGCCGCTTTTCTTCTTCTTCTTTCTTTTTTCGGCTCATAATTTTTGGTATTTGTAGCAATTCGCTTGGTTGCGCAAAATGTCGTTGTTGTTATCAATGTTATTGTTGTTGTTTGTTGTTGTTTGTTGTTGTTGTTGTTGTTGGAGGGTCGAAAGAATGTTTGATACTTGCTGGTTTGTGTCCATTGGCGCCATAAAAACATAACGACGACATTTTCATGGCTTTGTTTACATTCGTTTTGATTTTCCTGTTGGGTTTTCCTGCCTGCCTGCCTGCTTGTCTGCCTTCCGCACCATCTGTGTGTGTGTGTGTGTGTGTGTGTGTGTTGTGTGTCGTGTGTGAATTTCTTTGTATGTGCTGTTTACACGAACGCACAAGAAAAGTTCAATATCCGCTACAACTTCTGCTGCTCCTGCCTCCCGTTCCCCGTGCCCAGTTCTCAGCTTCCCAGCTTCAGCTGTTTGCTCCTCAGCCTCCAATCAACTACACATATTTCCCATCTTCCATCTCCCATCTTCCATCTTCCATCTCCCATCTGGCATCTCAGGTTCTCCATCTCCTCAATTGCCCATCTGCATCATCATCAGGCCACATCGTTTAATTATCCACTTGGCTCATAAACTCTTTGTTCAAGAAGAAAAAAAAACATTTGATCTCTTCCTGCTCTTTATATATATTATTATATACATGTATATACATATGTATATATGTATACATATATACATGCATGCATGTATATTTATTTTGTTTTTTGTTTCTTATGCTCTGTTTCGTTTCTGTTTCTTTGTTTTTGTTTATCAAAACGCAATGGTCCATGGTCCAGCTATCGACCTGGCTTTGAGCCAGCCAGTCTTTCAATTAGAGCTCATTAATGTCTGGCGAGGCGCAGGGGGTGTATGGAGCTAAGCAGTCGGAAGCGGTGTGTGTGTGTGAGCGGTGGGGGGAGGGGGGGGGGGTAAGCTAGTTGCGCATTGTTTATAATTGGCATATACAACAGAAGAGAGTGAGGTGCAGGGGACGCTTGTGCAGTCGTGTGCATTGGTCATTGAAATTGCTTTTTAATGTTGGCCCGTGCAAAGAACAACAAATAAACAACACCACGCGACGAGGCCACAATATATCGTACAGATAGAAGAAGAGCGAGCGAGTGAACGAGAGAGAGGGGGAGAGGGGGAGTGTGTGTGTCTCACTCTATTGATACGCTTACAGTGGTCATTGGCCTAACAAAGTACCAGTTTCCAGCTGAATGCCACATAGCGCAACTATTTTGTTAAATATAATATTAACAAAATATAAATAAATAAAAAATGAAAAATAAATTGCCAAAAATAATGCCTCGTTTTTATATAGATTTGTGCAGATATTAAGATTAAATAAACCAAGTCGAAGAGGCAGCTCTTCCGAATGTTGTGGCAAGTTTTCAGTCAACTCGGGGCCACAGTGCATTCAGCTATATAAGTATATGTATATACATATGTGTAAATATATACATTCATCTATATCTATATCTGCTGGACGTTTAATTTACGCCTCGAGTCAAGCAGTAAATACATTACTTATGTATATGTGCTGTGGTGCAGCTGTTGGGTCGAGATCCCTTCGCCTCGTTGGGTTGCCCGTTTCAAATTGGCTTCGACGGGTGGAGCATTTAACATATTACGCATACGCCATGTTGTATATTTAATGCGTATTTGCAAACGAAGTGACACAAACGACTGCAACGGCAATGGCGTTGCAACTCTAACTGTAAATCTAACTGAAAGAAAGAGAGAGAGAGAGAGAGCACGACTTGGAGATACCCTGCAGCCAAGTCAAGAAATATGTGCCTGATTCTCAATTTATCACGATTAATCGAAAGGCACGTCTTCAAAATCAGTGGTTTTATTGTTATCGATCAAATTATCGATTTGGTTGTTATCGATACACAATCCATATCATCAGTGCTAAGTTATCGCTAAAATGAAATAAACTTTATCTTATCTTATATTCCAAATGTGAACTCTGTAGCTTGGTTAACGGTTATCGTTGATCGGTTATCGATAGCGATCAAGAATATGTACACTTTATCGGTTTGCTGTTGCACTAGTTTGCACAACTTTGTTATACCCTCTTTAAGCATTCTCACTCGAATGCAATCAATGAAGTGCCCCCGCCAAAGTCCCTAAACTGGGCATGGCACTTCAATGCAAATGCATATCTCATACAAACACACACACACACATGTACATCGTATCCGTGTGCCACTGGAGATATCGAGTTAGCACCAGGAACATTAAATTCCATAGAAATGTGACAGCCGCAGGGCGTTGGCTCTTAGACAGTCAGTCTTCCCAGTTAGTCGCTCCGTTAGTCATTGAGTTGAGTCGCAACGAATGCACAAAGCTCTTTTAACTTTTAATTAAGTTACGAGTTCTGTGTGTGCTTAAGCCAAGTTAATAACACATGCTCTTAGCCTTTATCAATGTAGACAATCGCACATTGTACATGCCACTTCTACTTTGTCCTCGGGCACAATCAATTGTTAGAGGATGCTTAAGCACATTCCCTTAATCAAATTGTGAAATTCGTTCAAAGTTTTATTCTCTTAGATGTCAGATATAAAGTCAAATATAAGACATCTTTAGGAAAAAAAATATGATCCATGTCCGTGACAACAATTTGTGGCAAGTTTCTAAGACATTGGATGCACTTATTAGGCAATTAGGCAAACAATTCAAATGAAATTTGCTTATTAAGAAGCAAAAGTTTCGGATTCAACAACAAGTTTTTCAAGTGATAAACAAAAAGAGTTATCAAAACTTGGACTATTTGCTGGCAAAACTGATGGATCATGATGCGAACAGCTTCAGCAAATTGCCATAGTTTGTTAATTATTGTTTGTTGTTTGTTGCAGCAGTTCACTATTGTTGCAGCATGATTTATGCACGAGGCGCGCGCCGGTTGTCTTCAGAGTTTCCAAAGAGCACAGACCAGAAGATGGCTGCCCCTGCTTGCTTGCCCCGCTTGCATCTCCTTGTCTGCGTGGCAGCAAGCAGTGGAAACGCTTGAGTGCCACTAAATCAAATAGTGGGGCCATCAGGCATGCAACGAGCCGTGCATTTCTGAGCTGAACCTGAACCTGCAGCTGAGTGTGTGTGTGCGAGTGTGTGTGTGCGAGTGTGTGTGTGCGAGTGTGTCTATACATTTAGATAGATGGCCTATCGTCTGTGGTCCGTGTTAATATTTGCTTGCGTTTTACATTGTTTGCGCACTGCCCAACAAGGCTAAGGCTGACAGAGTGAGAGAGAGGGAGAGGGAGACAGAGGCAGATAGAGAGGGAGAGAGGGAGATAGAGGGTATCTTTGCACAGTTTTCATGTTTTGTTTGGCTTTTAGTGCAGTCGCTGTGTTTGTCTGCGCAAATAGAACTAAGTAACAGTTGAACAGTTGAAGACGAATGCTTTGTGGCATGCAAGCAAGAGGCAGCAGCAAAAAGCAAAACGCAAAAGCAAAAAGCAAAAAGCAAATCAAAAACTTAAGTCGCGCTGTTAATGAGTCAATAAAAAATGAAAGAAAAACTTGCTTGCTTGCGATCTCTATTAGCACATTTCCACACACACACAAGATACATTCAAGTTCAAGTTAAAGGTTATGTATCTGAAGATCTACATCTGTATCTGTGTATCTGTATCTGTATCTGTATCTGTATCTGTATCTGTATCTGTATCTGTATCTGTATCTGTATCTGTATCTGTATCTGTATCTGCATCAGTATCTGTATCTGTATCTGTATCTGTATCTGTATCTGTATCTGTATCTGTATCTGTATCTGTATCTGTATCTGTATCTGTATCTGTATCTGTATCTGTATCTGTATCTGTATCTGTATCTGTATCTGTATCTGTATCTGTATCTGCATCAGTATCTGTATCTGTATCTGTATCTGCATCAGTATCTGTATCTGTATCTGTATCTGTATCTGTATCTGTATCTGTATCTGTATCTGTATCTGTATCTGTATCTGTATCTGTATCTGTATCTGTATCTGTATCTGTATCTGTATCTGTATCTGTATCTGTATCTGTATCTGTATCTGTATCTGTATCTGTATCTGTATCTGTATCTGTATCTGTATCTGTATCTGTATCTGTATCTGTATCTGTATCTGTATCTGTATTTGTATCTGTATCTGTATCTGTATCTGTATTGTATCTGTATCTGTATCTGTATCTGTATCTGTATCTGTATCTGTATCTGTATCTGTATCTGTATCTGTATCTGTATCTGTATCTGTATCTGTATCTGTATCTGTATCTGTATCTGTATCTGTATCTGTATCTGTATCTGTATCTGTATCTGTATCTGTATCTGTATCTGTATCTGTATCTGTATCTGTATCTGTATCTGTATCTGTATCTGTATCTGTATCTGTATCTGTATCTCGTATCTGTATCTGTATCTGTATCTGTATCTGTATCTGTATTGTATCTGTATCTGTATCTGTATCTGTATCTGTATTGTATTGTATTGTATTCGAATTGTATCTGTATTTGATTGTATCTGTATCTGTATCTGTATCTGTATTTGTATCTGTATCTGTATCTGTATCTGTATCTGTATCTGTATCTGTATCTGTATTGTATCTGTATCTGTATCTGTATCTGTATCTGTATCTGTATCTGTATTTGATTGTATCTGTATTGTATCTGTATCTGTATCTGTATTGTATTGTATCTGTATCTGTATTGTATTAGTATTGTATTTGTATCTGTATCTGTATTGTATTTGTATTGTATTCTGTATTGTATTGTATCTGTATCTGTATCTGTATCTGTATCTGTATCTGTATTGTATTTGTATTGTATCTGTATCTGTATCTGTATCTGTATCTGTATTCGTATTGTATCTGTATCGTATTGTATCTGTATTGTATCTGTATTGTATCTGTATCTGTATTGATCTGTATCTGTATCTGTATCTGTATCTGTATCTGTATCTGTATCTGTATCTGTATCTGTATCTGTATCTGTATCTGTATCTGTATCTGTATCTGTATCTGTATCTGTATCTGTATCTGTATCTGTATCTGTATCTGTATCTGTATCTGTATCTGTATCTGTATCTGTATCTGTATCTGTATCTGTATCTGTATCTGTATCTGTATCTGTATCTGTATCTGTATCTGTATCTGTATCTGTATCTGTATCTGTATCTGTATCTGTATCTGTATCTGTATCTGTATCTGTATCTGTATCTGTATCTGTATCTGTATCTGTATCTGTATCTGTATCTGTATCTGTATCTGTATCTGTATCTGTATCTGTATCTGTATCTGTATCTGTATCTGTATCTGTATCTGTATCTGTATCTGTATCTGTATCTGTATCTGTATCTGTATCTGTATCTGTATCTGTATCTGTATCTGTATCTGTATCTGTATCTGTATCTGTATCTGTATCTGTATCTGTATCTGTATCTGTATCTGTATCTGTATCTGTATCTGTATCTGTATCTGTATCTGTATCTGTATCTGTATCTGTATCTGTATCTGTATCTGTATCTGTATCTGTATCTGTATCTGTATCTGTATCTGTATCTGTATCTGTTTGTATCTGTATCTGTATCTGTATCTGTATCTGTATCTGTATCTGTATCTGTATCTGTATCTGTATCTGTATCTGTATCTGTATCTGTATCTGTATCTGTATCTGTATCTATATCTGTATCTGTATCTGATCTTTGTCAACACTTCCACCTCCAGCTGCATCTGAATATCAGTGAGGCAGGCATCCTCGTCTGCATCTGGAGTGGACTCCATTTGATTCGCTGTTTGCCTAGGTCATTTTACTTGAGTGCCTGCTGTCAACTACGCTTCGGGCCTAATTGAATTTTTGATAGGTTTGCCCAGCCAGGCCGTAAATATTTGCATAAGCATTTTGCATTTGCCCCACATTTGTTGCGTAAATAGCAATGCAACAATCACCTACAAAGCGATTAACTCAGAGACGCAGCTCATGACATATTCATTTTTGTGGATGCCTTAGCTTAACCACAAATCACCGCCAAATTGGAAACAATTGCAATTGTTTGCACCACAAAATGGAATGTACATTTCTAGGAATGGTAAATTAGCCTCTCCAGTCGTGGCTCTTAATTATTACACAAACAAAACCAATTGCGTTGCAAATTGATAAGGACTTGTTGCGTTGCAGGTGAAATGAAGTAATCTTAGTCTTAGTTCAAACACTTAAGCAAATATTTTAAGTGGACTTCAAACTCATCGCAGTATGAATCGAATCAAAATTTAATAAAATATTAATCAGATTCTGCTATTAAATTCGTATTTGTTGCATAGCCAAGTGCCACTGTGGCTGCTCCAAAGAGTTCTTCGATTTGAGATCAACAAGTTGATCCTATGCTGAAATATATGATTTCCTCTATTATCCGAGAGAAGAGAAGTCCATGTGAATACCAACAAAAGTCGAGGCACTTGAAGCTGGTCTTAAAAAGCAGTTAGATGGCTTCCGTTACAGCTGCTTTTTTCCTGTTGTTGCCAGGTGGAGGCCCTTGCAAACCCATAGAGTGCATTTTGAATTTCAGCCACAGGCGCAAAGGCAATTTAAAGCTATGCCACAATCCCAAAAACTCAAAGCTTATCAATTATCTGCCTGCGGACGGATTTCAAAAAACCGGCAAGGAATTATTTTTCTTTTCTTATACTTTTTTTTTTTGTTGATTTTTGGTTGGTTTTTGGTGCTTGTCATAAGCCAAAAATGCATGGCTAAATGGCTGCGCGAAAGAGAAAGCGAGTGTGTAAGGGAGAGAGAGAGAGGTCGACTGGGTCGACTGGCTGGCTGCCTGGCCGAGGGCAAAGATTTATTTCACCCGGTTGAAGCAGAAAATTGCACGTAACAAAGCGTGTAAAAGTTTTTGCGAGTCTCCAAAAACCAAACCACTGAACCCTCCACCCACCCAACTTTTAGCCAACCCGAACCACAAAAAAGCACCACCCATGCCACATGCCGCACATGGCACATGGCAAATGGAGGAACTACGATTCGAAGTAGGGACTTGGACTTGAACTAGGTGCTTCGCATAGGGATTGGATTTTGGAGCTGGGCTAGGTTCTGCTTGTAGCTTATGTGTGTGCGCGAGTGTGCGAGTGTGTGTGTGTGGGTGTGTGTATGCGTGTGTGGGGGAGGAACAAAGGAAATTACAAATTGTTGTTTACTCTGCATTTCACTCGCACATGCCAAAAACAAAAACAAAAACAAACAACAAAAAAATAAGAATTTTAAAACGGAACAAAAAGTGCGCAAAAAAAAAAAAGGAGGAAAAAAAGGGGCGCCCCAATATGGCAGCAAAAGAAGTTAGTGGAAGCAGCAACAGAAGTAGGACGAGCCTAAAAAATATGAAACATAAAAAATAGCAGGCGGCAAAAGAATCGGGCAAAGAATGTGCCAGTGAACATGAAAATGGAATTGGAAATGGAAGTGGAAGTGGCAGTGGAATTGGTCTAAAGCGGAGACGAGTTCGGGGCAGAGGCAGCAAAGCAGCTAGTTGCGTGGCCAAAACGAAACAAATGTAAGCCGACCGTTTTCACAATGTTTTAGTGTTTAGTTTAATGAGCTTTTCTTTAGCAACTTTTTGCCGCAGCAGCGAAAAAGGATCACAGCTGTTGTCATTTGTGCTGCGCAGCAAGATACCCTGTAAAACTAAATCTCAAATAATCCATTTTTCGACTTTTCGAATGAACTTTTTACATATATATATATATTTATTTATTTTATATATCCATATATGGACCACAGTTGTTGGCTGGCCAAAAGCGAAACCAATTTTGTTTAAGCCAATTTTTCGAAGCTTCTTCTTTGCTTCAAGTTTTTGGCTGTAATTATTAGGCTCGACTTCCGCCTGAGGCCAACACTTGCACACCTTGATTATACTCATTCTGAGCCATAATTTTAATGGCCAAAGCAACAACAACAACAAAAAACAACAACCAAAAAATGAAAAAGAAGATTGTTGCAAGATTTGGGTCAATTACTTTTATAATCATAACACACAGCTACAACAACAACAACTTCTACCCAGTTATTCAGAGCAATTTATTTTTATTCATGTTGTTGTTGCGGCTGCAACTGCTGCTGCTGCTGCTGCTGCTGCTGTTGTTGTTGTTGTTTAACTTTCTTTATGCACTGTTATTGCATGCCAATAGTTCATAGCTCAACATTTACCAGCTTTTGTCTGCACTTCTCCTCCTCTCGCTCTCGCTCTCGCGATTGAGTTAAGATAAAAATAAGTACACAGCGTGTGCAGCAACACTGACTGCCAAAAGTTGCCGCACTGCTCGCAAGTTCTTCAATGCAAATGGCAGCCAGAGCTATAGAAATTTTCCACAAAGCACAAAGCTGCAAAGCTATTTGCAGGAGCAATAAAATGACCATTATGCTCCCAGTACGAGTAGCAATAGCAGAAGTAACGGGAGCAATGCTACTGCTACCGCAATTGCATATTTGATTTGCTCTTTTGCTCTTTTGCTATTTTGATGTTTATTCAAATTGGAAGAAGGAATCAAAGGCAGCAGGCAGGCATTAACTTCTCGCGCCCACTGTCTCCGTGCTAGTAAATTAAAATACATTTATAAATATACACACATACATATGTATATGTATGTGCATACATATACAGATATATGAAGAGTTGTGTGTGCTGGTAACTTAATGTCTGAAGTCTGCAGTCAATTTAGATAAACAATTACGAGCACAATTGCAGGGACTTGCCCCACTCCCAATCGTAGCTGCCACCCGGCGGCAACAATAACAAGGGGCAACCGTTCAGTTCATTTGACCCGCCATCAAGTGGATGTATGGAGTGGAGTGGAGTGGTGTGCTGTGCTGTGCTGTGCTGTGCTGTGGTGCACACTGTAGTGTGGTGCAGTTTAGTGTGGAGAGTGCTGCTGCTGGTGGATGGGCTGGTTGCAGTTGCATGGTTGCTTGGTTGCTTGGAACAATGCAACAGAAGGCGGCTAAAGTCATTTGCGTTGTTATTGTAAGTGGCGCGCGAGTTGAGAGCGACCCAAAAATAGCACAGCAACAACGGCAACAACAGCAACAACGGCAACAACAGCAACAACGGCAACAACGGCAACAACAGCAACAACGGCAACAATAACACAATCAAACTTTAAGTAGGAAATAAAGCAAACGAAAATGAAGCAGCAGAAGCTGGAGCTGAAGAAGATAGAAAATAGAAAGTATCTACGAGTTGCACGAGTGTAAATTATTATGCTGCCACGCTGCAGCAGATCGTGAATTGTTGCAAGAAGCTGTTTCTTTTGAAAAACACTTTGGAATTTTAATTGGCTCACTGAGAGACAGAGCGATAAAGAAACAGAGAGAGAGAGAGAGAGAGAGAGAGAGAGAGAGAGAGAGAGAGAGAGAGAGAGAGCGAGAGAGAGCGGGTGAAAGGGGGAGGGAAGAGTGCATTTGCATGCTGTGCGTCTGTTTAGCTTTTCATAGAGACGATGATGGCGAGCATAAATCAAGCGATCCTCAACAGCATCAGGCAGCTCTCTATTTATACGCATATCAGTCGGACAGCCTTCAAAAGGCATGCGGAAGAGTTCACACACACACACACAACACACACACACACACACAACATTTATAAGTGACACTAAAGAATTCAAGTGCTACAAACCCCAAGCAGATGCGGTTGCCATGGCACTTTTTTATGGCCAGCAGACAAGAGTTGATTTTTATGGCTATCAGCTTACCTAAAAAGACAGATCAAAGAAAACGGATGATTAGCAGGCATAAAAGAATTCAAAAGAAAAGAAAACTAGAATAAGTGAGAAGAAACCGGAAGCAAAATATGATTCAGCTATATAATTACTATTATTACTGTTATTACTAATATTATTCTTATTGGGAGACCTATTCTCTATTGTGCCCCCTACTGGGCCTATAGCTGCTCCATCCGCAGTCGATAGATCACTTGAGTAATACATTTTTCAATTACGGGTAACGGAATGAATGCTGGCTGGATTGGTAATTGCCAGCTGCTGAGAATTGCTGCTGGCGTTGCCACTAGATTTATATTTTATTGAAGCTGGCTGCCCAATTTCAATATTTCGCCACAACTTTTGGCCGCAATGTGTGCAGCACAAACACTGGCAGGCAAGGCAAGGCAGGGCAGGGCAAGCAGCCCTCAAAGTGGCCAACAAGTCACGGCCAGACTGGAATTACACCACCCGACCCCCACAGTGCTGCACCTTGAGGGCAGCGTGGCTCAAGGTCTGGCTATGCCCCCAGTTTACAAGCTATTTACCCAGCAGCAACAAGAGCAGCAGCAGCAGCAGCGTGGCAAGGGAACATCATCAGCGGCATCTGCAAGTGCAACTCAATTTAAACAGAAACAGAAACAGAAACAAAAGAAGAAAGCAAGAAAGAAAGAAAGTCGCGAATAACGCTAAAGGAGAAGAGGGAAATGTGCTGCAAGCATAATTAATTACTCATAAGTAATTCCATTCGCCTTAGGGCTGCTGGCGGCATAAATATTTCAATTGCAGCGTTGCCCAAAAGCCAAATATGCAACGCGATGCAAGACACAGAATTGCATTAGGATCAACCACGCCCACAGGCCATGGACGAAGATGTTGTACTCTGACATGATATACATATATAAGGAACTATAAGGTTGCCACTATAATCGATTTATATCGATATGCTCGAGGGAGATCGAAACAGAGAGAGTTATCGATAACAAAGACATGACAAGAACTTATAATTCAAATTTGAACAGTTCCTAAGGTCTCAGACGGATGTGTTTAGATCAAGATTATATATACTTTATCGGAGATGATTTCCTCATTCCCCCATTTCTCAATCTCTCATTTCTTGGAATCTGGTACTCAAGTTCAAATTCAAAGCTTTTGACTAATTGGTTGCAATCCGAAATATACTCTATAAAAAAACAAGTAAAAAAAGAGAAGGAAAATGCTGAAGAGAGGCAACTAAGATGAAATTGAAACGGAATTAAGCTGCAAGCGCGATGAGCGTGCAACGCGGCAAGAACGGAGCCGTGAATGAATGAATGAATCAGTGAAACGAATAAACTCGCTGCACGGTTGAATGACTACATAGTCGAATTAAGCAGCAGCAGCAGCAGCATCAGCAGCAGCAGCAGCTCTCCTTCTGTAGTCAGGCACACACACAGACTGCCACACACACACACACTGCCTGCCACACACACACACTGCCACACACATGCCAAGCAGCAGAAATTCGATACGACTGTTGCTGCTGTTGCTGCTACTGTTGTTGCCTCTCTCTCACTCCGAATGAATGCAATTTTAAGCACGTGCTGATTGCCTGCCTCCGATTGTTGTTGTTGCTGCTGCCACAAAGCGTCGTGCTTCATGGACCGCGACCAAACAGGGAAAAGCGAAGAATCCGCACAAATCAACAACAACAACTGGAGACTCTAAGACCAAAGGCTTTGTCTTGCAGATACCCTCTAATACATTTTTCAAGCACTCAGTAAACTTGCCACATACCCTGCATAGCACACAAATGGGGAGTGCTCGACTCGAATGAAATCAATCCAATCTAATTCCAATCTAATCTAACATATCTGATATTAAGTATAATCCGAATCAAATGGCAAACGACATTTAATTAAAGACAACAAAAAATGTCAATGAAAATGAAGTTTGTTGGAAGGTGTAGGACAGATTGTGGTGCTGGATGGGTCGCTGGGTGGTTGGGTGGTTGGGTGGTTGGTTGGTTGGGTGGTGTTGCGTGGGTGATTAAGTCTTCGCATATTGAAGGGGCCTTAAGCCTTATCAATGGGCCATCGACTGGTTAATTAGGCGGACACGCCCACCTGCCAGACCTGGTCCGCACAACTGGCCCGCCCACTGTCATTACACGTAGCGCTCATTTAAATAAATTAATGAATTTCCCGTTACGTTTCGTTTCGTTTCGCTTCAATTTTTTGTTTTTGGTTTTTTTCTTTTCAACGAGCAACTTTTTTATGGCATTTTCTTTGCCCTATCGCCACCAATATTGACACTGACAGCCAGCGGAGGGGCGCAGGAATGGTGGTTGGGGGTGGTTGAGTTGTAATGGGGGGGTGGGGCAGGGGGAGGGGGTGTGTGTGTGGAAAATTGAGATTTCGTGGTCGTGTCACATCGCTCGCCTCATTTGAAAAGTGAAGCGAGGGAAGCCAGCGAGCGTTCCTCTGTTTTTCCATTAGCGCCAAATGTTGGAAATTGTTTATCTTAATCGCTTTCGATGCCGCCCCGTTTGGTGCAAAGGGGAGCTGTTGTCTGTGTGTGTGTGTGTGTGACACACACATGGCATATGCATAGATATTGATACTGGCTGATTAGCCGCATCTTTGACGTGTGTGTGCTGCTGCTGTTGCTGCTGCTGCTGCCAACATCTATTGACATTTATGGTCGAAATATTAATTTGTATTTATGCTCACATTTAGTACGGGCTTCTCCCCAATCTAATTTGTTAGCCTGCCGCACACCCCCCCCCCCCACCCCCCTACTCCCACTCCAAAGTCTGTCAGTGGTTTACATCTCAATATTTGGTTGGGTTTCTGGAGCGCAATGGAACGGAAGATGCCTGCTAAATGTGACCAGGCCATCACAATCATTTACGCCTTGCTGCCAACTTTCACACTTGAGAGGGCTAATTGTGTGGCTGTCGCTTCAGTTTACAAGCCAGCCTTATGGCTGAAACCATTGCTCAATTGAAGCCATTGCCGTATTCAATATTTGCGGGTAACAGCCAATTATCAGTTTGTCGTGTGTGACAAATACTGAATATATAATTATATATATATGTATACATATATATATATATACATATATATATATATACATATATATATATATACATATATATATATAATAATTGCAATTGTGCTCTTTGAAGGCAGTCCTAATTTATGCTGCCAGTTTTCAAATGTTTTCTAGCCAACTTTAACCAAGCATTGTTGCCAAATTTCACAGTTTGAGGTTTTTCTTGTCAACTTTAACCAAGCGTTGTTGCCAATTTTCACGGTTAAGAGAGGAAAGTTGGAATAAGCAAGTCTGAAATGTTCATTTTACTACCTATAAGACATCTTTTGTAACCTGCGCTGTTGCCAATTTTCATTTTTTCATTCACTGCTAATGTGTACTCTGCCCAAATTTTCAACTTTTACTAAGCACTTTCACTAAGCCAATTTACTTCCTATAATATATATATATATATATATAATATTATCTAATGCAAGACATTGCCAATTTTCACTCACTGTTGCGCAAATAGTGCAAGCTCTCGTTTTCCACTGTTGCCAAATTTCAGCAGCTACACACGCTGATATCTGTGATATCTGCGCAGCTGTCTCATTAGTTAATTGATTTCGAGCTAATCAATCTCAGTTTCATTCGACATTTTGGCCTGGAGTGCTTGCCACACACACACACACACACACACACAAAGAGAAATTAAGCAAATTGCTAAAAACTATTGAAGATGTTTGCAATCACAGATTGATGTACTTCAACAAGTTCTGTCGCTGTCAAGATGCTTTTGGGACACTGTTTAAGCTGAGATTTGTAGGCTGCCTTGCTTTGGATGTCTTTCGGCTGTTTGCCAGTTGGCAGCTTCAATCAGCCGACAGTCGACACACATTTGTCAGCTGAGTCGAGAGTGGTGCAGAGGCACGAAAAGCCCAAATATGCTGCAACATGTAGACAACACCCTCCGCTCCTAGCTCCTTCTCTGGCAACTTATCTGTCAAATGCCAAACGACAGCCCAAAATCTATTAAGAGTGGCTTCCGCCTGTTGCCAGCTGCCACAGTTGCCATAGCTGCCCCCGGGCAACTGAAACAAAAAAAAAAAAAAAACGACACAAAAAAAGAGAAGCAAATGGTCCAGCAAGGAGCTCCCTGAGTATTATGGGAGCTGAGTTGGGTAACCGTGAATTGGGCACGGGGTAAATGCTCGATGCTCGATGCTCGATGCTCGATGCGGTATATTTCGGCATTTTTGGCTTTTTGGTCTGTGAGAGGCGCAACGACAAAAAGCGCTGGAAAAAAATGTTAAGATTCCTACCCGATGAAGGTTTTATTGTTGTTTTCGATTGTTTTGTTTTTGGTTTTGTGGTTGTGCGTTTGGTTTGTGAGGCAATGTGAAACCGTAACCAAAAACTGAAATCGAGGCGCTGCACACTAGTCAGAGCCACAGGCAATCTCACGTTATCATGTCGAACGTTTGTCAGTCAGCCACTCAATGAGTGAGTGCTCAGTCAGTCAGTCAGTCAGTCAGTCAGTCAGTCAGTCAGTAGTTCCAGCAGGCCAGAGATGGAGAGAGATTACACCCCATCCCCCTATCCCGCCCCTCCTCTGTTAAGCGTTCGTGTCACAAAGATTAGCCAAGTTGTCGGCTGCCAGTTTTGGAACAAGAGTTTTTCGTTGATTTTGTGAGGTAAGCACAGGCAAAAGCCAGGCCAACATACATACGTAAAGTAGTCGATGCAAAATAGATAGAGAGTGACACAGAGACACAGAGAGACAGATAGAGAGAGAGGGGGAGAGAGAGGGAGAGAAAGTGAGTAATCAACTTGGTTAAGCGGGTCACGCGGCGAATGCGCAATGCGTCTCAATTTAACTGATTTTTCGTTTGTTTACTCGCTGATGGCTCTGATTCGACTTTTCCACTTTGTGACTTTTTGACTTCTCGACTTTTCGACTTTATCTTCACGGTTAATTCAATATGCACATTTCATTATATAGGTTTAATTTAAGGTACCCAATCTGCTTCTTGTAATTTCGCAATCGGAAATATTCGTAAGAAGTAATTTATACAATTTTCGACTTGTTAACTGTTATATCGACTCGGCACATAATACTATATACATATATACCATATTTACTATATATATAAATACTATAATACCTCCTCCCATATTATACTATTAGAGATAAGTTTTCAATTTCAACTTGAGCAGCAGCAGTCTGTCCCGTTCTCTCCATCTCTCTCTCCATCTCTCTCTCCATCTCTCTCTCCATCTCTCTCTCCCTCTCTCTCTCTCTCTCCCTCGCTCACTCTGTTTAGCAGCGTTAACAAACTCATTATGTAAATGTAAGCAGCACAATGTGCTTACTTTTTTACTCATTACGAAGGAGTTCAAATTGGTTTGGCAACTTTCTTGTCGTGCTTAACCGCCTTTTAATGATAATTATGCGAGGCACATTTCACTACTATTCCACTTTCCCTTTTCACCTTTCACTTATATATATATATATATATATATATATATCTATATATCTATCTTATAATGCGCGATTTCTTGCTCTGTGCTTTTGCTTGTAATCAATCAGGAATCCATTTACAAAGTTGCACACAAAGTTGAACATGCGGCAAGTGCTGTGTCTCATTTACCATTACTATTTGCACCCTGCTACAGTCTCCAGTCTCAAGTCAGACACACACACACACACACACACACACTTAAATACATTCTTGTGTCAACTTTCAAGGCACATTTTTGGTTTCAATTCCTGTTTCCGCTTCTTTTCCACAACTCGCTGACATTCAGCCTTTTGGAAAGCCACACACACACACACACACACACACACACAGACATACACCCATTGGCAACGTATTTCATTGATGGATTAATAGCTGCAGAAATGGCTCCAAAAATGCGTGGGCGTCAACAATGGCTTCAGCCCCAAAACAAAAGGAACGAAGAAACTTTCGCTTTCAATGGCTGCTTTTGGGGAGTGGGCGTTTAGTGGGCGAGTCTTATGCCTCTTAGCTGCTATTTCCGCTTATTACTTGCCACACACACATACGGCTGGGGCTTTGAGCTGAGCTGATTCGTGCTTGTGCACTTCATCATTCGACTTTTGTGGCAAACGATCTGCCTTTTCAGTGTTGTTGTTGTTGCTGCTGCTGTTGTTCCGTTTGTTGCCGGCTCTTCATCATTTTTATGACGCTCATGTGACAGTCATTTGTATTAATGTGCCCCACACACACGTCATAAAAAAAGAGAGAAAGAGCGAAAGAGAGAAAGAGAGAAAGAGAGAAAGAACGAAGTAAAGCCCCAGCTAAATCAAACTTCACACATTTTGTTGAACTTGAGCTGCTTTCTTCCGCTGTTGCCGCACCACAGCTCAACTCGCTCTGCTCTGCTCTGCTCAATGAAACCGCCGCACCACAGCACACCACACCTTCACGAAACAACCCGCCACCACGCCCCCTTTGGCAGGCGACTCTGTTTTGCGGTTTATCGATTCAAATTGATTTTGCTTTTCCGCCTTTTGTTGCCTCCGTTGTTGTTGCCGTTGTTGTCGTTGTCAACGACATCCTTGGCTATGTCTACTGCGCCTTTACAAACCCAACCGCAGTAGTCCATTTCCAGTTGCCGCCCCTTGTGCCCCCTGTGCCCCCTGTGCACACTGCGCCCACCCACCCATCCGCAATCGACAGTTTAGACATTTCTGCCAGGGTTGCCGCACATTCGTTGCTCACATTCACATTCGACTCGCTCGCAATTGTATTTTGCTCACATTCGGAAAAGCCATTGACATTGCAAATTTTCTTTTTTCACTTCTATTTCCTGCCTCCCTCTCTCTCGCTCTCTCTCGCTCTCTCACCCCTTCTTAGCACATGTTAGTCTATAGCTTTCGCATCCAGATATTTCCGTTTGCCCTCGTCAATTTATTTTGCGGCGCCAAAGAACCTGCCCATCAAATTTGTATGTGCCACACACACACACACCACACATACATTATCCGCTCACACACACACACATGCACGCACACGCACGCACACGCACATCAAACTCCCACATCACATCTACTTATGCTGCACACGCACACTAACAGTAATTGTCTTTGTGGTAGTAAGGCAGCTCGAGGCAACCCTAGATTAGCGCCAAACACTGTCATTTCTGATTTCCTTAGTGGAATCAACTATTTGCACAGATTAGCATTAATCGCATTATCCACTTTCCGATCGAGTTCTGTGCTCAGATCAAGGAATATGGCAACGATCTTCTAAAGAAGAAGCAGAAGAAGCGAAAACTACGTGAAAAACGATTCCTGAGCCTAGAAGTTCCTATTCCTAAAGATGAAACTATACCCATAAGAATCTAGAGCGATTCTGTATTATCTAGCTTGCTGCAACAAGGATATATCGTGAAATTTTGCACAGTGCATGAGTCAACAGTTTTTGGGGCATTAACTCAGGACCTGGAGAACCTACAAAAGAAACCAAAACACAAAGAAGAGAAAAAAACGACACGCCAGGAATCGGCAAATGGAAGAGGTAAAAAATATATATACAACCAGATGGGTGGATGGAATGGAGGTGTACACACACACACGCACACGCACACACAGAGGCATGTTGCGAATGGGTATTTATAAATACATACGCACTGTATATATAATAATATTTATGTGTTGATCGCATGAAATGCGTTGTATAAATTTAGCCAGACTTTTATTCGACAATATTTTCCATTCTTTCGCATTTGTTTCCCTCTCTTGCTTTCGCCTGCAGGATTTTTATGGGCCCATTCACTTGTGGGGGCCCGCACTTCTTTATGGGTAGGGGCAGGGCAAGCCACGAGGGGGCTACCAACTTGCTGCGTTTATTATTAACTGTCGCACTGTTTGAGGGACGATAATAAAAGCCAGGCAGAGACCAGGGAAACCAGGGAGCCGACGAAGGTGCAAAAAACTTTGGCAAGTGCGAAAACACCAAAAAAATTGGCAAAAAAGAAAAGAAAAATTGACAGGAAATACACAAAGTGAATGAATGCGACTATATTCGTTATTCGTTATTCGTTATTCGCTATTCGTTATTCGTTATTCGCCTTTGCTATTCACTATTCGTATTCATGGGTCTGCAGGGTGCTTTTGCCGGGCGGGGGGCGTAACTGCATTTACACTCTGCGCCAACGTTGGCGTCGATGTCGCGGCTTATGCGGTTTATGTCTGCCACTAAAATGGCCGAGGACGCGTGCCACCAAATGACTGCCAACAAACGCAAAAGCAACAACAACAACCACAACGAAAAGATTATAATAAAGTCATTAATACCAAAAGCCACAAAGTAGAAATTGCTTAGATGGGTGAAATCTATTAAAGCGCCATGAAAACCAAACAAAACCAGGCAACAAAAAAAACACCCACCTTATAAAAGTGTCTCAGCTAAAATATAATTTGGGATCCAAGTTAATATTATTGTTATTGGTTGCACAACGGAAACGAATACCGACAGAAATTTGGAACCCATTCATAAAGTTATGTATGGATTTAGAGGAATTTACACGGAAAACCGAGTACACAAATTTAATGTTATAATATTTGAACGCAAATCGAAAGTTGTTCCTTAACTCCTTGATATGAAGCCGGGCAAACGTAGAAATCGACAACGATGGCATTTATTGGAAGCTATTCTAAGCTGATTAAAGTAAATGTTTTGGCCTCATTTCTCTAAATGGCATTCTCCGATTGCCAAGCTTAAAGGCATTGTGAAATATGTTAGGAAC
>JAWNNA010000908.1:857500-885000 GCA_035043295.1 Drosophila sordidapex | reverse complement strand
AAGAAAAAATCTTTTAATGTTTCCTTATCTTCAGTAATCTTTAAGCAATATTTTAAATATTTGTTTTTAAAGATATTCCAAAACTACTATTTTGACCGCAGCTGTGTGTGTACATGTGTATGTACATAGATGAAATAATATTCAGTTCGATCGATAGGTGTTATATTTTGAGTCACTTCAATTGGCTGGGCAAAGCTCTCAAGTTGACCTGATACGTATTGTGAGATATGGCAAGTCCACATCAGCATGCTTATTTTAGAGCTGTGATCCACTTATGATAGCCCATAACGATAGCGATAACGATAACTGACAACAAAGAAAAGGATTGCTAATACATTAAAACATATGTACGAATGATGTAGTCGAGAGAGATCGATTATCAGATTGTCTAAGGCAAGTCCACATCAGCATGCTTATTTTAGAGCTGTGATCCACTTATGATAGCCGATAACGATAACGATAACTGACGAAAAAAGGATAAAAACATTAAAAAAAAGAATGATTGAACACAAGACTTCAGTTAGTTATATATATCTATATATCTATAGATATCTATATCTATAGAGAAGTGCCTTAATTGAATTGAGAGCCCCTCAACTGAAAAAACTTGGTTGACAAAAGAAGCGCAGATAAATTAATAACAATAGCATTGTTTTAAGTCAGAGTATTAAGTTTCCTTTGGCAGTGCAAGCAATTAGAGAGCGTTGCTGAAGGCCAGTGAATAGTGAACGGGGAACGGTGAACGGGGAACGGTGAACAGTGAACAGCGAACAGTGAACGGGGAACGGTGAACAGTGAATGGTGAACGGGGAACGGTGAACTGTGAACAGTAACAGTAACAGTGAACGGGGAACGGTGAACAGTGAACGGGAAACGGTGAACGGTGAGCAGTGAACGGGGAACGGTGAACGGTGAACAGTGAACAGTGAACGGGGAACGGTGAACGGTGAACAGTGACTGGTGTACAGTGAATGGTGAACAGTGAACGGGGAACGGGGAACGGTGAACGGGGAACGGTGAACAGTGAACGGTGAACAGTGAACGGTGAACAGTGAACGGTGAACAGTGAACAGTGAACGGTGAACAATGAACAATGAACAGTGAACGGGGAACGGTGAACAGTGAACAGTGAACGGGAAACGGTGAACAGTGAACGGTGAACAGTGAACGGGGAACGGTGAACGGTGAACAGTGAACGGGGAACGGTGAACGGTGAACAGTGACTGGTGTACAGTGAACGGTGAACAGGGAACGGGGAACGGTGAACAGTGAACGGGGAACGGTGAACGGTGAACAGTGACTAGTGTACAGTGAATGGTGAACAGTGAACGGGGAACGGGGAACGGTGAACAGTGAACAGTGAACGGGGAACAGTGAACGGGGAACAGAGAACAGTGAACAGTGAACGGGGAACAATATTAAGTTATTATATATATGTGTATGTGTATGTGTATGCGTACAAGTCGGTGGGCATTTGCATTATGGGCATTCCATGGCATTCCTTTCGCTTCTCTCTGGCTTTTATGATGTTATGAATTTCAGATGCTTAAGCGAGCTCTGCTTGGCTCTGCTTGGCTTTTAGCTTTTTGCTTTTTATGACATTTGAAATTAGTTTTTCATTTAAATTATGTGCGTCCCGAATGTTAACCCTTTTTTATGATGATGCTTTTGGCTCATTGTCAGGCTGGGCTCGCTTCGCCAAATGTAAACGTATCTGTAACTGTAACTGTAACTGTGTGTCTGCTGCGTATCTGTGCATCTGTGTATGTGTGTATCTGTGTATCTTATTCACTATTTTTTTCACGCCCAGCAAATTAAGTCAATAAAATGCCAAAGAAATTTATGCACTGAAAGTGTTAAAAAGCAGCAATCGCCACATTTTTTTTCGTTCTTTTCCTTTGTGGAAGTGCGAATGGGAAATGGAGCTGGGAGGGGTGGGGAGGGGAGGGGTGTGATATTGCTAGATATTGCTAGATGTAGGCGCATTCCTAATTTCCTGTAGGCCTGCTTGGCTGCCTACTTTTGTCTGCCATTTAATTTGATTGTTATTTCCTCGAGCGCCAATTGCCCGGCCAGGAATCCCAACAAGGAGTGCGGCGAGGCGTCAAAACAAAAGAAATGGCCAAATGTTTGGCCTGCATACAAATTTCGCATTAGCCGGCATCCAAATCGAATTTGGTTTTCTCAAGTGCTGTGTGTGTGTGTATGTGTGTGCGTGTGTGTGCTTGTATAATGAAGTTCATGCCGTTCGGTTTGCCTGCTTCTTTGCAGTCAGTATTGAAAATGGGGAACATATTCGACCTGCCCCCTAATGGGCCAGTTGCTGTCCTTGGGGGTTGGCATTGCGACTAAAAGGGGCTGCTGCTGGGTGGGGAGGGGAGGGGAGTGGTGTGTGCGGTTGGTTTTGCTTTGGTTTGGTTATTCCGTCGCACATGCCGTGCGCCTTTCATTGGCACATTCATCCATCCAGATATTCATTCATTCATTCACTCATTCATTACGATTGTAGTCGCATATAAAATTTCATTCATTTTCAATCGCCTGGCATTAAAACCACCCCCTCAATGTATATATATATAAGAATAGTCAACCACCCACCCAACTGCCACCCTTCGCCTTTATAGTTATCGCCATTCTTTCAGAATATCTTGCACAAAATCTTTGCTAGACGAAACGGTTCTGGCAGCGCTGAACCGGTTCGTAAGTTGCTCAGCAGTGATTCGATTTGACACGCCTTTTTAATAGTCGTAATGTGAATATGGAAACTATATAGAAACTGCAAAATCTATTCTTTGTTTCAATTTTGAGCAACTATATGATAAACCAAATCAGGGGTTAAGTTCTCAACATATTCTCAGCTCCGATCTAGACATATACATTTCGAATACCAAAGAAAAAGTTAAGTTTGGATTCTTAGCAGTAAAGTTGAGATATATAGAGAGGAATAAGTTGGATTCCCATAGGAATTTCAACAAACTCAACCTGAAAATGCAATTCAGCTATATATATATATATATATACTATATACGCTATATCTTATCTAAAAGTCGGCTTTCTTTCTTTTCTGTTTGGCCTGTTCGTTGTCTTTCTCATCATCTTCATCTTCTTCATCTTCATCTTCTTCATCTTCTTCTTCTTCATCATCATCATCTTCTTCATCCTCTCCATCTTCTTCATCATCATCATCTTCTTCATCCTCTCCATCTTCTTCATCTTCTTCATCCTCTCCATCTTCTTCATCATTATCATCTTCTCCATCTTCTTCATCTTCTTCATCTTCTTCACCTTCTCCAACTTCTTCATCTTCTTCATCTTCTCCATCTTCTTCATCTTCTTCATCTTCTTCACCTTCTCCAACTTCTTCATCTTCTCCAACTTCTTCATCTTCTTCATCTTCTCCATCTTCTTCATCTTCTTTATCATCATCATCTTCTCCATCTTCTTCATCTTCTTCATCTTCTCCATCTTCTTCATCCTCTCCATCTTCTTCATCTTCTTCATCTCCTCCATCTTCTTTCGGTTGTTGCTCGTCTCTTTCTTTTGACATTTGCACAATGCACAATGCAGAGACGCATTTGTATTTTATCGCCGGGGGTTCTTACGAAGGGGGCGGCAAAAACATGCTCGGATATATGTATATATGCTATTAACGGTGGTGGTGGTGTTGCTAATGCTGCTGGGGTGGGTGGGCTGCTGCTGCTGCTGATGGTGGTGGTGGTGGTGGTGGTTTACAATAATGCACCACCAACTACGTCTTGCTGCGCCCGAAAAGGAACGGCTGTTTGAGGCAAACCGACGATTAAATACACTTGCTTCATCAAAAGTGAAACTGCTGACATCTAAATTAAATTATGCCTATGTCAGCTATATGCTAAATAATAGTCCGATATATATATATATTTAATATATATATATATATATATATATATATACTTTTAATTCGTTACAAACTACACAAGCGACTGCAAGGATATCAATTGGAGGGAAACATCTCAACTTGTGGGGCGCCGTCGGCAGCAGCGCATATTCTGCTCTGCTCTGTAATTTGGTGACGCATCAAGGCAACACCTACTTATACATATGCTACACACACACACACACACACACACACACACACACACACACGCACACAAACTGTCACATTTGTTCGCCTTGCCCTTTGGCTGCTTCTTCGTCTTCTGTTTTTAACACATTTGTCTTAGATTTCCGAGTCAATTACATTTGATATGTGTGTGTGTGTGTGTGTGTGTGTGTGTGTGGGTGTCTATTTGTGTGTGTAACCTTCCCCACCCCCTCCCCCTTCCACCGTTTCCGTCTCTCACTTGTGCAACACTTTAATAAATTTTGTAATTTTTCTTGAGCTGCTCGTCTCAAGAGTTGCTCAACTTGCTGCCTGCTTAGTCAGCTGCGACGCCGGCGGCGCTGCCATCAAAAGACGCTGCTTCTCCGAACTGAAGCCAAAACACCCCGCCCGACCCCATCCCAGCCCAAAGCAGGCCCAAACACAGCCTGTCGTCTCCCAACACGGTTGGCCCGGCCCTTAGGGGCCATGCGAATGGTAAGCGAAATCGAGTTGTATATATTCCTTAAGAGGCCCTTTGGCTTTTTTAGACGCGTCTGTGAAAAATCTCTTGCGAAGCTTTTTGCACTCCACACTCCCCCCTTGAGGACCTGCCGTGCGTGGCAAGCGGAAGGTGGACTTGAAATACATTTTTTCGTAGCCACTTCTAGACAAAAAGGCCAAAACAGAGTCGAGAAACACACACTTGGCAACCCGAGCACGTAATTCAAATTTTACAATGTTTACATGCCTTGCGTGTCTCTCTCGCTCACTCTCTCTCTCGCTGTCTCTCTCTCTCTCAACATATGCTTGATGAACCAATGCTGCTTAAAGACACATACATATAACTATCCCATGCATGCATTTACATGTAGATTCATTTTGTCGTGCTTGCATCTAATCCATTACCAACGCCCGGAAAAAAACCAAATAGCTTTGCTCTGCTTTGAGGGGGGGGGGAGTGTAGTAAGGGGGGAGGGTGGAGGGGGCGTCTGTCTTGCACATAAAATAATTAGAAAATTAATTGCTCTTGATTGCCATACGGAATATTTGACAAGACTCCAACTGAGCGACGACGAAAAGCCAACAAATGCCCGAAAAGTTAAAAGTGGAGACCAAATCAAATACAAGCGGGTAAATAGTAGGTCAGAGTTCAAAGTTCAGAACGATTTTGGCCATGTGAAAAGCAACTTGGCCAACATGGCCAAAGCACATCCAATTCTAGCCACTTTACAGGGTATTGCGAAGGCATTCAAAACCAATAAGTAAACAAATTGAAAAGTTATGTGGCTCTCATCATCATCATCATTATCACACACATGCACACACACACACACACACACAACTCGACTGCTCACTTCAAAATTCAAAACTTGAAGGAAAATTCATGATTTTCCAAAGGAAAAATCTTTGCATTTTTCCTTTTGGTATTTCAATATTTAAATTTTTGCCAAATATGTTTTGAAATTGAAGAGTAAAGTATATAAAACGAAAAGAAAAAAAGTTTCGAATATGCTGCGGCTGTGAAAGGATTTAGAATGGTTTCCACTTTGAACCCGAATCTGTGGCACAAACATTTGCAGCACGAAACAAAAGAAAACAGCGAAAAAAGTAGCTCCGAAATGAGGCTTTAAATTGCAATTGCGACTTTTTATGGTCGTAGAGCTTTTAACTAATAACTGTTAAAACAGGCGAAGGAAAGTGCAAAACGGAGCAAGAGAGCAGACAGAAGACAGAAGACAGAAGACGGAAGTGAGTGGAAAGAGTGAGAGAGAGATACGCGTAATTAGTGCACAGTTTTTGGCCTTGGGCCATCATTTGGGACCAAAACTCCTTTTGCGCTGTGAATGGCTGCAAAAGTATCTCGCACGAGCAAAAGGTGCAAACAACACATCTGCAACAACAACAACAACAACGACAACAACAACAACAACAAGTTAGGTGAGTAGGTGGCAAAGAGTCTCCAGCCACTGCATGTGTGGAAGTAATTTATATGCCACAAAGCGAAAGAAAAACAACACAGTTTGAATACCCTTTGTCAACTATAAGTTCTATATATATATATATATATACATATATATATATATACCATATTCCATGTGATTTCGTAATCCGATCTGGATGACTTTCAATTCAAGTGTTGGCAGCACATTTTGTTGAGTTTGGTTCGGATAACTGGCTAAGCAGAATTGAGCCAAATGATATAGTGATCCGATCCGAGGAGTCAATAGTCTACCAGAGTTTATTTGTCCAGTGCAGTCGCCCGATTCACGTTTGCTTCGGTTTATTAAACCTCAACATTTGTTCCACTTAAAAAACTTAGCTAAGCAGCAGCAGCAGGCAGGCAGGCAGGCAGGCAGCCAGGCAGGCAACAGCAGCGCCGTGGCAACTCAAATTGGAATGTAAAATGCGAAATAAAATGTGGCCCGAGAATTGTAAGCAGCTGTTTTTCAGCCATAACATTTACCTCCAAAAGTATCTCAAAAATGTGCAACAACAACAGCTGCCTCTCGATAAAATGTGGCATGATGTACTAGGCAGGCAGGCAGTCAACCAAGCAGGCAGTGGCAGGAACAGGGGGTAACAGTTCATGGCACGCTTGGTTGGCTTCCAGCCAGGAGACGGCACAAACTGAAACTGAAATTGAGCCGCTCTCCCTTGGCTCTCAGGTAGCTGCACAGTTCACACACACACACACACACACACACACACACGCGACGCTCCAGGTAGGTCAGCAGTCAGTCCCTGGGCTCACTCTCTCTTTCGCTCTCGTCTCGGTCTGTCTGTTTGCGTTTCGTGTCCAATAGTTGTGGCAACAGCAACCAATTTGTTTTGCTTTGTTTGCTACCCGACGATCCTAATGTCCAGGCCCATAAAGCCATATATGTCTATCTCTCTCTCCTTCTCACTCTCTCTCTCTCTCTCTCTTTCTGTGTATTTTTCTATAATTACACATTTACTCTCTTCTCTTCTCTTTTTCCTATTTGGATTGCCATCTGCCCTTTGGCCTTGCTCTCGCCGCTTCCTTTTGATGTTTACATTTTGTATTTCTTTTTTTGTCATTTTTTTTTTTTTGGTTCATATTTGATAAGCACATGTTCCACATTTTGTGGCAAGTGCGATAATTGGAAATGTTATCTGCAGCCGCGTCGAAACTCAAACTCTCAAAGTCTATAAATCGCACTCATCGATCAACAGAGACGACAAACATGTGGCGAGCACATGTGCGACGCTGGGAAATATGCACAGCCACAAGGGGAGAGTGAGAGAGGAAGATAAAGGGAGAGAGAGAGAGAGAGAAAGGTAGTTGCATGAACCTTGATATAATACTTATACGAATAAGCCCTTCAAATAGGACAGATCAAGTTGAAAATGTTTTTTTTTATTGTTTTCGTTTTTTTCTTTTTTTATGTAATCATTTTTATACTCTGATATAATCCGATAAGAATATATATAAACGATAAAATCGATCACTTCAAATCGATACACTCGATCACTACAAATCGATATAATCGATCACTTCAAATCGATAACTGCACACATCTGTAACTATTTTGAAGCTAGAGTATATATCTGTAACTATATATTTTGATAACTTTAAAGCGATAACTTCAAATCGATCAAATCGATAACTTCAAATCGAAAAGATCGACCACTTCAAATCGATAATCTACATATCTGTAACTATTTTGAAGCTAGAGTATATATCTGTAACTATATATTTTGATAACTTTAAATCGATAACTTCAAATCAAAAAGATCGACCACTTAAAATCGATAACTGCACACATCTGTAACTATTTTGAAGCTAGAGTATATATCTGTAACTATATATTTTGATAACTTCAAATCGATCAAATCGATAACTTCAAATCGGAAAGATCGACCACTTCAAATCGATAACTGACATATCTGTAACTATTTTGAAGCTGGAGTATATATCTGTAACTATATATTTTGATCACTTCAAATCGATAAAATCGATAACTCCAAATCGAAAAGATCGACCACTTCAAATCGATAACTGCACACATCTGTAACTCTCTTAAGGCTATCTGCAACTATATATTTGGTCGGCAAATTGCTGACAATGTCCTTCAAAGATCGGCATCGTCATTGTCATCGTCATCGTCATCGGCATCGGCCTCGACTAATTAATACCTATCGTTAACTTTAATGCAATTAACAGTTAAGCGGCAATTCAAACTTTTATTTGCTGCAATAAATATTTAAATGTTGCTTTTAATTTTGCAGCTGAAGCTGAATCATTTTTGATTCGATTTGAGTTTTGAGTTCAGCTTGAAACCCTTCAAACTGGTAGTTTTGCAACTGATAAGATAAACGATGTTGTTTCGAGTGTTGCAACTAAAAACGAAGCGGCAGATTGAAGTTCTGTGATTTGAACTTTGCTCCACAACTGAACTGATTAGTTAGCCTTATTCATTTCGGCCATTTGGCAATAATAATAAAAATAAAAATAAATTATTTAATGGGGCATTCAAGGCAATCATCAAGCAGCAACATCAATCTTTAAGCATATGCAACAAAAGTGATTGGATTCATTATGCAAAACTATTTGATTGCCAAGCTGTGCAATTTGGCAATAGTGCTACACTGACTGCCAGATGTGTGCGTCCAGTGGGGCAGTGAAGCAATTATGAGCTCAAAGTGTCTAAGCGGCTGCCAACTGAATGAAGGTGCGAAGCGGATGATGGGCGGGGCTTAAGCGGAACGTGGGTGTATCATCCAGCTACATCCAGCTGGCCACACACAAAATACTACTCGCACTACTCGCGCATGCCTGACTACGCGATACCCTGTAACCAGATGGCAATTCGTAAATCACTCGTAAATATTCGTTAATAAGTTGCCCAAAACCAAAGCTGAGCTAGATTTAAGTTAGGTTTTAAGATGCCAGTTCATACCCGTTTCGCAGCAGTACACAGGGTATACAGAAAGAGTTGCTGTAGTTGTTGGTGCTTAGAGATTATGCACAACCGCAGATAAATAAATAAACAAGGGTTAAGCTGGAAAAAAACCAAGCAGAACAAACCAAACTATGAAAACCAATTTGAAGAGCTTAGTTTGGCGCTTACTAAAAAACGAACAGCAAATGCTCGACTACCAGATGCTCTGTAAAGCAACAAAACCGAAGCTCGATGCTGATAATACTATATGATATATATATATATACAGTAACAAAGAACAAAATGTGCTACGAACCCCAAACAGATGCTTTTTTTATGGCACAGTTTTCATTTTTTATCGTACCTGTAAAAAAAGATGAGAGAAAGCAAATGATTAGTAAGTGTGTGAAAAAGGATTTAAGGCCTAAAAAGTGGATGGAATCAAAATATATATTCACAGTGCGGACAAAGGCAAAAATCAACTCTTAATTGGCATTCAATTAATTAAATTTCTTGATTTACGAACAGAAATTAAACATTTTTTTGAGAAGCAGTTAAAGAGACCTGATATATATATATATATATATATATATATAGCAGACACGAAAAGCGAAATAAATTATTCGTAATTCATTTAAAATGCGAATAAATTAAAAAAAATCGATATATGAATCTGAAGTTGGAGGTTTGAAGGGGATTGGGTTGGGTGTTGCCAGTGTTGAACGTGTGCAGGGCATACGGGAAGAGGCGATTTGTAGCATATGTATATCAAAAATATGATATGATAGCGAGCGTAAGACAACAGCAACACCTGCAACAATAAAATAACAAGCAACAACCACAGCGGCAAAAACTGAGAACTGCAGCACAAATGTAAAGCTCAGCCCCAAGCTAACAATGTGGCACGGCTCCGTCCGGATCCTGGCGGACGGTTTGACGTATATGTCTAGCCACTAAGTGGGCTGCTCAATGTTTACATGTGTGTGTGTGTGTGTGTGTGTGTGTGTGTGTGTGTGTGGCTGGCTGTTGGGATACAATTGTCAAGGCTAAAGGCAGAAAAACAACAACGGACATATTGGACTAGAGAGGAAGGTATTAAAAGGTATCAAAAGAGGACAATAAAAAAGAAGAAAAACGGATTGAGGTCCTTGCAGCACACATGTGTATAGGCTGACATATGTGGCACAGTGAAAGTTGCCACATTTGTAGACCAATGAACTGCACACAATATGAGAATGGGAGTTTTAGAATGCCAAAGATATGTTGTTCTTGCTGTTGTTGTTGCTGTTGTTGTTGCTGTTGTTGCTGATGGGGAAAGTATTTAGAAAGGATAACAGACAGGTGTCACAAAATAGCTGAGCATAGAGGACACTATTCGTAAGTAACCCCAGAAATGGGTATACAGAAGCAACCTGAGCTCTCTTAGTATAGCCATCAACTTGCAACTTGCTGTGGCAGCTTCCTCGCAGCTTAAGCAGTAACTGGCTTGAAGCAAGTTGCACTTATTTATTTGATTTTATTCATTGTTATAGGATGAGCGATTGAGAAACTGAACGGAGCGCTTCTTATGGCTAGTTTAGTCTAAGGATTGAACAGACGCAGAAAGATAGAGACATTTGTCTGGCAAATCTTATGAATATTTCTGATTTATATATATATATATATATAGTTGACATTAAATAAACAAATAGGGAAAGTATGCAGCAACGATTCAAAGGGATAGCCCGATGGCTAGCGAGTCTATCAGTCGGATACTTGTTAGACAAGCCGATTTACGGCTTAAATGTGTTGAAATTAGTGCTATCTTCGCACTAAACATCATATACATATATATATATATATAAAGTTGCCATAAAAGCAAACACATCGCATTTGCAACGTGCTGAAGCAAATCGAATCACAATATCAACAAAATCAAAACGTATTCATAATGCATAAAATGTTAACTGGGCCAAATCAAATATGCATCAAGTCGAACACAAATTGTTGTTACAGTTGCATAATTAAATGGCAAGCATGCTAGCCATGCATGTATGCATGTATGTGTCTTAACTTGGCCGAAATGTTCGTTTATTACATTGATTGTTTGTCCTTGCGAGCCATCAAATTAAGTACATCAATGTACTTATGACAGAGTGCGACAGAACGATACACAAAACATGGCGGAGTGCGAGAGGAAGAGGGGAAGAGCGAGAGCGAGAGCGAGAGAGAGGGATAGATAATTTATTCATGTAATTTCAAGAAAATTTGCAAACAGCAAACGCTTCAAAAATGTTTACATTTTGCGTTAATTAAATTAGGTAACTAAGACCATTTGCTCTCTTCATCCTTTCATCCCTTTATCACTCTCTCTCACTCTCACTCTCACTCTCTCTCTCTGGCCTTAGTTGTTGCCATGGCTTTGCAGCTTGCTTTGATTCGATTTATTTTCAAAAGACAAGAGACAGAGCGGGGGCGTGGCTGTATCCATCATCATCAACAACCGCACATAACTATTTCGAAAATTGCTTGAAAATTTGTTGTTAGTCAAAATCATAGACAATCAACGCCTGGTGTGGGGGATGGGGATGGGGCTGGGGATGGGGATGGAGAGACAAATCTAATTGGAAGCCCAAAACCATGCTCCTAATCGCCCCCACAAAAAAATAAAGGAACCAAAACTGTGCCCAAGTCGAGGCGGGGTGTATTTAATTTCACTTAAATCTTTCAATTAAAACTTTTAATTGATTTCACACACACACACACACATGCACACACACACACACACACACACACATGTATGTGGTGCATAAAATATTTAAATTGAATTACTCCTTTGCCAATAAAGTTGTTGTTGCTTGTGGCAATTAATTTGTGCGCACTACAAACATGAGATGAGACTCATAATGCATAAATTGTCAACTCCACAGTTAACAACTGTAAATTTGCACATACATTAAGCATGTGCACACACACACACACACACACACACGCACACACACACATTTGTGTTTGATTTAAGCAAATATATAATTGCATTAATAGTATTGAGCATATTGCATTATTTAATTGATTTATTAAGCCAATGTTTTCATTAAATGCAAACTGGGGTTGGAGCTGGCGCCATCTAGCGTTGGCTGACGCAGCACTGAACAGATAATAATCAGCGACAAACGGCAGTAGATGTTATATGATATGATATGATATGTTAATATATAGAACATATAAACACAACTTGCACAGACCCACAGATACCCTCTACACAAGTCTTTCCTTCGCGCGTGTGTGTGTGTGTGTGTGTGTGCACATGTATACAGAAAATGCATTTGTATTTGCTGTAGTGTATTTAAGTAATTTTTATGTATTTTGTACAGTTTTTGAATTTACAACTCCGTGGCAGGAAGCGCTATAAAAATAATGCAACTGCTACGCAAATAGCTCTGCTCTGCTCTGCTCTGCTCTGCTCTGCTATGGTCTGCAATGGTCTGCTCTGCTCTGCTCTGCTATGATCTGCTCTACTTTGCTCTGCTCTGCTCTGATCTGCTCTGCTATGGTCTGCTATGGTCTGCTATGGTCTGCTATGGTCTGCTATGGTCTGCTATGGTCTGCTCTGCTCTGCTCTGCTCTGATCTGATCTGATCTGCTCTGCTCTAAACTGCTCTGCTATGGTCTGCTCTGCTCTGCTCTGCTCTGCTCTGCTCTGCTCTGCTCTGCTCTGCTCTGCTCTGCTCTGCTCTACTTTGCTCTGCCCTGCTCTGCTCTGATCTGCTCTGATCTGCTCTGCTCTGCTCTGCTCTGCTATGGTCTGCAATGGTCTGCTCTGCTCTGCTCTGCTCTGCTCTGCTCTGCTCTGCTCTGATATGGTCTGCTATGGTCTGCTCTGCTCTGTTCTGCTCTGCTCTGATCTGCAATGGTCTGCTCTGATCTGCAATGGTCTGCTCTGCTCTGCTCTGATCTGCTCTGATCTGATCTGCTCTGATCTGCTCTGCTCTACTCTGCTCTACTCTCCTCTACTCTGCTCTACTTTGCTCTACTCTGCTCCGTCATTTGCAAGAGCAACAGTAGCAATAGCAGAGAAAACGAGAGCAGAGCGAGAGCATTGCTGCCGAATAAAACATGTTCAAAATGTTGTTGAACAGAGTTTGATCAACTACAGGTTACACTCCCATACACACTCACACACACACACACACACACACACACACACACACAACTACGTAAATTTATTTCAGCTAGTTGAGTTTGAGGAGAATTCTTAGCTAGCGGCAAACGGCAAACGGCAAACGGCAAACGGCAAAAAGCAACAATTGAAAGGAAAACACAAAAACATGAAATGCATAATATAACCAATGTAAGCAAATAATTCAAATAACTGTTGTTTTCCTTTTGAGTGGGAAACATAAGCATATGGAAATTTGGGGCACGATTTTCTATGTTTTCAAATTGCGAACATTATTTCCATGCATTGCATCAAATTACGTGCGAAAATATTTGAAACTTGACATTTTTGGATTATAACCAAATCGATTTGGCGAACAAAAGTAATCGCAGTTTATTGATGACGATGACACATGTATGTGTGTGTGTGTGTGTGTGTGTGTGTGTGTGTGGGTGTGTGTTGTGTAATTAAAACGGAACCCTTAGGAAATGCAGATTTTACGCCCAGGTGCTTCGACACTTTTGGCATTGACATATTTGCAAAGGCGAAAAACCTCTTCAAATTTGCATGTGGACAAGAAAAAGGAAAATACACACACACACACACACACTGCAGTACACACACACACATGCTTACACAACAAATAAAACAAAACACAAATATGTATAAGAAAAATGCGACAACTTTTCGATATGGCCAAGGGCAGGGCATGCTGCTCACCGGGCAGGTGAAGGGGGAGTGGGAGGAGCATGCTGGGAGGCATGTATGCTATTAATGTTGTTGTTGTTGCAGAAATCACAGAAGCCGACATATGTAAGCAAATGTAAGAAAATCATCGACACTGCGCGAAACAATCGATTTGATTGTGAATAGATGGAACAGCTTTGCAAGAAATTAGGCGTTGAAGAACCTATGTTGAATATACCAGATATATACCAGATATATACCAGATATATACCTGATATCAATAGATCAATCAATAAAATCAATAATAATCAAATATTATTATTTAAACAAATACAAACTGTACAAACTAATTGCTGAGTGTTGGTTTTATTCTGCATAAAGTATTTAGCATCGTTGCCCTATGCGTATGGCCGTAGGTGTTTGCAAGCATGTGTGTGTGTGAGTGCGAGCGTTTGCGTGTGTGTGTGTGTGTCTGTTTGGCAACTAAACGCCGTGATAAATTAGTCGGATAGCGCCAATGCTTGCGTGTTTTGCTTTGATTGTATAAAATTTTCATGTTTTGTTTTTAGTTTTTTTTTCTTTGGGTCTCTCAGCCGCTTGCGCTTTTATACGCCAACAGCTGACAGCGCACACACACACACACACACGCACAGCGAGAGAGAGAGAGAGAGGCTTACATGCATGCCCGCTCCATGTGTGTATGATAAATTAACATAAGATTAGCGATCAGCAGCAGAAGCAGAGCAAAAGAAAACAAAAATTAGCCCAGCGTAAAACAAAATGAAAAATGAGGGAGATGAGGACTGGAATGGAAGGGGATGGGAGGGGATAGTGGAATGGATGTTGAGCTGGTTGGGCTGGCATGGCTGTGTCAGGGCTGGGCAGGGCAGGACAGGGGGAAGGGGGACAAGCATAAATGAATAATGTGCACTAAGCGTAAAACCCACATGAGAATTGAAATTAAAAGGACAATAGATAAAACACACGCACAGAGACATGTGTGACAGTGAGAGAGGGGTGGGAGAGAGCGGAGAGTGTAGTGCAGGAGAGCACTACTTACACACTCGCACACACACACACAAACACACAGAAGCGGCTCTTGTGCGTTTAGTTCAAATCGTAAATAAATAAAAATAAAAGCAGTTTAAGAGCAAAGGAGAATGAAAGAGTGAGAGAAAACACAGCACGCAACAAACATTACACAGCATGCATTGTGTGTGTGTGTGTGTGTATGTGTGTGTGCAGGACAATTACTTAAGTTTCAATGCCTAAATATTTGATAAGTTCAATAGCGTTGATTCAAAAGCAGCTTTCATATCCGACAGATTGCAAACAGCAAGTACGAATGAGACGGAGAACGAGAGTGATATCGACTAGCGGATACCCTGCAACCACGTTACTCGCCTGATGCAAAAGATTTGCCATCAAATTCAAATCTGTATTCCCCATTGTGCCGTTGATAGCTATCGGAAATCGATTTGTAACCCTAATGGCGAAGCGGAAGCAGTTATCGATCAATTGAATTGAAATCAATATTGGTTTCGACAAAGTTGAGATACCGGAAGGGCACTTCTAGCTTCTGCAACTGCATCAATTATCGATGCAGAAATAATCGACAGGATATAACATGACCAAAAGTATATTAAATGATTACCAAATTTATGATGCACATAATTTATTGATATGATTCTGAAATAAATTCCTGGTTTTTGTAGTTGCCTGAAAAGTTCTTGTTTTTTTTTTTTTTTGGCCAAACTCGAACTGGAAACAGGGGAAAACTTGAACAATTTTGCTTAATCACTCTGAATGACAAATGTTACTTGAAGTTGCTGGAACCAATTACTAAACACAAGCATTATACACTCTACTCTACCCTGTCCCTTCCTACTCCTTCACCTACTACTCCCCACTCCCCCCTTTGAATGCCTGCTGCCAAAAAGTAAGTTGTAAATGAGACTGCTTTGGACTTTGCCAAAATGATTTGCAAATTTGTTAATGGCTGCTCAATGTTTAATGGCAGAATATACAAAGAGAGAGAGATAGAGATAGACACAAAGGATGAGAGATGGAGATAGATAGAGTTAGGATTCCCAGTTGCCAATTGTCAGTTTTAGGCATATTCTCGAATTTGTCTATTGATGTTTGTTAGTGGTCCAAATGTTTTGCACTGGAATGAGTTAAGAAATTGTTCTGCTAAAATTGATTAAATTGTTTGCTTTAATTGTGCGTAAATGTTATTGCTTTAGTTGTTCTTGTTCTTGTTGTTGTTGTTGTTGTTGTTGTTACTGTATTGAGGATTATTTCGTTTATTTAGTATTACGATGAAATATTCACAATCCAGCTGCCGATAAGGCTTCTCATGGCCTTAGTAATTCCAAATGCCGGATTAGACAAGCACCAATAAATATCAACATTAATGTTCAGTGTGTCGAAATGTTGATACTCTTGCAATAACAATAATTACAACGAAAACAGTTCTCTGACTAAATCTTTAGTTGAAAGCACAAATGTTGTCCAACGGATATTATATATATGTGATATGTTGGTCAGATTTGGATCAAATTGACCAAACTTTGATTAGACGAACACTTTTAAGTTACCTGCACCCACTTAAGCGAAGAACCTAATAAATAGGCATTGAGTGGCACGATTATAATGCCACGAGAGAGGGAGCACAGATACAAAGCTCTTTGTTCGTTGTAGCAATGCTTACAAACATATTTATATACACGCTATATATATATACTCTATCTGTATCTGTATCTGTATCTGTGGCAATATCTGTGTTTGTTGCATTTCCTGTTAAATTTGCGACAACTGAGCAAATACAAATATCAACAAAAAGCAATAAACTGCATATTTACCTTCAACTGCAAAATGCAATGCTTATCAAAGGAAAATTGAGTGGAGCGGAATGTGGGGGAGGTGGGAGGGAGCAACGCAGCTGCCAAGGAAGAAGAGAACGGTAAACACTACAAGCAGACAAACAGATTTTACGCACAGCAACCAAAGGCGAATCGCAAACGAAACCAAGAAACGCAACTGAAGACGAACCCAAACCCAAACCCCCAAACGAACCTCAATCGCAACTGAGCCCATTATGAGCAAAGGCGATGAACAGCAATGTCAAGCCTCGACAACAGAACGCCACTCAAAAGGTAAAGCACGCAATTCAAAGCGGTGAGTGGGCAGGGGGGTATTGCGAACGGCGGAGAGAGAGAGAGAGAGGTGAGCATAAGTGCCAACTATTGTAGAAGAACGAAGCACACAATCAATGCTGGTTATTATGACAATGATGATGACAGCCAAAAGGAGAATGCGAATCGAATTGCTTGCGCCAAACAAACAGTGTGAAGGACGGAGGGGGAGAGTAACAGTGAATTGATGGTGTGTGGAGGGGGATGGGGAGAGATCGGATATGAGCAGCGGGAAACAGCAAACGACAAACAGCAGCAGAGAAGAGCGAATGGAGTGCGTGTCGCAAACTGCAATTGAAGCCCAACGCACAGTGGCACAAGATGCTTAAGATTCGGAATGGTTTATGGATGGCATAATTCGAAAAACAAGCCTGAAGAGAAAGAGTTGGAAAATTCCTTGTAGTTCTGATCGCAGCTGCTAAATTAAGTTGGCCAAAATAATCGCATTTTCAAACGTATCCAAACTTTACACTACTCAATCAAAACTGAACCGATTTTAATCTTCTATAATATGAAAATCAAAAATAAGTGTTGTCTGCCAATGCAGTTTGTGCCACTGTGCAGCTATGCAATTATTGCATGACTGGCTGAGCTGCGTCGTCATCATCATTATCATCTCCATCGTCGATATCATTATTATCAGCGTCAGCAACACCATCGATAACAGCAACAACAACAACAACAACAACAATGACAACTCCGGCCTTTTGTTGTTGTTTGGAGTGTTGCCTCAGAACATTTTCATTGCGATTGTCATTTGGAAAAGTCAACTTGCATTTTCTTTGTGCCTGTTGCGAAGGTTGTTGTTGTTGTTGTTGCTGCTGGAGCAGTGCTTATCAGAAGACAAGCACAACAAAAACACACACACAGCACACACCACACACACACACACTCACACCCACTTTGAGCATGTTTACTTTTTGGGGTTACCGCTATCTTATTACTTATTGATTTTGTGTTATCGGCGACGGCGACGACGTCGACGACGAGTTTTTTCCCAAGAAGCTCGAAAAAAATAATCAGAGCAGACGAAAAGAGAAGAAAAAAAAAAAGAACGGTAAAAGCAGAAAATTATGCGCCAGCAAAGTGAAGAGCAAATTGAAAAGAAGATGCCGACGACCCTCAAGAGTTAAGACTCGCACGCCGCACCCCACACCCCACCCCTCCCAACCACCCACCTTGCATACGCCAATTCGCCGCCGCCTGCCCTCTCCCCCCCGCCTCACTCCTCACACCCTTCTCATCGTTATCATTCCCATTTCCATTTGGAGCCAAACGGCCCGCGCCTCATTACACTTAAAGAAACCTCCCCCACCCACCCCCACCTCCAACCACACACTCACTGATAAGGGTCGCGAAGAGCGCTGATGGGTGCGAGGGTGGAGGGGGGAGGGGGGGGAGGGGATGGAATAGGGGCAACAGGCGGCAAAGCGTAAAGATTGTTGCTATCTCAGCATTTTCATTTTTTATTTACTTTTTTTTTTACTTTGTCTCGCTTTTTATACGTTTAAAATTGAAGCGCGTCGTGTTGCACGACTTGCAACTTGCAACTACAAAGTGTGCTGGGAGACAGGGAGACAGGGAGAGAGGGAGGGAAAGGGAGTGAGTTAGTGGAGTTGGTAAACCGCTGATGATGACGCCAACGGCAATGGCTTTGTCTTGTGCCCCGAGTACGTGGAGCAAAAGAAAATAGAAAACATAAAATAAAATAATAATAACATAGTTGAGAGAGAGAGAGAGAAGGCATGCACGACTAGCGGATGCCCTGTAAGCTCAATTAAACAAGATAATCAGGGAAAACGCCATTAATCATAGATTCGAATGCCAATCGATTATTTGTAGTTGAAGAACTGTTATCGATATCAATAAATAATAATCGCAAAGAATATATATGCCAAATATATGAATGATATGCCCAGCAGGAAAGATTTGCCGGGTATGCGAATGCGATACAGAAATAACTGTAGTTGCTGTTGTGTATGCCACATTGATTTGTGGCAAGTGTACAGTTACTGTCAGCGGCATGATAATCAGATATACTATCTGCCTCTCGAATCGTATCCCAATTCCAATCTCAATCTCAATCTCGAGTGGGCCACAGGGCGCCCAGCTCTCGTGGCACTTACTGCTTTGATTTCAAATGGAGCCAAGGACGGCCGGCCAGATAAGATTATCAAATTCCAAATCGAATTCATTTAACAAGCACAACATTGAAATCAATTCAGATATGCTTCCATTATCTTTAGCTATTTTCCTCCTTTATGCTTATGCACAAATCAAAATCGAAATATTTGTCATGAAATGCATTCAAGTCCCCAATCCCAAAAATAAATACAAACGAACCAAAAGGTCGGCGAACAAAGCGGAAAATAATTGAATTGATTGGAATGGAAATTCAAGTCGGCTGAACATACATTAATTATATGCAATAGGTCCAATTGAACTGAATGCTACGCATTGTTTGAGCAATATGTATACATATATAAATATATATATATATATATATATATATATGTATGTATATATATGTATTTTGTCTGCTACAATTCAATAATTGAAAGTGTAAAAGCCAAATGGATCAGCCTGAATTGCCAGAACATATATAGATTATGCAGATATACTGATCAGAATAACATAATTCGAATACCTTCTTCAGCAAGTGTGTGTGTATATATATATATATATAGGTATATATCGGCTGTTGCCTTGGGGCAAACTCTATTTTTTTCTAGTTCGTTGCCGGCGCTCGCTTGACTGCCGCTTGACACAACGGTATACCTATCTGCATCCCTCTCTCTCTCTCGCGTATTCCCTGTCTGCACTTGAACTCCCCCACCGCCACTCCACATACACCCTTCCCCCACCCCCCCCCCCCCCCCGCTACCAGACTTGTCTCCAGTCTGCAGTTTTTGGCACTTGATTTATGACCAACGGCACTTGCCGGACCCAGACGCCTTTTTTCATCTTTTGGTTTGTGTTCGCTGTTAACAGATTTCAAGCAACAAGTGCGGCTGAGGGCAAAGACAAAGACAAAGAAGAAGAAGAAGAAGAAGAAGAAGACGACAAAGAAGAAGAAGATGAGAAGCAGATAAAGTTGGAGCTGAAGTTCCTCTGCTTCCCCCCTCTTTCAACCAATGATCAAAGCCAACCGTTTGACTTTTATGTGAAGGGCGAATTTCCAAGTTGAGCTTGCAACATTTAAAGAGTTACACAATATATATATATATATATATATATATATATGTTTAGATAATAATTATCTGTGTTATCTGCATAATAATTATCTCAACCCTTCTTGCTCAGTCCTAAGAATTTCCACTGGAAATGCAAACCTCAAATTAACAGTTAGAAAATCAATTTTCAGTTCTTTGGTTTCATGAACTAAATTTAAGGTTCAATTTGTGAGTGGGAGTGGCGGGGAGGGCGGGGGTGGGGTGGGGTAAAATGTTGTTAAGGGGGGAGTTGGCCGGGGGTTGTGCTCTGAATTCTAAGCCCTGTAATCATGACAGCCAAGCACGCCAGTTGAGCTCAAGGAGAAATTTGGCTGAATAGACTCCCCCTTCCCTCCCCCCTGCTGCCGGCACTCTCTTGGCCAGGAATTTGTTGATAGTTTAGTTTTTGTTGTTGTTTAGTTGTTGTCGTGCCTAAAGTTTGTTATTATATTAAAATAATATAATGCTTATTGCTTGCTGCTGCTGCTGCTGCTGCTGCTTCTTCTTGTTGTTGTTGTTAATGTTGCATGTTCTTGTTGCTTGTGGCATGTGAGCATAAATCATTTGAATTCCGTTTTGGTTTTCCACTCGCTTTCGAAGACATTTCGTGTGACGCCATATTTGTCAAATGACGTTTAAATTTATGAGCAAATGATATATGAGTAACAGGCGCACACACACACGCACACACACACACACACGCATTCACACACACACACACACACACAGAGAGTAACACTTGAGTGCATTTTGAATGAATGCGACTTTCCTGCTAGAGTTCGAGTTGTGCGCCCGAAAAGTAAAGTTCAATAGCCACACACACACACACACGCACGCACACACACACACACACACACACACACACACACTCCTGCCTGGGGTCTAGACAACATATTTCGCGTTATTTGATATGTTAAGAGGAAGAAGAAGTCGACAAAAAACATATGTGGGCCATTTTCTACGTATGTTTGCAGTTCGCATCTTGTCTCCTGCTCGCACACACAAAGACACACACGCACACACACATACTCTCTATCTCTCTCTTTCGCCCTCATTCACTATCGTTCGTTTCTTTTGTTACACTTGTTGTTGTAATAAATAATTAACGCCCTCAGCAAATAAGCGGCACTCAAATTTTTGGAGTCACATTTTTTTATTTTATGATATTTTCGGTGTTGATGGAGAAATACAAAAAAAAAATGTATATATATATATATATATATATATATATGGGGCAAGTTTTTTGAGCTGAAATCCTAAACTCACCTTATAATAATTGTTGTATGTGGCAACTGCCTGAAATCCATGGATGAACCAAATCCTCTTAAGGGATGCACAATTTTATATTTATGAGCTGCAACGAGCAAAGAGAAGGAGAAACATTTAAATAAGAGCGAGAGAGAGTAAGAGTAAAGAGAAGCGGGAGAGCGATCATCAAACAAAAATGAAAACAAACAGTCATGTTCGATGCGGTTTGAGTTGCGTGCGTCGCGTCGGAGTTTGATTGATCACCTTCAAAAAGAGAGAGAGAGAGACGGAGAGAGAGAGAGAGTTAGCTACGTTTAGTAGAGATAACTGTGGTGCGACGGCGAACCAGGTAAACGACGAAGAACCAGGTAAACGACGGAGTAAACAAAACATAGTGCGACGCTGGGAGCGACAGAGATAGCAGCACAAAGCAGGCAGAATATGCCAAGAGAGAGAACGAGAGAGAGAGAGGGAGGAGAATAACTGGCGCGTAGGCGCTGAAGAACAATAAACAATAAAAGTACAGAAATAAAAAAATAATAATAAATAAGTACGAGAAATGTTTAGCGATGAATCAAAAGCCCAAAAAAAAAACAACAACAACAACTGAAATTGAAATGGGGAACAAAATGAAGAGCACAAAAGCAGTAAAAATGCGTTAATTTAGGCAAGCCGAAAAAAAAGAGCGAATAAGAAGAAGCAGACGAAATTGACGTCTGGCTAAGCGAACAGACGAACAAATGGTTAATGTCTGTCGAGACAAGAATTCCAATTCGATTTATTAACTGAATTTGTTGTCAATTATCAGTGAATCTCGTTCTCTCTCTCTCTCTCTCTCGCTCGATTTTGTATCTGACAGATACGCAGCGCAACACACAGATACAAAATGAAAATGCGCAAAATGAATATTTGATGTTTATGAACTGAATTGGACAGAGTTGGGCAAAAATTACTTTTCATCTGATTTCTGATTTCTGATTTCTGATTAATCGAATTCACTTTCTATATTTCGAATACACATTTCAATTATTCGCTTTCAATCAACTTTAGGCCAAGGCTCATAATTCTGGGTTGAAGAGTCAATGCCCAAATCTATCTGCGTCCTATTGCCATCTCTATGCTATATTCCACTTCTTGTAAGTTGTATTTGCCACCGATTTTGGCAACACTTTTTCTGTGTTTGTTTCTTGAATTCATCATTTAATTGTTGTATCTTTGAAGTTGTTTTATATCTATTCGAACTCATCGATCAGGAAGCGAAGCAAAAAATGACGACAACTGTACAACAACAACAACAACAACAAAAACAACAACAACATAAACGTGTACTAAGATGGAGCAGCAGATGCAGCAGAAGTTAACGAAAAGGAAGGAGAAGAAGAAGAAGCAGAAGAGCAAGAAGCTGAAAAAGAAATGTGTGCTGTTGCCTCATTAAGAGGCACGACGACGACGACGACGACGACACCAACAACAACAGACGACTTCAGGTTCAGCTTCAGTTTTTGTCAGCTGCCTTTTTTTCTTTTTAGCCTGGGCATCCACACAAGTTGTTGTTGTAGTTGTTGTTGTTGTTGTTGTAGTTGTTGTTGCCTTAATCATCGCCAAAAACAAGTTTGGACTGTTGTCGTTGTGTTTGTTGCCGCTGTTTTTGTTGTTGTTGTTGTTGTTGTCGTGTCTTTGGCTTAGCGCGTAACCCCAAACCCCCAACTCCAACTTCAAACTCCAGCAATGCAGTCACGACTCTCCCTCTCTCTCTCTCTCTCTCTCGCTCGCTCTCTTCATCTTTCTGTATTCTTGTGTGATGCCCAGAGTCCAGTTTTTTTTTGCTTTTCGCTTGTTGCATTCAGTTTTATTGTTGTTGTTGTTGTTGTTGTTGTGGTTGTTGCTCACGCTCCATTTTTGGCGCTGACCACGAAAGAAGCAGAAACAATTCCAGAAACATTTCCGTTGTTGTTTGAATTTCTGTATTATATACATATTATCTTATATATATAAAAATACATATATATATATATATATATGTGTGTGTGCGTGTGTGTGTGAGTTTGTTTGCAACAGGAGAGTCGCTTAAGCGATAGTTGAGCCTAAATTTACCCAACACACACATAGACACATATAAAAAGTTGCGAAAAGAGCTTTTCGCATGCGAATCGAAGCCAAAGAAGTTGTAAAGCAGATGCTGGGGAAGCAAAAGCAGAAGAAGAAGAAGAAGCCGAAGAAGAAGAAGCAACAGCAAGAGACGAAAACTTTTTTGTTTTGTCGAGGAGTGAGTTCAAGCAAAGGTCTTCAAAATGGGCAAATTTCAAGTGAATCGTGTGAAGAGTTTTCGCATGGTTTCGACCAAACAAAAAAAAGTACTCTTAGCGGTTTTTTTGATAGACCTGCCTGATCGAAATGCCCAGCAGGTAAACAGTAATTGTGAGCAAGGCTTTTTCTCATTTTATTTTCTGTTTTTGCTGTTAGCCAGCGATTAGTTCCCCATCAACACAATATGCAAATTTTGTAACTGTAGTTTAGTTTTGGTGCTTAAATTGTGGTTCGATTGCGACGAATTCCAAATGCGGATAATTAATGCACAATTCACTTCAATTATGGAGCATTATTTGTGATTAGTTCCGAGAAATTGCATCCTCATTGCAAGCTTGGGACAAAAGCTCCTCCTCCTCCTCCTCCTCATCCTCCACCCCTCATCCACCTCTCGCCGTCTCTGTTTCGGTCCAATTGAAAAAAAATTGTCATGTCATTTCTGAATAGAATTCACCTCAAATTACACGGGATATTAACATTCCTTTTGGCTACTTCACAGCAATTTTAATTTCTCTTTGGCTTATTTTTGCTTGCTCTCCCTCTCCCTACCGCTCCTGAGCCAGACCCCACTTTACATAGCTATGCTGTGCTGTGCTAATCACCTTTGTTGTGCTGCTTCTTCTTGCTCTTCTCATTGCCCTCAAAAGACTTTGTCTCTTTTGCTGCTGCTGCTGACAGACGCAACTTCATTAAAAGCACACACACACACACATACGCAGATGGGCGCAGTGGGGATTTGTCCTTTTTCGGCTAACTGTACTGACTCTCCCAAATAAGAAACAAGCAGCAGCAGCAGCAGCAGCAAGAACAACATTAAGCTCATGTCGCGACGTCGCTGTCGATGTCTCTGCCGCTGCCGCTGCCGCTGCTTTCTTTTTCTTTTTGGCAAACGTCAATTACACACAAAGACGTCGGTGTCGACGTCGCAGCTTTTGCAACAAGAACAAGTTTTTGCAGCATTGTTTTTTCGTCATTGAAACTCTGCCGCTGCTGATATTTTTTCGCTGCGTTTCGTTTTTTGGTTTTTACTGTTTTTTTTTTTTTTTGGATTTTGGCCATGCAAAATGCAATTTTCATTGTGATTCATATTGGATTTAAATTGGCCATTTTATGCGGTTTTTGCTTAGTTTAAATTATTTTTTTTTGTGTTCTGTTTAATTTGTTGTTGTTGTTGTTGTGTTTGTTGCGTTGCTTGTTATTGTTTGTAGACATGAACCGGTTGAACGGGTATTGAGAATAATTATTATTTGAACTTTTGCTGCCTTTTTTTGCATTTTTTATTGTTGTTTGTAATTCGAACTGAACAGATAAAAGTGGATTGTTAATCGAGCTGCAGCCAACAGCAGCTGTTAGTTAAAGAATGAGCACTGTTGTTCTAGCTGTTGTTGTTGCAGTTGGTCTCTTTGTAAGAGAGAACGATCGCAATGCAGCTGGGGAGAGCAGGCAGGTCAGATAGCTGCTGATGATGCTGCGCTTGAGAGAGGAGAGAGCGCGATCGCAAGCTGTGTCTAGGGGAGCACACTCACGCACACATGCATAAGTCACAGACTGCAAGCCAAAATATAATAATGCTATTGTTGTTGTTGTTGTTGTTGTTGTTGCTTATTTTTTCTATTTGTTATGCTCATTTTGCCGTGCTGCTGCTGCTGCATTTGTTGGCTTAACCGGTTCAACGGGTTAACGCTGCAGTCACACACACACACACACATACACACGCACTCATACACATACGTCGCTGGTGTTGTAATTTAATTTAATTCCTTTTATTATTTGTGTGATTATTTTTTTTGCTTGATTACCTTTTGCCTTAGTCGCTCTTCGCTTCTTCGCAGCTTCTGTTTTGAATTTTGCTGTTTGGTTTTGCTTTTGCTTTTGCTTTTTGTGTTGCCTTTTGTGATTTATGATTTATAATTTATTGGCAATTGGCATTTGGCATTTGCTTCAGCTGCACTCGCATTTGATTTCGCACTCACTTCTAGATATTAACATTAACAAAAAAGAATAATTGCATTTTGGAACTTGGAACTTGACAATCGTTGGTCAATAGCAAAAAAAAAAAACACCCGCGCATTTTGCGGCACTTGCTGTTATCGAATTCGCTTTAGTGCTTGGAGTTGGAGTTGGAATTGGAATTGGAGTTGGTATTCCTCATCATCTTTTTCGTTATTTTGTTAAGCTAGTTAACTGCTTTGCCGGCGAATCAATGAAACAACGAAACGGCGATTTTACAAGATTCACACAAAAATTTACGGAATTTACGTTCAACCCTCGCTCGAACCCGAACCCGCTGTACGTCCGCGTCGTACGGCTTTGCTTTTGCATCTGCCAACATAGCGGTTACAGTTGCATCTGTTAAGCGGGCGCGCTTGGCCACTCTAGGCGGCATGTTCATGCGGCTGCGCTGTTACGGCAACAGTGGCCCTCCCAACCATGCTGTTAAGCGCGTCGCAACCTGTTAAGCACATGTTGGCACTCGCTCTCTTAACAAGCATGATGTAAGAGAGCATGGCTCCATGCTCTTAGAACGCAAGCGGCACGAGGATAAACTATGATTTATGCGTGCGTGTGTGTGTGTGTATGGTGTATGAGTGTGTATGGTGTGTGTGTGCTGTTGTTGTTTATTTTTTGGCTGTTTTCTCTTAGCAATTTATCAGTTTTATTTAACCGTAATTGGCAACAGAAGTAAAAATTGCTGCGGCGGTTTCGCTTGATTTGTTAGTCGAGTGCGTTGCACAATTGCCCAAGGAGAGTAATACATGCAACACATGCACACACACACACACACACGCACACATTTTAAATTTGTGCACAAATTGAGGATTAAAGAACTAAAAACTATACAGCTGCAACAAGAGAAGCTTCAAGCAGTTGCAAGTGCCACAAAGGATTCATCGAAAGGATGACAAGGCAAACAAAGTTTGAAAATGAAACCGAAGATGAAATACCCTTTTTGGACTGGAGTTAATCTGCTGGCATTTGGATTTTTGTTGTCGATCTTTTAAACACCCTTTCTCAAAAATCCGATGTTATCGATTTATATCGATTAATAATGCCAAGCATTAAACAGCGCAAAATATCGAATAATATTCAAATGAAGACACGGCAAATATGTAGAAGTAAATACAGGTAAGAATGCCTATTTGCCACAAGTGGCATGCTTGCCATTTTGTCAATGCTAAGCCCACACACCCACCCCCCCCCCCTTTCCGCCTGGCCATGTTTTCTCTGTTGCTTTTGTGGTCGTTGTTGCGGGCAACAAAATGTTGCTTTAATTAACGGCTACGTTGCCAATGTGTGCGTTTGTGTGTGTGTGTGTGACAGGAGGTTGATAGGTGTTAGGGGTGGGCGCAAGTTACGGGTCGCTTAGGGGGCGGCGCCCACACGGTGACCTTGAGCTGACTGATAAGGCCAAGGTCCTTTGTTTTGCCGGGCGACTCTTGTGGGGGGCATGGGGTGCATGGGGGCATGGGGGTGCAGAAGTGACAGGTGCGGGGTCATATCAGCACTTCCTGTCAGTCCCACAGCAAATTATCAAATATTGCTGCAGCAACACCGGAAATTTGCAACCTTCCAATTTTTTGTGCTCCTTTTTGCTTGATTTTTTTTTTATGTGGCACGTCGATAGCGGTAATGTTGGTGTTGCGCTGCGCTGCCTATTGGCGTCATAAAATTTGTCAATTTATGAAAATGTCGAAATGTGGCAAATACGCAAAGATGCCGCAAATATTTGCCAACCAAAATACA
>JAWNNA010000908.1:810000-852500 GCA_035043295.1 Drosophila sordidapex | reverse complement strand
CAAGAAAACACTTGACTTGCCCCCAGAATTGGCCAAAACAGACGCGGACAGATGAGGCAGAGCAAACAAGATGAGAGAACATTGAGTGCAAAGCAAAGGGGAGTAAAGCAACAAATAAAGAGCAATAAAAGTCAATTTATTTATTTATTGATTGAGCACAAATATATATATATTGAAAATCGGAACAGTGGCTAAGTGAGACAATGCCTGAACAAGAATCCTGACGGAACACCAAATATATTTCGAGTATTTCGAAATAATCGAAAAAAACCCTCAACAAAAATCATATTTCAATTATGAAACAATTTGTACAATATTCCGATAGATCTTCCAGTCAGAAGAAAACTGCTTTGAAGCAGCTCAAAATTTTGAATATTTATTATTTGACTTGTTTTAAGCCCTGTCTAAACTCTCATTCAGGTCAACTGTCACAAAATTCGAAATTGAATAAATATATTTCCGTTTTGACAATTTGAACTCGAAAAACGCAATGACAGGGGAGACAGGGGAGACAGGGGAGGCCAAAGAGAACTGGCTGGTGACCGCGACACCGGTTGCAGCTGGGATCCAACCCGGATCAACAGATTCAGGACTCCAGCATCTGAATGTGGGGTAAGCAGCAGTAATTGTGAATCCGTTTAGCTAATGGCCTCGGCGAGTTGCACTCAGTTGCTCTGGGTCTGGGTTACATCCGAATGCATTTGCCACACTGCGACTACGTCTCGAGCGGAGCAGTGGTTTGAAGGGCGGCCAAGTGGACGCCAGTTGCCCAGCGCCAGTCACCCACCAGCAAACACGGCAAGCTGTCGCCCAACCACGACGCATCACCAGTTGGCTGGACACGCTGGTGACAAACAGTCTGCAGCAGCATCGTTTGACCTTTGACCAGTGGCTGCTGTCCAAAAAGTGAGCCCAACTTTGGATACCATCAAATATATATTCCTCATGAAGTATGCGAAAAGCAAGTGTATATATATATATATATCATCATCAGTAGCCGATTTGATATAGCCCATGTCTGTCTGCTTGTCCGCTGTAATTTATAATTAATTTATTATTTAATTTATAATTAAATTTGGATTATTTGCACACGCAGGAAAGAGGAGCTGTTGCGTCGTTGTCGATTGCGGCGCGAGTTGCAAGAACAGAATCAGGTGAGGCAGCTGCGCAAACAGATGTCGGATCAGTGCTATGCGGATTGGCTGCACCAGAAGCGCCGCAGACGACAGTCGGCTTCGACGTCGACGTCGACGGCGGCGTCGGTGTCGCAACGCACACTGGTCGCAACGACGTCGGAGCAGAGGCGCCGCTGTTTGCGGCAGTGGGAGCAGCGCAAGCAGCACGAGTCGCAGCAGAGACGCGAACAGAAGCTGCGCGCAAGGGAGGAGCAGCGAATGGACGAACGGGTGCGTGAGCAGCTCTCCCAGCTAGCCTGGCAGCGTTGGCTCGCCCAGCTGGCGGTCAAGTCGTTCCGGCCACGATCCGAATCGGGGCAACCAGGCAGGACCAGGTCGTCAGCTGGAGGAGCAGCTGGGCCGCCAATGACCCAGCAACAGCGCCGCAAGCTGCAGCAGCACATGGCAGCCAACACCTTCCGCATGCCACTCTCCGCGGCACAGCGTGCGCGGCAAGCGCCACAAAGTTTCGATTAATCGCAAAGCTTCACTTTTCTGCTTCTAAAAGGAAAAAAAAAACATTGTTTAAGAAATAATATAAAAATTTGAGAGCTTTTGCTTAAAGCTCAGCGAGGAGCTTTGCGCGTTTTGTAAAGCTTCTGTTGAAGTTCATTTAACTAACTTTAAATTGTTGTTTAAAGCTTTTTACTGTGATCGATAGCTGAGACTTGAGACCCGCAATTTGAAGATTAAGCTGCTTAAACTAAATTAAATTAATTAAATTAAGAGGTTGATTTTGGCATTAAGTATTTGGGGCTGTGACTATTGGCTGCCAGGCTGTGTAGCAGCTGGTGGATAATATCCAAGCAAGCTGGGCTAAAACAATGTTGGCGAACAGGTGCGAGTTCAGCTCAAACAAAACCATAGATAAAGTGAGGAGCTTCGGGTGAAGCTGTTGCCTGCTTTTGTAACCAAAATCAGCTTCCAGTTGTTGCTTGTTGCATGTGGCTTGTTGGTTAATTCAATTAGGGACACAAAAGCTGAGGCAACTTGATGTAAGCCGCTGACATTGTCGGCAGGCTGGTTGGCTGGCAAGCCCCAGGCGCAGTTCTAGGCCAGACCATGAGGAGGTGGCTTAAGGATGATCCACAAGACCGGTTCCACCTGTCCACCTGTCCACTTGCCCAGTTGCCCACTTATCCTTTTAATCCATTTTCATTGTATCGCTCAGTTAGATTTGTTGGTCTGGCAAAACAGGACACACAACTTGCCTAAACTGCTTGTCCTAAACACACTACCTGTGTCGAATCGATGCCTCAATGCCCCAGAGAGAGAGAGAGAGAGAGAGAGGGAGAGGGCGAACGATTGCAGCAGCTGCTGCTGCTGCTGATTTGAGTGCCGGATAAAAGGGAACCCACATTTTAGCCAAAAATTGCAATGTTTCCCTCGACACTCTCCCCTTTTTTTCTTTTGTTTTGTTTTGTTTTTGGTTTCGGAATTTTGGCCAACGAATTTGCTTGTGTTTGCCAGCCCAATGAGCTGCTTGAAGCAGCTTTAGCACCAGCTCCGACTTCAGCTGCAGCTTGCACCTCCTTGCTGCTTGCTTCATTTGTTGAGCTGAGTGCAACAATGCTCGTTCATCTCCAGGGACCAAACAATGGCCACAGATCGATGGCGAAATTGTTGTTGTGATCATATTGACCAAGCCCCAAATTAAGACCAACACAATGTACACGAACCTTTTGAGCTTGGCCAACTGGCTGACTCACTCAAAACTCATCTGAATGCACTCCAATAAGATTCATTCGCCCTCGCCAGTCAATCAGGTCTGTTGGGTTTTCGAATTGGGCGGAAGGAACAGAAATGAAGGCTAGAATTATTAATAGTTGTGGCCCATTTACTAGCCATTTCTTGGCCCAGTTAATAAAGTGTTGAGTCTTGTTTAAGAATAAGTTGCATTTAATCTGTGGTATTTCATATTGATTCTTTGGAGATGCGGCTAAAACTTTTCACCCTGCGGCTTGATGGTGATGTTCTGCACCTGTCGTAATTAAGAAGAGGCGTTTGTAAGTATTGAATGCCAGGCATTGTCCATTAAAAGGTCTCACTTGCACAGTGGATGGCGTGCCGATGGTCCAGAGTACGGCATCTGCGACATCCTTGCAGCTCAGCATCGGCATCTGCTGCTTGATGATGCCTTGCAGCTGCTCGGGCAGGATGTCCGTGTCGACAACGCCCGGACTGATGGTCTGCAATAGCGAAAAATGTGACACGTGACAACAGCAGCGGGGCAGGTGAAGGTGGAGGTGGCGGAGGAGGAGCAACAGCCAGGGTGAAGGCGAATCATTGACCTCTTTTCAGAGAACCTTGCTGATTTCTGGTGATTTCTCTTCCCCTGTCTGCTTTCAGTCCACCAATTTGAAACGAGAACAATATTGAAGCATATTTTTGCTGCAGATAAGGCAAGGAATCGGTTCACTATATCAGATAGCTGTTATATGAACGATAGTTATGTGAGTTGTACGGAGACAGTTGCAACAGTTGCAACATATGCAACAGTATGTAATCTGCGACTTGCCCCACTTAGCAAGCTAGCATTTTGTGTATTTGATGTAGCTAAATTCGAGGACTCACCGAGACCCGTACACGGGTTTTGTGGCGCTGAAATTCCTGTCGATAGGTCTCCTGCATGGCGCGCAACGCAAATTTGCTCGCCGGATAGATGTTGAGCGATGGCAACAGCGGCCCCAAATTGGGCACCTGCTGCCCGGCGACGCTATTCACGATGATCACGTGACCCTCCTCCGTCTCCCGCCGGCGCATCGATTGGAAGGCCTCACGTATGCAGTAGACACTGCCCATGATATTTGTGTCGATGGTGTCGCGTATACCCTGTGTATTCGAGGCGCCGCTCAGCTCTGTGCTGGCTGCCATGATGCCCGCATTGCTGACCAGCACATGGACGCCGCCCAATTGCCGCTGCGTCCACTCAAATGCATCGAGCACCTGCGACTCGGACGTTATGTCGCAGCGCAAAGCATGCAACCGATTCTGTTCCGCGTGCGGCAATTGCAAACGCATCTGCTCGATGCGTTGGTGGCGCCGCGCCAAGCCGACAACCACCAGACCGGCACCGACCAGGGCCCGGGCACAGGCAGCACCAATGCCAGCGCTGGCGCCGCTAACCACGGCAACTTTGTTGTGCCAACGTTCCATTGCTGTTGACGTTGCTGTTGATGTTGCAGTTGATGTTGCTGTTGATGTTGCTGTTGATGATGACCAAACAACGTTCCGACGACTAATGCAAAGTTAAAGCCAAAGGCAAAGGCAACCAACCAACTAGCTGGCCACTCGCTCGGAAGCCCCAGCAATGACTAAGCCGTATCGATTCACGAAACCAAACCAAACCAAACTAAAGCAAACCAAACCAAAGCAATTCACTCCCCAAATCCAAATCCAAACCCCCCCACTCACTCCCTTGTGGTAATTGTCCATTGCGACATGCTTTCAATTAGTATGCAGTAATAGCAGGCATCCTTAGAGCACTGTTTTATAATTATACCAAGTAAGAATGCTCGACTGAGATATACCTTGCTGCGCCCAGCTGTTGAATATATTCTAGTTTCATTGGCAAATGCCAAATCTTCTCAAAAAGTTTGCAAGAAGAAGAAAAAGAGAAGAGTAAAAAAATCGAATGCAGTTTTTTAATCACATGTTTTTATTCACAGCCCGAACTGATCCTAACTCTTCTTCTTCTTCTTTTTGTTGGTGATCACAGAATTGCTATGGATCGACAACGATATGTTAATGTTAATGTTAAATACACAGTTGCATGTTAGCTTACAGCTGTTAAGTTACAGTCTTGGTCAGCCTGCTGCAATACACAGTTGCATGTTAACTTACAGCTGTTACACAGTTGCATGTTAACTTACAGCTGTTAAGTTACAGTCTTGCCGTTAAGTTACAGCCTGCAATACACATACGTACAGACAATCGCAGGTAACGTGGCTCTGCAGAACACACACACACACACACACACATATTGAGGCTCGCCTGAAACCATTTATAGTGGACTCAGGGTGTAATTATTACTCTCCTCAAGTGTTGCAAGGTAGCCCAGATTTGCAGCATATTCAATTAGAATAATTACAAAAGCTGCTTAAGCTGCAATCGGGCTGTTGCCAATAAATCAAATATTTGCATTTGCCAGAGCAAACACAGCAGCTGTAAACAGTGATTGGAAAGGTTTGCTTACTTCAATTAATATTAATATATAGATTTATCGTGTTGTCGATGGTTCATTTTGCAGCTCTGCTATTTTCTGCCACTTATTTTTTATTTTTTATTATTATTTCAATTTAACAGTCTTTGCGTATAAGAAAATATATAAATGTCTATATGCAGCCTGATGGAGAGTTGTTTGTGCTGAAATCGTATTCAATTTAACGCCAGTGTTTTGCTGGCTGATTCCTTGATTCCTTGAAGTTGCATACCTTAATCCTGCTGGCGCCTCCGTTAATCCTACGGCCCGACTGAGTCTGCGTCTCGACACATTCGGGGAGACTCGACTTGGCCTCTCCTTCCACATTCTTTTTCACTTTTACTTCTACTCCATTGTTGATCGCACATTGCTGTTCATTCTTCAGCTCCGTTTTGGATGCATCCTGCTGCATACAGTCCTTGCCAACCTCGAGCTGATCCTTGTCTGATTTGATAGCTTGGCGCACTAGCTGAGTATTGCTCTTCTTCCCAATAATGGCACTACAAATTGACTCCTTCTTCTGCTCCTCCCACATACTCGGCAGCTGCTCCTGTTTAGCTCCTGCTATTCTGATTGGAGAACTCCGCACCTGTTTCAGGCAATCGTTGTGCCCAATTTTGTTGGCCACTTGGATGGGCCGACGCGGCTGCGACAGTCGAAGCAGGCGCTCGTAGTCCGGGATCGAACGCTGCGTCTTCTCCATCGATACCAGGGGAATGGGTTCCGCCAGCGACGTGGACACCAGCGACTGCCACTCTTTGGGATTGATGTAGTGGGGCGCATTCGTGGCGCGCAGCGAGTCCAAGCCACGACCCATGGCCACTGGCTTGGGCCGGTTGCGTGCCGCTTCCTTCCACTGCTGATAGGCCCCGCTGCTGCGCTCGCGTCGAGTCGCCTCGATGAGCTCCTGTCGCGTCTGGCGTTCCTCACGTTCCAAGCGCTTCGCTTTCAGCTCGCTCAGCTTCTCACGCTCCCAGACGAGCAGGCGTCCATGTGCCTCTGCTGTGGATATCGATTGGCGCGAGGTGTCCCCGTCGATCGATTCCGACGTGTAGCTCATCTCGGATTTGGAGCGACGCAATTTGGCTTTGGTCTGATACCAAAGCCGGTATTTCATCTCCGCCATTTTGGCGCGTTTCAATGCAAGCTGATCGTCCAGTTGGGCGATCAAGCGGCGATCAAATGCCTCCTGCTGCTGTGCCTCACTGGTGGAGTAGGTGTATAGAGGGATTTAATAGCGAGTAATTAAGGAGGGAGTGCACGCAAGAACACAGCATAGTAAGAGTGAAGAACGTACGCAGGAGGCAACTAAGTTGAGCAAATAATCAGTATGAAGGAAGTACAAAGAAATAGGTACAAAATAGAGAGAAGTTGCGATAAATTGAAGACATCTAGACTAAATTAGGCGTGGATGGGAGACAACCCGTAGTTGATTAGAATTAAGTAAGGCATGGGCTGTGAGTAGGTCGAAACTAGGCAGTAATCATATAGTCAGATAGAGAGAAGCTAGCAAGTGAGCCAGAAGTAAGCATGATACGAGAAGGTATTGTGTAAGCACAAAGTACTTAAGTCAGATGGGCAAGTAGTTATTGATGACGAAGTCCTTACTTTTTGGCCGCCAGCCAGGTGTAAAAAGGCGAGTCTTTCGAAGCTTCGACGCTTTTGCTTCTTTCTAGCTTCTCCGACTGTGCGTTCTCCGGCTGAGGCTTCTCCGGTTTCATCGGGTGCACCTGCAAAAGTTGCCGCTTCCTACGACGCTGGTCCTGTTGCTCCATATGCTGTGCCTGGAACGTTCGCATGTCCGGCCAACGATCGTCGTAGGCAAGGCAGTGAAATCGATTGAGATGATCAAAGCGACCCGGACTGCAGAACCAATTCAATGAGAGAGAGAGAGAGAGAGAGAGTGAGAGACACACGCACACTGAAAGAGAGAAGACTTACCGCCAGTAATCTTGGGCTGTCGATCTGGGATTCGGATAAAGCATTATGCGACTTGTCTGCTTGCCGTTCTTATCGATCCTGGCCATAAACGCCATGATAAAGAGAAAAGTCTGAAAAGTCTGAAAAGTTTATAGATTGTCACGTGATTTGTTTTTCTCTTGTATTCAGCTTCAGCTGTTGAGTTTGAATGAATTGTACGGAAACGATGTATTGCAGAGAGCTCTAGGATTGCAATGAGAAACTAAACTAAATACGAACACAAACAAACTGAAGCATCAAACCTACTCTGATAAGTGAGACTTTAACGAACTATGTGTGCGATCAAATTATTTGTACAGCTTTCTCTTCTTGCTTTCCCTTAAACTTTCTCTAATTTTCCGTTGGTATTCAACACTGTCAGTCTTCAATGTTTGATGTATGTAGCAGCCCAACTGGCAGGGTTCCTCTAATTAGCAGAGGCTTAATGGAAAAAGCAGCTTGGCATTTTGCGACAAGTTGCCAGTTGCAGTTGCAGGAATTCCACTTAATTGAACAAATTACCCCCCCCCCCCCCCACACACACACACACACACCCACCTGTCCACTGCTCAATAGTTTAGTTGGTTAGCATTTAATGTAGCTGCTACCTCATAAAACTCTAAGTGAGGCATGCAGCAACATCGCCAATTTCCGGCTGCACTTGTCGGCAAAAGGTGCTCATAAACAAATTAATATTCCTGACACTGAAACATTTCCTTTTTCTGACAAACTTTAGATTAGATTATCCAAAGGGGGCTTGAGCTCACACAAAGCACATATAGTCGAAATTATATTGCGTATACGTCGTGTTGCCGTAAATATTTCATCAAACAAAACACAAATCGAATAATATATATATCTATATATATAAATGCTCAGCTCTAATTATAATTATAGTAAGTGCTTCAAAAATGTTTTGGCATCTCAATAATACCCTTTCTTTGGGTATATGAAGGCAAGTGCGAAAGCGGCGACTCATTAAAATATATTTGCACTGAGTTCCTTTGTGAAAAATGTAACAGACAAGCATTTAGCCAGATGCACTGTTTCCCTTTCTCCATCTCCATCTCTCTCGCTCTCTTTCTCTTTCTCTCTTTCTCTCTTTCATTCTCAAATTCTCTCTGCTGTGCTTCATAAAATGGCGACAGCCAAGTCAACGTCAAGTTTTATCTATGCAGTAAAACTAAAGCTTCTCTTGTACTCCCTTTGACTCGCACCCGAATTCTTGTTGTGACTGCGTCTAGGGTCCTTTCGCTCGGTGTGTGTGTGTGTCCCGGTCAGGTCCTTAACTTTTAATTATGCCACCCAGCGTAGCGTGTCAGCGGCAAACCAGTTGACCAGCTGGACAGGTGCCACGATTAAGTCGAGCAACTTCCTCCCACAACCACCCCACCCCCCACATGTTGTGCCCCAGTGTGTTGGGTGTAATTATGTAGGGCGGCACTCGAGTTGCCAGCGTGCGAAACAAATAATAGCAGCTTGCAAATGAGCCACAATCAAAAGCACACTATTTTCCCATTGCTGTTGCATACTTTTGAGCGCAATTTGTGATTTCTTTTCCCTTCTTGAGCTCTGACCAAATAAGTTCGTTTTTCCCAACATCAAATTTACAAGTGCAACAAATTTGCGTTATCTACATATACATACAGAGTATATTTACACTTAGCTGCGATGTATATACATACATACATACATATATACATAGTTATAGCCGCGGGTATTATAATGTTCATGTCGTACATTTAGTTAAGCACTTCTTCAAGTTCTCGCCAATTTGCGATGGTTCTTCTGCTACTGCGTCTGCTTCTGCTTCTGCTTCTGCTTCGTCTATTTTTTTAACATCATATTTTTAAGCTACATTCTTGTTGTTGTTGTTGTTGTTGTTGTTATTCATTTTACGTTCTCCTTGCACTAAAAGTTGCTCATTTTCATTTTGTACCTCAAGTTTTGATACCCTCGTGAAAATGATGAACAACCAAAATGGGTATTATGAAACAGTTACAAGCATCGACTGATATATATATATATATATAAATATTTATAGGTCTAGCATAAGCATATTATATATTTTTTACTTCTTCGATCATATACACTGCACGAAAATAATCGAAATAACAATACATTTTGCTGAGATATCTGAGAAGATTTGTTCTTTTACTCCAGGTAAACCGATCAACTTTATTTCCATTTTGTACACTCCTTTTTGGGCTGCTTTATATGCTTTACACTCATGCTTACTTTTTTGGCAATGCTAGAGTATTTGCTAGTTGAGTTATGGAGGTGTCTTTGAAAAACACTTTTATTTGTGTTGTGTTTATTGTTGTTGCCGCATCCCAAATGATTTTCTGTGGAAGCCCAAAAAACTCGACTGTCATTTAAGCATTGAAGTGCATTTTACTGGAACCGAGGTGGGTGCAACGTGGGGTGCTGCTGTGTTGTAGCAAATGTTGCAACTGTGTCCCAACTGTGCACGGGGCTAATAACATAAATTGTTGTTGCTGTTGCTGTTGCTGTTGTTATTTTTGTGGTGTTGTTGTGTTTTCTTCTTGGCTGGTTTCCCTGGCAGCTACTTTTGCCAGTTGTAAATAATTCGAAATGCTCCAGCAACATTTTTAGTCGACGTCAACTTTCCAATGGCATCTGTGTGGCATGATGCATTTCAAACATTTCAGATTTAGCACACTCCCACAGACACACACACACACACACACACACACACACACACACAGTTGCCAAAAGTGGCAATTACAAAATTTATAAATTGCATATGCTCGTTGCTTCCACAGTAAATTGAAAACTGACCACTTGAAAACATGACCTAAATTAAACATGCTACATACACTCACACACACACACACACACAGACACAACAACAACAACAACACCAATGCACAAAAACCAAAACAAAAACGCGCTCGTCCTGCAAAAGTGGAAAATTTGATTGGATGCTACTTTCTCAGTCTCCGATCGACAGCGTCGTCAACTTCATTGTTCCAATATTTGATTGATTGACCGTCGTTGATTGATACTCAAACTTGTTTGTCTCAGTGTGTGTGTGTGTGTTTGTGTTTGCTTGTGTGTGTGCCTGTCATTACGGTTGTGTGCCGAGTCATCAATGCCGCTTCAAAAACCGACAACCGCACAGTGGAACCTTAAGCCTTTTTTGTGTACACATTATTATCATGATCATTATTATGCAACAATTTAAAAAAGAATTATTAAAATAAATAAATTGTTTATGCACATAAATAAAATGAATATAAATAAATACAAATTTGATATCTGCCTTCAGCATTAATCACAATTGCCCAATATATATCAAATACTTGAATTTATTCCTTTAAATTCTGCACATGCCTTTTAGCTGTCTTTATATATCCAATTATATTTAATTATATTTAATTATATATATAATTATATATAATAATTTATAATTATATATAATTATTTATTATTATTATTATTATTATTATTTCATATTTTGCGTTTCGTTTATTTATTTTATGTGTATTTTTTGATATTATTGCGAAAGTTTTTAAAGTGGGAAAATTTAATTAAATGCGTTTATATCAACTTTGTTGACGTGCTATCTCTCTCTCTCCCCTCTCTCTCTCTCTCTCTCTCTCTCTATCTCTCAATCTCATTAAAGTTAAATGTGATTTACTACTTGATCTCAGCCCTTTGCGCACTTGAAAGCACACAGCGAACATTGTGGCAAAAGCAACATGATGCCGTAATTGTTGTTGTTGTTGTCATTGTTGTCGTTGTTGTTGTAGTCATTGTTGTTGTTGTCATTGTTGTCATTGTTGTCGTAGTTGTCGTTGTTGTTGTTGTTGTTGCTGTTGGTGAACGCGGGTGGTTAAAAGTATGTCATTTATAAGCGACTTCTTGTGGTTTGATTGCTGTCGCGTGCGCACACACACACACCACACACACACCACACACACACACACATACACTCACATAGACACACACACACACACAGGCAAAGAATGAGCAATATAGCAAGCTATTGGGATAACGATTTTGAAGGCGAATTGATGTCCCTTTGCCGTCATTCATATACGTCGTTTGCCACGCTCGCCGGTAGATAAAGTTGCATCAGCACCAATACACTCACTCATACGCACACACACACACATATTGCATGACTTTGTGTGTGGCTTCGCTTTTTTTGTGTCCAGTCCAGTCGACGGAAGTTACACTCAAGCGAAAACTAATTTCATTTCATCAGAATTTGACTGGAACTTTTCCCATTTACTTTACGCAGCTACGTGCTATCACTTAGTGTCACTCCACTCCCCTCCTGCCACCCACCCCCTTCCCCAGCACCTTTGCAACTTCCATGTGGCAGCATCAACAGCAACAGCATAAGAGTATTGGTTTGACTTGTGACGCGTAACCGTCGCTCCAACGCAGTAAAAGGTTAACTGAATAAATGCGTTCGCCTCTCTGTCTATCTGTCTGTCTGTCTATCTGTCTGGCTGTCTGGCTGTCTGGCTGTCTGTTTGTCCGTTTGGTGGCCTTGGGACGTGGCTGGAGGTTTTCTGGTCTGCTGCTCTCTGTCTATATAGACATCACGCCTGCAGCACAACTTATGACCCAGCATTATTTGCCGATGCTGCTGCAGCAAACGCAAGGAGCGCCAAAAAGTGCGCTACGAAAATTGTTGGTTGCCACTTTATCAAGGACACCTTTCGTACACTCAACCAAATGACTCACAACTCTTGCCAATCGCAACAATTTATCCACCCAATTTTAGAAATCCAAATATGGTTGACTGGAAAATCAGCTTTGAGTTCATAGATTTATTTCGATGATTTTTAGAAAGTGTCCAAGTCAATTCTTCAAGTGTTGCACAAATATTATATGTTTATTTGGGTTTATTTGTGGCAAACTCATATTGTGCAAGCAAATACGTTCTATAAATATTTTGTTTCGATTTTCGTGAAATTCTTTATTTATTTTTTTGAGTGCAGCACTTAACTCGATTCGAGTGAACTCAGCTCATTGCTGTTGCCGTGGTTATCATCCTTGTTATTGTTCTTGTTCTTATTGTCGTAGTCACATAACGACTTTTGGTTCATTTATTGCTCAAGTGATTGGCGATAATTCGCCGCGGGACCTGACGACCTGGCCTGAACCAGGTGAGCTGAGCTAAACAGCTTAACCTGGTCGCTAGCGTGCCAGAACCTGGTTAGCCTGGTTAGCTGCCCAAATAGCTCGCCCGCATTTCCCTTAAGCGTTTTGTGATTGCTTCCCACTTTTGGGTTCACTAATGAATACTGAGACAAAGGGAGAGAGAGAGAGAGGGAGAGAGAGAGAGAGGGGGTGAGAGAGAGAGGGGGAGAGAGAGAGGGAGGGGAGGGGAGGGAGGGAGAGAGAGAGAGATAAACAACAAAGACAGATGATTGCAGCGTAAAGCACCACTAAACTTCCAAGTCAGCTAATTAACCGCCGATTGTTGCCCTTTACATTGTTTTAAGATTCAACTGCTTACTTGAAGTGGATTTGTATTAATTTAACATTTGTCAACACTCCTGCTTCAATAACATTAACATTCATCAATTAAGACTCAAGTGACCACAAAAAGCAGCAATTTTGATCAACAAATTTGTAAATGCTATAAATTGATAGCATATTTATACTATATATAGCACTTGGAGTATAAGCATATATATATATATATATACACATACATACACATACACATACATATATATATATATATATATATATATATATATATGTATATATAAAGCTATCGCGTTTACAAGTCTATAAAGTATCTGATCAATCTAACATTAATTCATTATGATGCGTTTACTTATGTATACGTGTGATGGACACATACACACCCACACCCATACATTCACACAGGCGCACACACGCACACACATCAGGCCTTTAACCGTTACGTAACTTGCAATCACAATTTTTAATACAAACGAGACTTGTTTCCTTTGTTGCGTTTACGCTGCAGTCCTCTGGTAAGCCACACAACACACACAACACACACAACCACACACACACACGCACGTATACACATACACATACGTGGCATGCTGCTTTCATATTCAATTTTCAGTTTTATGCATGATTTATGCAACATTGTCCGGCAAACCGACTCGCCACCAACCCCCCATTAGCTGCCCCACGAACCTTTTACATGAAAGCGAAACGCAGCAACGTATCCAATGCCAAAGCGACTTGCTGCGGCTTCTGCTGGCGCTGCTGCTGCTGCTGCTGCTGCTGCTGCTGTTGCCCATTCCAATGGGTCTCTTTCAGTGACACGCCCACAGGCGTGTGCTGTTTAGCATTCTATTTATGTCGGAGCATCGCCTGGCTAGCACCGAAAAAAGAAGAGTTTTTCGTTCTCCTTTCCTAATCTCAGTGTTCTCCGCCCAATTCCCATTCAACACACACACACACACACACACACACATACACACATGCACCACAAACACAGATTCATATATTTTTCGGGTGGTGCCTGCTTATCAGTGCACACACTTTATACACCACGGCCACAAAAGATGGCGTTTGCGGTATTGGCAACAGCAGCACTTGGCATTCATGTGAGCGCACACCCACACACACACACACACACATATATACATATTTATATATATATGTATATATATTTATATATTTATATACATATAGGCACGCATACAACTGCATTGCCAAATCTAACACATAAACTCTGCATGACTTGCATAGACAGAATACACTCAAAAAAAAAACAGAAGCCGAAGTAAGTAAAGCATAAATAAATTCAGAATTTTATAGAAACAAAAAATCGTTAAGGAAATGTTAGCTGCTGTGTTCGATATTTAGTTTTATAGTGGCATTCTGGAATTATTCTTATTCACTACAATTTGGAACCTTCTTAAGAATCGATGCTTTACCGACTTCCAATGGCAGGTGGCAGGAAATGAACTTATTTTCAAACAAAAATCATTTTTCAAACTCGAGTTTTGTTAATTTCACTTTACCGTTGTACTTTGAATCATTTCCCTAATTACGTTGGGGCATGATTGGATTTTTCCTGGGTTTTCCCCAATTCATGCAATAAATGTTGAACCATTTTGCATTTAGCCCGTAGAAAAAGTCAATTTGTTACTTTCCGTATATTTGTTTGCGCTCAGTGTAGCTCGGTTTGGCCACTGGCCATTGGCCAATTGCTGTATTCACGTGAGTTATGTACCTACACTGAAACCACTCACCTACTGCCTCTCCCCTCTCGTACTCTCTGTCTGCCTCTCCCCCTCCCTCTCCCTCTCCCTCTCCCTCTCCCACTCTCTCTGTTTCTGTCTGTAATCTGTGATTTGTACTTTGTGCTTTGCATCTGCTTGCCCAGCACCAAGTGAAAGTCGCAGCCCAAACCCAAACCCAGTCCGTGTCCCCAACCCAATGCAATCTTATTGCTTTGATTTCGATTTAGTCGCTGGTTAAAAAGGATCTCCGACTTCCGCTGTCCGATTTGGCCACACATCTGATCAATGTGTATTAAAATGCTGCCACTCTAATCGGATTTGGTGTGATGGAATTAGGCAGCATTATGAAGCGAAGTCAAAACAGGATAAAAGGATTTGACTACGCTGCGACCACATCAATGCCAGAGCAAATATTTCACACATCCTTCACATCATCCTGGAAAAACTGTGTCCCACATCAGTTGGAATAGCTGCAGCAACTTGAAAAGTGCCCACAAGATTCCCACTTCCAATTCTGCAATTTATATAAACAAATTATTGGAAAATATTTTGGTAATATTTGAAGAGCACTTGAAGAGAGTGATTGCATCAAAGTCTACACTAGTCTTTGGCCTAATTGCATTTTTGATACAACTTCCGGCAACACCACTCAAGTGTGCAACACACAGATAACTTTGTGTGCAATCCTTTTCTAGTTTGAATATTTCGATGGCAGACTCAATTCAATAAATCCATTCAAATGCATCCAAATCATCAGCTCTATTTGAGTGTTTCTTTGTGCACCTTCTTCACTCTCACATGCATCATTTGTGTGTGTGGATGCGCGTTGGCGCTTTCATAAATCTGCTGGATACGTTTCATGTCGGCTCTAATCCGGGACAATGGGACATCGGACATCGGACATCGGACATCGGACGCTGGACAGTCGATGCCACTCACGTTCCAGTCGGCCTTCAACTGTTTGGGCTGTTTGTTTGGATGCAACGTTCAGCACAAACTCAACTGCATTTTTCTTATTTACCCTAATACACTTGTGCTCTGCTCAAAATCTCCACAAAGCCCAACCCCTCCAATAAAAAAAAGAGGATTATATATGGAAAGTAAAAGAAGTGAAAAAAAATCCCAACTGCCACAAAATAGAAAATAAAAATCTATTCTTTTTGTGGCATGCGCGCTTGAATGCATATGCATGCATATTTCTACAACGAGTTGTTGTGGTTGTTGTTGCTCAAATTGTGTGCGATTGTTTGCCACCTGGCACAAACACCCACACACACAACCACACACACCCAAACACACACATACACACACACTCAGAGCAGCTGCTTGAAATCGTTAGTGGCTTCAATACACCCTTGTCTGAAGAGAGTATTATAATTTTATTACACCACGTGCAACACATTCAAACACTCATTTATGAGCTTTTGATGTATACACACATATATATACATATATATATATATGTATAGAAGTATATATTCGTAATCATAAACGTATAAAAGTCATAGAAACAATCTTTAAGGTATTCCATTTCACTCTACGAATATGCAAGGATATTTTTGTTTTCTTTGGCAACTGCAACGGGAACAGGAATCAGAATCAGAATCAGAATCTAAATTCGAAATTTTTCTTAACTGATATTATTTATAGCCAAACATTTGAATGGTCAAGCTAGTATACGAGAGCATACATACATATACTCCGAATATAATCTCTGAGACACAGACTGACAAGGCTGGATCGACTGGGTTGCAGCTCCTGATCAAGAATATATATACTTTATGGCGGACAGTCAGTTATGCCTGTCAGGAATGTACTCACCTATTTTTCCAAAAGTTTGAGAAGAGAGTATCGGATAAGTCTAGGTACCAATACGTAACCATATACCGTAAAAAGATTGGAAAAATATCGCAATCTCTAGCGGAATTTTAAAAAAATCTTTCGAAAGCTCAAACTGATCATAAAATGACTTTTTTTGTACGTAGCTGTAGTTGAAGTTAAAGTCAGCTCAAAGTAAGTAAAAAATTTGTATTTTAGGAAAAAATCTAGCTTATTTTGATTTTTATGTCTCAGCAAAGACTCAAGTAAGATTTTCCAGGATTCAGATATAGGGACTTGAGCAAGCCGTTTCCGGATTTGCTTTTCATTGATTAACTGACTAAAGTTATGTGGTTGGCTCAGCATTCCTGGAAATATGTTGCATGCCTTGTGGCACAGCTGGGAAATGATAATATCAGAGGGCCAGTAAATACCTGGTGTGTTTGTGGCTTTGAAATCCCTTTAAAGACTTGCCTGGACACCACCACATTGATTAAGCTTCTCAATTTGACTGGCAGAGCCCGTTCAATTTGGCTAACTGGATAAACTGCTGATCCTTTCGTGGAACGAGAGAGGCACTCATTGCCGGGTTGGGATGGGTTGGAGAGGGCTGGGCGGGAACTGATGACCGTTGCGATTGAAAATCGCTTGGTTTGATTGACTTTAGACCCCCGAAAGTCAAATATGCAAATTGAATTAGTTTTTGTACGACTTATCCCGACACACACACACACACACACACACACATACACATACAAGCTGAATTGCGCACATATGTGTTGGAAATTGGCCATTGACCACTAACAAAGTTGTCACCTTTTTCTGTGCATGGCGTTTGCGGCCTTTGCATCAATTTGAATGCCATAAATCACGACCGCACCCGGAGCCACAGTCAGAGCGAGGCTCCAGTTTGGGACCCCGGAGGCGGACCCCCCGCATCCGGATCCGCACACGCACGCAGACCCGGACGCAGCCATGGCCAAATGTCGAAGATGCGTTTCCGCCGCCAAACCGGAAATGAGTTGTGAAATGAGACGCCAAGGAACAAAGAACGACAGCAAACAAACAGAGAAAACGTAGCAAAACTAAACAAAAACAACAAAAAAGAACACAAAAGAAACAAAAGAGAGTCGCCGCCACAAATGATTAATTGCTCGGCGTTTGTGCGGCTCGTTAGACGGCCAACATAAACAAAACAAAGCGAATCGAAAAGACAATAAATACCAGCTCGGTAAACCGAAACTCGAATACCCTCTCCAATACTCCATACTCCTTGCTAGCCAACTGCAAATGCCACACATATTTGAGTTTTGCTCAAATATTGTAATAGGAAAACACATTTATACAAAATGCGTGGCATGGGGCACGATACATTCAGGATACATTTTGTGTTTGGAGTGTGTTAACTGAGAGAGAAAGACTTAGACACACACATCAGACGGCGACTGTTGCTGTTGCTGTTGGCCTTGTGGCGGGGTTTGTGGGGGGTCAGCAATGGGTTAATGCAGCAAAACAATTTTTCAACATGCTTTCAACTTGGCCTAATTGAATTGCCAAAAACTAAAGCTGTCAGAAATGCGTTGGCCCAAAACAAACGCAGGCCAGCCGCAGAATATACACACAAGCACACACACACACTAACACACACACACACACACACACACACACTCACAGACAAGATTAATGAGCATAAATCATTTGAAACATTTTTCAAATAATTTATGAAAATTTCCGCACTCCCAGCGGACTCGTCGGTGGAGGTCGCCAGCATTTTTAGGACTCATTCATTGTTGGCAGTTTTCGTCCTTGTTTTCAACATTGTTTAATATCGCTTTATTTGATTTCGTTTTGTGATTTTCGCTTTCCGCTTTTCGCTCTTCGCTTTTGCCCTTTTCACTTACACTTTCTGCATTTCTTTCCGATTTGTGTGCCCCGCAACCATTAAAATGAGTCTATATATCTGTAATTAGGTACCCCCTTCATTTTGCATATATACTTATGACCTTTCCAATTATATACATATATATAATTTTCCAGGATAAGATGTATAAGCTTGAATCTATTGTAGATTATATGATTGAGCTTGTAGCAGAGATATGCACAGCAATTTATATCACAAACTCTGCTCTGTCCGGCTTAAGTAGTTGCTGCAACGCGATGAATATGCTAGAAGCGTTTAATCAGATGTCAGTTGCGCAGTTCAAGTACTGTAACTACAACTACAACTACAACAACAACAACAACAACAACCAAAAGCAACAACGAACAACGAACAACAACGAAGCAGAGCCGTTGATTCGACTGTTGTTGCACAGAGCTGAACTGACAGTGGCACTACAGGTTATATATAGAGTGTAGATTGGGGTTTTTGGGGGGGTGGGTAGCGGTTGTATCTGAAGTTGTTTGTGCTGCAAGTGAAAGCCAACTAAGAGTTGCACATAAATCTCGTAGCAAAAGGAAATCGTGATGCCAAATTTGGGACTCATGTGTACCAAAATTACAGAAATCTTAAGCTCTAATGCACAAGCAATTTGTGTTTGTAAGTACCCAAAACTATATACGTATATATATAATATATATCCTTATATATACATTCATAGTTGCCTTGCATGTAACTGTATCTTAATATGTATTATCTGTCGGATCTGTATCTATTCATCTTTGGTTGCATCTGTATCCATGGCTGCCTGCCTGCACTTGCCACCGTATCTGTGGCATCTTTGCACATGGTTCTTTGTGTGAGATGCATCTGTATTGGATTACATTAGTATTGTCACATCTTAATTGACTAAAATACCTGTCTGTGCAACTGCATCTTAACTGTGCAGCAATTTATTCCCTGTTAATAGTTATATTTAATGAAGCACAGCATTAATTTGGCTTACACAATCGAATGCGTTAAAGGCTTAATGATTGCCTATGACAGCTACCAAAGTCCAGCAAAACACGCCAACAGTTTCCACAGTTTTTCATGCTTTAACTGGAGAGCAGAGTGGGTCGGTCAGTAAGTGTTGAATTTAAGAGGCATTTGCATTTGTTTTGCTACGCTTACCTACTATAGAATACCCACTGTGGATTGCTTGTTTCACAGTCAAATTTTAATACCCGTTTGCAATCGTAGTTTTTTGCATTATGCCTGTTATCCTTGTTGTTGGTGTTGTTGTTGTTGTTGGTGTTGGGTGTGCCAGAGTCAGTCCATGCAATATTTTGTTTCCCCGGCTGTTTTTGTGGCCAAGTGCAAAAATATTAATGCACACCCAACATTTTTTCGAGATAGTCAGCTGGTGAAGGGAGCATGGAGAAACGAGTGGGAGGCTGTTTGAAATGGGTGGCAATGGGTGGAAATGGGTGGAAATGGGTGGACTACAGATCCTAGGTTTATTTATAAATGCGCATATGCTTTGACGACGAGCAGCAACAACAATATTTGGGAGAAGCATAGGAAAAAATAATATGTACAAGTATGTATGTGTCTATTTGTATATTTACACATAGGTATGTATGTATGTATAATACATACATATATTACATAAAATATTCCATAATTCAGTCTGTGTGTATTTTGTATGCATTTCAATGAAATTTACATAAAATAATACCAGAGAGACAGAAAGTGAAAAAAGGAGAACCAAATTGTTGAGTTGTTTTTGGGATTATTGTTGTTGGTGTGGTTCTGCCTGATGGTGATTCATCAACACGACAAGCAAAGGCAAACTGGCTAACTGGGATGCAACCAGTTTTCCAGTTAGCCAAATCTATTTGTGTCGAATTCAGTTGTACTCAGTTGGGCGGGCATTCATGCATGGTGCTAAAAATTGATGCTTCCGGAAGTTTACATATGCCACACAATCGCATATCCCTTTCCGCATTTAGTTACCGAATACTATCTGTCAACATTTGTTGCACATTTTTGCGATTGTGTTGCACAAAAAAGCAATGGCAACCAAATGCAAATGCAAATGCAACTCATATCAAATGTGTACTCGGTCTATTTTTGATTTTGATTACACTTTTTAAATGCATTTTCCATTAATTTGTGATAACAATGCAGAAGGATGCTAACATTGCCAATGGCCACCCGAATGAATAGATTTGTTGTCTATGCAGCTGGAAAATATTTAAAAAAAATATATATTAAGACTTTAATATACATTTGCATTTATTATGTTGAAAAATAAGCAGACAGAAGACAACAACAACAACAACTCAAAGCTTGTTATTGAGTCCATTCTTTTGGCATTATCTGTGCTGAGTGCGAGCCGCAAATGTCGCTGAGGCATTAAATGCTCGAAAAATATTCGCGGCAAAATAATGGGGTGAAAAAAATGGCACTGACGAAACATTATTTATTTATTCACACATGCAACAGAAATTGCACAAAAACTAATCACAGAACAACTACAACACAGCGAAAAACAACAACCAAAAATTAACTTTGGCTTCTGTGTTATCATTTTTTTTTGGTGTATGCAACAAAAAAAGTCACTTGGGCGGCAAATGGCAAAACAAAAATGGGCAAATGCGATGCTTAGCACATTGTCAAAACAGCTGGGTGGGCATATGTATGTGTGTGTGTGTGTGTGTGTGTGTGTGTGCGTGTGTGTGTTCTGGGTATTTGCATAAAATTTAAATTTCATTTCTTCGATTTGGGCCAAGTCAACGAGGCAACGAGCCAACGAGCCGAGGGTCGCTTTAAGGCAACGATTTGTATGCACGAACGTGCAAGCCCCGAATCCCATTTACAACTCAATGATTTTGCAAATCACACACACACACGCACACACGCACACACACACGCACACACACCGAGGGAGAGCCACGTTGCGGATGAGCAATTTGAAGCGCATTTGCAAATGTGGCACGACACGTACTTAAGCAGCAACATTTGCGACAGAGTCGCACACAGAGAAGGAGTGAGAGAGCGTGAGAGCGGGTGGGAGAGGGAGAGGGAGAGAGAGCCAACATAACGGCTAATTACACGAAAATTTCAATGATTTTGGTGCGCCCTTCTCGGCGATTCTCACAAGCATTCCCTTTGTCAACGCGCAACAGCAGTTGGCCTCGTTGCTTTACGACTGCCAAAAAACACATAGTCCAAAGAAGAAGAAGAATGCCATTTGCAGACCTTAAAGCCACGCCGAAACAGATCTATGCCAGGATGTCACCCTGTAAGCAGACCTTTACTACGCATACATACTCAACAGCATTACGACTGGAATATATCCTGCAAGCATCTTAACTTTAAGCAAGCCAAAAGTAAAAATATTCAAATAATGATTTTATTCATTTTTCAGAAGAATGTAATGTGAAACTTCTGGACTATGAGATACCCAGTGATAAGTTGAAGCTGCTGTACCCTAACAATACTTTTCTTATCTTAATTCTACAATGTGAATAAGAAAAAAGTCGGTTGAACTTACAAGTCCCCACAAATATATATAAAGTATTGATTTACTTCTTTCCTTGGGTCACACATATCGCAGTACATCTATATATACCCACAAAATATAATATGGAAATGATCTTATAATAGAGTATGCTTTAGTAACCCTTTCACACACTCATTTGATAGCTGCAGGGTATAATAATGTGAGAAAATCTTTTGGGCTTGACCTCTGGCAGGCAGTGTTAAGCTACGTGTGTGTGTGTGTGTGTGAGTGTGTGTAGGCGTATCTCACGCACAATCAACATGGGCTCGCACTCACTCGAAAACTCATACTAGTAGTAGATCCCAAGACGACACCAGTCCCTTGACAAACCTCGCCCCCCTCCTTTAAATGCTGTCACTCCATCTGTGCTGTTGCTGTTGCTATGGGTATTGGTATTGGTATTGGTATTGCTATTGCTATTGCTATCGCTATTGTTATTGTTGTTTTTGTTGTCGTTGTGTTTGGTGTTGTTGTTGTTGTTGTTGTTGTTATCGTTGTTGATTCTTAAAGTTTATCCGATTGTTTAATGAGCTCTGAACGAAATAGAAATCAATGATGCGAATTTTATGTGCCTTTGGCAGACCGAACCGAGTGGACAAACTGGACAAACACCGAGAGAGAGAGAGAAATAGATAGAGAGAAACAGAGAGAGAGAGAGAGAGAGAGAGAGAGAGAGAGAGAGAGGGAGAAACACGTCACGTCAATATTGTTATGCTTTGTGTTAAGATTGTTTGGAGTCTGGACCACGCTGAAACACACATTTGTCGACAAAATAATAAACAGTTTGCAAACACAAAACAGCAAAACATGTGAACAAAAGGCAGAAATGAAGAATAAAGAATACGAAAAAAACAACAATAAAAAGTGGCAGGAAAATGGAAAAGGAACGTTCCTTGTTCGGCTGCCTTACGGATCCCCATCCGAAATTCCCCATTGGACTCGGACACCAAAATTCACACTCGGACCTTAATGCGAACCATTTGAGCAGGGGAGCAGGGGAGCAGGGGCCAGTGGGGTTGGTTGGGGAGGGTTGTCTATGTATTCTGGCAACTCAATTGCTCAATGAGTTGCGAGCGCAGGAAAATGTTGACATATATGCTGAAGCAGATTTTGTGTGCGAAAGTGCGAAAGGGCACACAAAAATACATAAAACCAGTTGCCAGCATACCAGCAGTACCAGTTATGAATGCTCCGAGTCTGATTCTCTCACGATAACAACTTTTTCACACAAGAAATGATAAAGAACAAAAAAAACCAAAATACACTGAACGAAAAAAGAAAAGGCAATTACCACTACAACAGCTGTTCTCTTTATTATTTATATGTATATATTAAAAAAAGTGCGCAAAGTTGCCATTCATCATAGACTTTATGAAGACCCATGAAAAAAAGTGAAGGATTACCAAACGGTAAGCGTATTTCCACATTTCTATGACACAGGATTTGTACAGAACTGCAAAATTGAATATTAAATTTGAAAGCGACTACCATTAAATAACTAAGCTCGAGGTTAACTTTTAGCATCTGCGATTTAATTGGACTGCGTTCGTGTCCTTATTCTCAGTCTAACAGTGAGATATATCGAATATCACATCATTACGCCCTGAACCATTCAAGGAAGTACAAAATAAGCACACAAATAAGAAAAATAGTGAATTACTTCTGGTTTGCTGAATTGAAACTTTAGCTCTGCTTCTCGATGAAGTTTGTCATAGTTAAAAATAATTGAGAGGATCAAAGAGAGAGAGAGAGAGAGAGCGACAGATAACGATGAAGGACTCTAAGTAGGAGTGGACAAAGTGAGGTAAATCATAAAAAAGGAAAAAGGAGAACTGGGTCACAGCCTGCCAATACCATAATCGCCCTTTGACCTATCTCCAATCAAGCAGAAAAAAATTATTTAAGATGTGCTACACATTACACCATCTCTCTCTCTCTCTCTCTCTGTTTCGCCCTCTCTCTTCTTCTTTGGTGATCCCAATTGGCTTTCAATTGGGGGCGTTTTTTGTCCAGCTTGACATTTAGATGTTATAAATATTTTAAATATATTTTACAAGTTTGAATTTATTTGACTGTTTGCTTTGTTGCCTCTGTTATTATTTGTATTTATTCATTTTGTGCCTGGGCCATTGGCTAACTGGAATATATGTATGTGACTACAGGCGACAGGGGACTGGAGGCGAACCAGTCGAGGACTGTTGGACTGAGATATCAAAAAACAGGTCAACTGGAAAAAGCGTTCAGGGTCAATTGATTCTAATTACTTGGCCAAGAACTGTTTTTAGGCAACAGAATGCTTTTCCGTTGTAGGCGTTGAAGCGATTCATGCATCCAATTGGAAATACATGTTGAAAGTGGCAGCAGAACAGCAGAACAAGACGGGCTGTGCGGAGAGGGGGCAGAAATTATCGAGGGAGTCCACCTTTTGGGGCGACCATCGCCGGACCTGTAACAGAGTCATAAAATATGAAAATCAACGAGACGCGAGGCCTTGCGACAGGAACTGGAAGTAGAACTGGAACTGGAACGCCAAACAGCAAGCTGCCCTGTGAGCTGCCTGCGAGTTGCCCTTTGGGGAGCTGAATGTTTTTATTTCAACTTTTTTTCTTTTACGAATATAATCATGTGTATTCTGCTGTAATAATTGAAATTCCATTAGGCCACATCTCATATTTTGGGCTGATTTGCATAAATTTAAATCTTGCTCCCCATATCCAGGCCTATCCTCAAAATGCTGCTCGATGGAGCGAACTTCACACAGGCGTTGCGAGAATATAAAATGTGGAGTAAAATGGCGAATGAGTTGAGACCGATTTCACACAGAGTTCATCTGCCATCTTAAGACTGGTGTGGCACCATCGATTGCGAATGTGATAAGAAACCTGCAAATGAATATATAACTTTGAACACAAAAAGAGTGCCAAGCACTAGCTCTGAAGACTTCTGCTGATGTGGTTTTACCACAAGTTGTTCAGATTGTTAACTTCATTTTCCTTGGCTATCAAGTTCAAGCAAGCCACTTTTGCACCATTCTTTTCTGTTGTGGTTTTGTTTTATATAAATATATATATATATTTTTTATATTTCTGGCGATTTTCATATCGATACGTTGCACAGATACATAGATACTACAGTTTCAGCTACAGATACTTACATGTTGTTCGCACCAGTCTCGGCACCACAAATGAGGAAAATGCAAATTGCATTTTCGCACTTGATGCTGCCTTGCTCTTTGCTATTTGCTATTTGCTGTTGCTGTTGCTGTTGCTGCTACTGTTGCTGTTGCATATTTTGTTTATTTTTCTTATTTGCACAATTTATTTTTGCAGCACATTATGCGGCGGCAACAACAGCTTCTGTTGATGCTGCTGTTGCTGCTGTTGGTGCTGTTGCTGATGGTGTTGCTTACTGCCCTTTGCTTTCTGTGCAGCTGCAGCATTAAGTTGTTGCCACACAGCACACACATACACACATACACAACATACACAGATGTACTTATAGAAATAAGGTCAAATGTCTGTATTTTTCAATATCACTGGCGCCAACTCGTGGCTGCCAACACAAACACACAGAAATGCAGGCACAAATTTATGTGAATCTGGCCGAAAGGGCTTGCCATGAGTATTTGCACGCCATGAACTTAATGTTAAAGCCTCGAGGATCGTATATATATAAATATATATATATATATGTGTACATGCTGTCAACAATGCAACAAATCCATGTTCAAACACACACACACATATTAAATACAATTTAAGCACATCTGAGTACAACTAAATACATATCCAAATGGGTGCACAAAAATAGAAATATCGAAATCCATTTTTATCATGAGAACCAACATAACTGCAGAATTGAATATTAAATTTGAAAGCGACTACCATTAAATAACTAAGCTCGAGGTTAACTTTTAGCATCTGCGATTTAATTGGACTGCGTTCGTGTCCTTATTCTCAGTCTAACAGTGAGATATATCGAATATCACATCATTACGCCCTGAACCATTCAAGGAAGTACAAAATAGGCACACAAATAAGAAAAATAGTGAATTATTTCTAGTTTGCTGAATTGAAACTTTAGCTCTGCTTCTCGATGAAGTTTGTCATAGTTAAAAATAATTGAGAGGATCAGAGAGAGAGAGAGAGAGAGAGAGAGAGATAGACAGCGACGAAGGACACTAAGTAGGAGTGGACAAAGTGAGGTAAATCATAAAAAAGGAAAAAGGAGAACTGGGTCACAGCCTGCCAATACCATAATCGCCCTTTGGCCTATCTCCAATCAAGCAGAAATAAATTATTTAAGATGTGCTACACATTACTCCATCTCTCTCTCTCTCTTTCGCCCTCTCTCTCTCTCTCTTTTTATTGCAAGTATTTTGCAATGATTAAAAGTTGGCAATTATGAAATTTGAAATATAGTTTCTTAATTTTCGATTCAGCTGGAGATACCATGAGCTGCGCCCAAGTTTATTATTACGGATTTAATTGCAAGAAATCGCATGCCACAAATGAAATTCGAGTTAACTGCACAGCTGGTTTTATGTGCCTCTGAAGCACTCCATGACAACTGGGGTTCAAAGTAAACAAATGTGAGTAAGGTGTGGACATAAACATCAGAGTAGTATGATGAATCTGGATATGATTTGTCATGCATGCAGCTGTTTGTGTTCTTGGATGTTTGAAGCAGTTAATGTCAAACTGATTTGAATAAAGTTTACTTTGTATTTGTGCTGTTTTCCACAACTTTAGCGCTTCAAGTGTTGCACAAGTCGAAAGGACACCAAATTCGCATATGCACTGAATGTTTCCACATATTTAAATATATTCCTTTTCATTGTCCGATTTATTTCGTTTTTATTGATGTGTAAATGTATGTGTTGTATTTTATGTGTGTGTGTGTGTTTGTTGCCACAGTTGACTTTATTTTCATCATGTTGCATAAATTTTAATTATCCTGTGCTGAGCTTGCACTACACTGCCTGGGGCGGGCAGTCCCTGACCCTCTAGTTTTATGCAATGTTATTTATATATTTTTGACGCATGCATTGCAAATTATGAATCTTACATAGCTTGCCACACAGTGTGGCACAGCTCTGAGCTCATGCACATGTTTGAATATAACAGCAACGATTAATACTTATGTATCGATTACATATCGATTAATATCTAATCTCTGGTCACACATGTGTTGTGTGTTCTCTGTCGGATGGTAATCTTCCAAGTTAAGTTGCTCTCAATCCTTCAACAAGTCAAGTCGCACTCACGCATAATTAGTATAATCCTACAACAATTTCGGGTTCTCTTATTTCTGTACATATATTCAATATATTTCGGCACTTGCCACCGATTTTGATGCAACAAACACAAAGCGAGCGCGTCCAGTGTTCAATTCGCTTTGCTGCGCCACTTTCTGCTGCCCTTCACCCCATTTAAAGCAAACCCCGCCCCAGCGGCACATCCCCCTCGCCACTCTGTGTTCTTTGCATGTGAAATGTGTTGACCTTGGATATGAGGCGAGGCGAGGCGAGGCGTGCAGCGTGCGGCATTTGGCAACCTTTGTAATGGCAGCTTAAATTCATTTACATATCGTATAATGCATGCTCGTATCATCATATTTGTACAGCGACTTGAATGTGTGTTTAATTACTTTGCCAAAGCACACACGAGCCAACAACACACACACACACACACACACACACACACACACACATACACTCCGACATCCACAGCTGAAGTTTTAAGCCTTGCATGGCACGCGAACGGCTAAAAGTATGCAGCAAATTTGTTAAGCCGCATTTGTGCGGAAAATCTGTCAGGCCCAAAAGGATCCAAATGCCCCAAACCCCAACCCCCGGTAGCCCCAAAATACATTTGCCAGTTTAGCACTTTGCATTGACGAAAATGTACAATTTAAAGAGAGTCGCGTAATTGGCGGAACTTTCCTTTCATCCAATGCAGTCATTTCTATCGACAGAAATTATTATTAATATTTTTATTATTGTTATTAAGTTGAACAAATTAAGAGAAGTATTTGGGAAACTTAAGCTTGTGTCTTGCTACACACTTGCTCTCACTTATAGATAGCAGGAAATTAAAATGGAAGCGTTATTTGAATATCCGGATACGTTTGAGCCAACTTTTTTTAGCTGACCCAGTAAAAAGTGGCAATACCAAAAAGTTGAAACCAAAACGGTGAAAAGAAATTATGAAGCACGAAATTGAAAGCTGAAGTAAATGAAATAATCGAATGAAAATTCGAAACGAACGAATTAAATGAATGCAGTGAATGAATGCAGTGAGTGCAAGCGATGAGCTGATGAGTCCAGTGAATGGACCAAATGCTTCAACAGAAAACGGCCAGCAATTGCTTTAAGCCATAAGTGTGAGAGCCAAACAGCAGCACTGGGCGACAGAGAGAGAGAGAGAGAGTGTGTGTGCGTGTGTGTGAGAGAGAGATAGTCTGTGAATGTAGGTAAAAGCAAACAACAAATAAATTTGATAGGAAAATCCGAAAAACTAACTCGCTTAATAACTTGCACTTGAGTGGCAAACGCAAACACAGTCGCAACGAGAGTCCCACAACTTTTCGACTGACCAACAACAGTCTCTCTACACTAACACACACACACACTCATATACACACACACAAACACACATGCCAGCACACACACGAAAGTTTCGTAGGGCAAAATCAGTGCAGAAGTCGCAGGAAACATTGCTGCGCTCCCTGGATTATTGTGGGTGAGGTGGTTTTGTGAGTTGGTTGGGTGTTGTGGTAGTTAGTAGTTACTACCCTTTCCAAGGGAATGCTCATTTTGTTGGCAATTGTGCAACAATTGGAAGCAGATATCTTTTGCCTGACTACTACTACTACTACTATATTATATATCAACTATAGGAATAATACAAAATTAACATCACTGTGAAAACTTCAGTTAAATATTTGCAAGCGTGTTGGTCCTTCGACAATTCGATGTTGTATCCTTTTTTCGACGGTTGCTGTTTTCAATTGTGCAGGAGCGTAATAACTTTAAGCTGCAGGAGGTCGCTCGGTTTGCTGCGCACAACTCAAAAGCCAAACTAAACCCAAGCAAAAACCTGCAAAGTAACAACCAAAAATACAAGTCCGACAAAATAAAAACACGTGTACACACACACACACCCACACACCCACGCACACACACACCCACACACGCACACAGGCAAACTTCGCTGGCTGTATGCGCCACCTGTCGTTCGTAGATGCCATTTTACGATGCTTCCTCTCTCTTTCTCTTTGTCTCTCCCTCTCTCTACCCCTCTCTCTCTCTCACTTTGTCTTTTGTCTCGTATGCATGCAAAGTTTTAAATTTGCTTAATCAACAAAATGCAAATAACAGCTCGTCAGGGATTTTTGTTTAGTCTTGTTTATGCTTTATTTACCCACCCTCCTCAACTCACCCCCTCGTCAACTCATCCCCTCTCTCCACACACACCTCTCTTGTTCGCCATGTGCTTTTTCCCCAAATAGATTTCAACAATCGTAACACTCGTATTCGTAGCTTACACACACACGCACACACTTACAGGCACTATAAAAGGAATGGATTTCAGCACCCGTACGTGTGTACGTGCGTGTGTGTGTGAGTCCTTTGTTCCTTTGTCTCTCATTTATAATTATGAATAGCACAATTCTTGGTAATTTTACTTCGGCTTCTTTCTCTCTTTAGCCTGCAGATAATAAGATTGTGGATCTCTAATTCTAATACGATTTGCATTCAAAATAATATTCAAGTTAAGAAACTTGTTGAAATGGCAGCGGGCTAAGGGAGCTACCTATATTGCTATATAAATACGTGTATATAATAATATATAAAGTATACGAGGTCTGACCAATAAGTAATGAGACTAAGTCCATAAAATACGTATATTTAAAAATTAAGGTACATTGATGTGATCCTCTTCAAAGTACTCGCCTCCCGCAGCAACACACTGGTTCCAACGTTTCTTCCAGCTTTCGTAACATTTCTGTAAGGCTTCGACTGGAATCTCCTTTAGTACCCTCGTCACGGCGGTCTGGATGTCAGTTATGGACTCAAAATGCGTTCCTTTCACGGCCAATTTTGCTTGGGGGAACAAGAAGAAGTCACAGGGTGACATATCCGGCGAATAGGGCGCTTGCAGCAACACTGCGATGTTTTTAGAGGTCAAAAACTGCGACACACTGAAGGCATCGCGTACCGTTGTTCAATATTACGTCGTTCCATATTCGTGACACGCCTTACAAACACGTTGTCGAAAACACAACACAGCTGGAGAAATATCGAACGTACGAAAGTCGCGAGCACATGTATCGATAGAGGAGGGATGGGAGATTAACCGACCGAAGTTTCAGGTTCGCAGTGCTACCACAAGCGCGGCTACAAAATCAGTCTCATTACTTATTGGTCAGACCTCGTATGAGCTGTCTGATCTATATTCATATTATCTTGCCAAAACAAAATGTACATCTTGAACTTCACTTCAAACATCAAATAGCACAGTCTCTGCCACTGCCTCAAGTTGTACGTTTTTGAACTGTGTTTTCTGTTTCTTTACTACATTTCTTTGGCTCGATATTTTTTTTTTCAAATGACAATCATTCTGATGATTTCTTTGAATCTATTTAATCAATTTTTAGAACTTATAGTTTTTGATTTATGTTTTATTTTTTTTTGAGCGTCCCTCTGTGCTTGGCATCAACTTCACCCTTAATTTAATGTACATCATTTTGGCACACACATTCGCATTGATTATCCTGCGCCACCAGGCTCACCCCCATGCCAACGTTTACGACTGCTGCCGCTCCAATTACTTAACATGTTGCCAAAGTACTTAAGCGAAATACAAAAAAAAAAACAACAACAAAAAATGGGACAGCAATAAAGAAGATGCAACAAAAAGGCAGAAAATGTTGCCGAAAAAGCCGAAGGCTGTCCTTTGCAATCTGCCAAACATTGCAGCAGAGCATTGAGCTTAACTTTCACAATTGCAATCGCATTGGTATTGTGACATTCACTTTTCATATTGTGACCAACGAAGCCCCCTGCAAGCTCCTAGCAGGGGCGTGGCCAGCGTTGATGCTTTTGCCTGGTCGCTGAATTGGAGCCGATGTTTGGTGGCGCCACATGACCACAGGCTATAACTCATGACGTTTGTTCAGCCCAAGCCACCCAAAATCCACTCAACCCACCCAAACCCAACTTCTTTTCTATCTCCCTCCCTCCCTCTCTCCCTCTCTCTCTCTCTCTCTCTCTGTCTATCTCTCTCTGCGTGTGTTTTGCTGGAGCTTGTTACCACTTGGCGTCATTTTCCGGCGTCAACTTTGCTACGCCCGTCCATTCATTCAATTGTCACAGTTCGCAAATGCACACAATCTTTACCCCCCTGCACCACTACACCCCTGCATCATACTCTCCCTCTCTCTCTCTCTATGACTCACACTCTGCCTGTCTTATTTGGTTTTGTCGCTGGGCGCACTGTTTTCAATGTCACTTTGTCAACTTATTGTTTCGTATGCCAAACTATATCCAAAGTGTATATAAAAATCAGAATGCACATTTGCTTCGCACTTTGTCCCACCGAATTTTGAATACTCTCTCTATACAAAAGACTGTAAAATATCTTTGATTGTTTTGTTGCGCTTTCAATTCAACATTATTGCCAAATTCGATACTGTTGGCAATACCTACCGATAATAATTGTTCGCAGTTCACAAAGTTCATTCCTCAAAGCGAAAATATTTTTTGAATATATTTTTCTGGCCCTTTGCACTATCGGCACACAAATCAAGTCTCAATATAAAGTTATACATTCATTGGAAATACATATATATATATATATATACATATATATATACAATATATTTATCTGTTAAGGCCTAACTCCGCGGTATATATTCAATATATGAATAAGTATTCATATCTTAGATATGCTCTAATCAGATGCAGTGAAATATGTATAACGCATTATTCCCTAATGAAATAATGTGTTCAAGCTAAGTACTTAAGAGCATTGTCCAGGATTTATACAATGAATATAATGCAATAAAAAAAATACTACAAATATTTCGATACTGTCAAACATAATATTATTCGGATGCTGTAAGTTTTTCGATTTGGCTTTCGCCGCTGCCTGTTTAGGGGAGCTGCGATGACAATTGCCAATAGTTGAGCATTTCGCTAGGGTATTGTAAAAGGATTGGGCAATGCGAGAAAATACACGAGGAAAATGCCAACGAACAAGAAGAAGAACAAAAAACGAGGGAATAAAAAAAACAAGAAAGAAAAAACAAAAGTGAAAAATACAATGGGCATGTGGTGTAAACAGCTTTCGGGCCATGTTTCTATTGTTGTTTGCTTTTTGTCGCCTTTTGTGTGACACACACACACACACACACACACACACACACACACACACAGACATGAGCGCAATATGTGGCATGCATGTTGGCATTTTGTTTTTGACTTTTTGTGTGCACACAGCAACAGCAGGGAGAGAGAAAGAGCAGGCATGCTGTAAAAGAAGCAGTGTGTAAAGTGCAAGTTGGCAGCTTGGCCGCTTCCGTTTCCGCTTTAGCTTGGCGTCGCCGCCAGCGGCAACAGCAGCAGCAACTATAACAATACCCGCAAATGGTGTGCGCTTGCAACAGCAGTTGACACTATACACGCACACACACACACACACACGCACACACACACGCACACACACACAGGCACATGTGCCGTGACAGTTGATTTCTTGTTGCCCACTTTTTGGCATTGCTTGAAATCATGACAAAAGTTGCTTGCCACAGGTTGTTGTTGCTACTGCCAGACAAACAAGCAGCAGCAACAACAGCAACAACAACAACAACATCAAGAACACCAAGAACAACTGCAATAACATTAATGTCAGCAAACCGAACAACAAACAGCAACCGCAATATCTTTGAGAAAAATACAAAAAAAAACCAGAAGTTTATTTTTGTTGTTGTATCAGGCTGCTCTTTGTTGTTGCCTTACCTTTTACCTGCTGCAATTTGAAAAGTGAAATACTTTTTGGCAGCCACATGCACCGCCATTTATTGCTTGCAACACGTTAGTTGGCAGCAAGTAAGGCTTAGACACAAATGGAGATGCCAATAGTTGCATTCGGAGTACCACAAACATATATGTATATACATACATTTACATATATATATATATATATATATATATAAGCAGAGAAGACTATTCCATCTCTGTCTCTGCAAACTTATGCAAACTGATGAAATTTTATATTTTTTAAATTGAAATTGCTTTTCTATCAAAAGTTGACTTTCAAAGGCCAGTGAAAGAGAGAGAGAGAGGCATACAAACTGAGGAGTTGGTAATCTCTTCTAGCATCTTGAGAAATCTCTCTATATTCGATTTTTCATCAGCAATAATAAATCAGTTTCTGCCTTTTGCATAATCTGAGTATTTTCATTATTTGAAGACTTGTAAAACCAATTGCAATTAAACCAGAAACTTGTATGTTTGATTGGTTGGTTCATGAAGTGGTTGCAGAAGTCGATATGGATATGGATATGGATATGGAATAATTGCTGTATTTATTGCATTTATTCAGACAATAAACGCTGCCCGTCTTATCTGCAATCAGCAGCTGCTTCGTCGTCACGTTGGCTGTTGTATTCAATTGGGCTGGTTAAATGAATTATGCGTCGTTAAGTGGATTTCGGTGCGGCAGTATCATAAATGTGGCATCGATTGCTCCGTAATTATCATAATAAGCTGGTATGCACTCATGCCAGATAGTGTGTGTGCCTATGTGTGTAACTTTGTGTAAAACAAAAGGCTTGCGTGGTGGATACACAATATTTGCTTAAGCCACTTGCAAACAGTTTACTTGAATGTAACGGTTGAAATTTAATTATTTTTCAATCAACACACACGCCTCCTACACACCTCCTACACACAAAACACTCACTACTCACCACACCCGAAAAAAAAAACATTCATCCATCCCAAATGTTTCCCTCCCTTCCGCTCAGTCGTATTTACTTTGCGCTCGGCACGTCCAACAATTTAATGACTGCTTTGTGACGAAGCGCTGCAGGTGTCGCCCAGAAAAAGCAACTAACGTAAAAGCGACCAAAAAAAAAAACCAAAAAAAAAAACAAACAAACACAGACACAACTTGAAAAGCGTATGGGACAAGCAGTGACAGACCCGGACCGTCCCATGCCGGAGCAACGGAGACACTGATGCAGTTTCATTGCGTCGAACAGGCGAACTCTCCCCCAAACGCTCCACGCCACAACGCCCACGTTTGCTCCATTTTCAGGCAGACATTTTAATTAAATCCCTAAACGAGAAATTCGTTCTCTCTGATATCCTGCTCACTATCCATTTGCCACGCTGCTGCTGCTCTGCTTGCCACTGTTGCCACTTCAGTGGCCTAGAACAGGCTTTGACATTGGCCCAATCTCTGCATTCAACTCAATCGACAGCTTCCAAAAATGGCCTGCCGGCCAAAGATGTAATCATCCGATCGCATACCCTCGACTTCACATGAATACTCATTCAAATGGGTTAGTTAGGGGCGCCCCTAATTAACATTCTCACTTTGCTCTCTGCTCATGAATTCTTTTTAAATTGTCAAATGGCAAATGTTCGTTTATTGAATTATTCAATTCGGATTAAGTGTGGACTTCAACAACAATCTTCTAATCGTACTTTCAGTACTTTTAGTGGAAAGGAAAAAGACAGCATTACGCTGGATTACGATAATAGCAATGATGAATGAGGAGAGAGCTCTGCAGTTGTTGGCATTTTGGGCTTTTGGCTTTTGGGATTTGAAGCAGAAGATGAAATTCGAACGCAGACAAATAATAATAATAATAGTCATAATAACAACAATCTGATATTGAGCGATGCTTAGACAAGGGTCTCTGTATTTGCAATATGTGTTATTGTGTTTGTGTTATTGCCACAAAAGGGTTTTCGTGCGGGGCACTCGATGATGAGCTGCTTGTAGCATCTTGTGGCATAATTCACTGTGGCAACACTTTTGAATTGTTTATTTATAGGCAACACCAACCAATCAAGTGCCTCGCATCCATCACAGCACATCATAGAAGTATTATAGGAAAGCGTTGTCAGTTTCAGTTCAGTTTCAGTTTGAGTTTCAGTTTGAGTTTCAGTTTGAGTTTGAGTTTGAGTTTAAGTTTTGAGTTCGAGTCGCAACTAACCAAATATTGTTATCAAAACAAGCACACATCATATTGTTTGTCCTTTCGCAAATGTTGGCCAACTTTCGTCTAACGATTGTAAAAACCGTCATCATCATCATCATCATTACTCTCATAATGATGCCCAGTTACCCACTGAGACCCATTGTCCTTCAGCCTGCCTCCCTATGTGAATTGGTGTCTCTGTGCCTGTCTTCTTCAACTGCCAACTTTGTCTCCTGCTCTTCTTGTGTCGCTTACTTATTATTGTTGTTGGCCTACATACGTTTGGCATATCGTTAACTTTGTTTTGGCCTCGTCTATGCGTCTAGCTGTCTGCAACGCTCCAGCTTCCCCTCCCTCTTCCTCTCACTCTACCCATACCACTTAACCCATTCAGTTCAAAAGCATCCATCCCGCTGCGTAGCGCGCTTGTTTGTGCTTATGATCACATCAATTCCTTTTCTATGCCACCTCACCCCTTTCCCCATCCACCCTCTCGTTCAACCTGACTCTTGGATACTTGCTGACTTGGTGTCGCCTTTTGAGGCACATCATGCTCAAAATCCAGGGCTGCACACTCTTCATTTACTTTGCTTGTTTGTCGTTTCGAGCGATTTTTTTTTTGTCAACTTTTGGCATGGTTGTTTTGATCAGCTTACGTCTTCAAAAGTTCAAAAGTTCGCAAGTTCGCAAGTTCGCCGAGAAGCCAACAACAAAAAAAAAGTTTCTTTAAACGCATTTAGCAAGTAAATGCGTATTTTAGAAGTTTTGATCAAATTTTATGAAATATACAGTCAGAAACTACAATAAAGCCAATTGCAATATTCAATTGAAATCGTTGATCCTTCTGTTGCTCAGATTTGTCTGACAAATATCTCTTCTACTTATTTTGAGCAACTGTGTTCAAATTGATGATTAAGTCAAGTTTAGAGTTGCTGCATGTTGCGCAGCCCTCGCAGCAGTCGCAGACATTTTGGCCTCAATCAAACCTCACGCTGCGCACCATATTACAACGCAGGAGACGCACCAGCATTTCCATGGCACCACAGTGCGTATGAGTATTTTGGCGCAATTTATATTGCTTCCAGCTTCCTTGTGTAAGTGTGTGTTTTTTTCTTAGTGTGTGTGTGTGTGTGTGCGTGTGTGTTGACTGCTGTTTGACTTTGCTTGACTGCCCGTCGGAGGCTGAATGTGGCCGCCTCTCCGGCTTTGACTTGACTCTCAACTTTTTGTTGGCCATTTCGTTGGGCCTTGTGTTGTTTGACTTGTCTGTTGGTCTGTTTGGTTGTTTGGTCTGTTTGGTCTGTTTGGCTGTTACGTTGGCTTATCACACCACTCAGCACATCACACCACACCCCGCACACCCCATACACCAATCCGCCAATCCGCCACTCTCATCGCCGCTGATCAAAAACTAAACTGCTTAACTTGGGCAGTGTCAAGACAGCGACTGCTGCAAATCAATCGTAAAAGTGCCAAAGGAGGCGCTTGGGGGTTGCTGCTTGCTGGTTATGAGGGACGCATGGGCGTATGCGTAATATTGAAACAGTTAAAACTTTTCTGCCGCCGTGCGAACGACTGATGGCCATGATAATGACGCTTGAGTGTAATTTCCAAGCATATTCTTGTTGTTGCCAGCAAATTTACGACTTCCAGTTTGAAAGACACCCCACACCCAACACCCAACACCAAAGACCCCATTTCACCATTTCACACAGCAAAACCACATTTAAGTGCAAATATTTGCTAACTTAAAGTTTTAATTTGATTTCATTGCTAATTCATGGAAACTTTCCCTTATCCCTTCCTTCCACGCCTGTCTTGCCCTCCAGCTGATTTCAAAAAGAGTTTGTTGTAAGTTTGTAGTCCTTTGAGCTTCCTCCCCCTCCACACACACACACACACACACCGCTTGCACAATTATTAGCCTCAAATATATATTTGCTAATTTTGCACAAAATTGATTATAATTGCACAATTTGCATACAATGCACGAAATACCAGAAGGCAAAACACAAAACCAAACTATCCTGGTAATCCCGAATATAACATACCCTTGCAGACAACAAATCGACCATTTGTTATATGGAAGTTGTATGAAATAGTTGAAATATAATGACTATATGATATGGCCGGCCAGTTATGGCTGGGCTGCTGATTCAGAGTACCATTTATATATCTTTAGCAATGAGGGACAGACAGACCGAAAGGCGGACAGAAGGACATGGCCATACTGACTCGGCTCCTGATGTTGATCAAGAATATATATGTATATATATAATGAGAATACTCTCTGCTAAGCTATAGTAACCGTAGGCAGTATCAATAAATTGTACTATTCTTCTGGTTGAGCACACTGGACGAAGGACTTTCGATTATTAGGCACACGCACACATGGAAATTAAGCAAGTGGCTTGATACGTTTCCTCCTGTCTCTCTATCTCTCTCTCTCTCTCTCTCTCTCTCTCTCTATCTTCCACCTTCATCAAGTGCAAATTCAGCAAAAGTCATCAAGCTGCTGGTCAATAACAATGGCCAAAAAGATTTCCATCAGGCCAGCCAAGCCAACAGTATCGGATTGCTAAACTAGATACTGGGTGTGTTTTTTCAGTTGTTGTTTTTTGGGTCCCATAATTCTTTGGGGGCAGCTTGATTTGCCATGCGGCACACGTATCATTTTTATTGGCCAAGTTGGGGTTGCGTTTATTGCCGCATAATTGAGTAAATATTATGAATGAAACTGATAATCTGAAGCCATTTACCATTTACCATTTACCATTCGATGCCACACTGTTGTGTGTGTGCTGTGTGTGCTGTGTGTGCTGTGTCTGCTGTGTGTGCTGTGTCTGCTGTGTGTGTCCAGGGGATGTGGGCATTGTATGTTTGCGCACACAGATGATTGACAATGCAAATGAAAACATGCTGTGCATCCAGAGCAATGCAATGGCGATAAAAAACGATAAGAAAAAAACGCAACCTCTTGACGAACCAACAAATCAAGCGATAAATGCATTCCTTGCCCTAGGAAAAAGTACTTTAGCTAACTGATCAAATGAAAAAGACTAAATATAATTACTTGGAACCACAATAGGTACTTTATAAGTACTTTAGCTATCTGATCATATGAATAACTATAACTATTGTAACTATATTATAATCATTATATTTTTAATATTTTTCGAACTGATATCATCTGCACTACATTAATAAGTTTCATAATTGACCACAAGTCATATATACATATATATCTTTCTATATTTGTATATGTGTGTCTGTATCTATGTTAAAATATATATCTTGTATGCCAGAAGAGACTAGTTTATTTAAATTACAGGTTTTGGCTTGAGAGATTGAAACCCTCAAAAAACAATAATGATAAATAACATTCTTCACAAACCATTTTTGAAATTTCTGTCGACTAAGACGCCTTCCCATATACAGTAGTATCAACAACTCATTTGTCTAGATATATACGTACGACACATGTAAATCCAAGAAATATAAGAAAAGTGAAACTGAAACCTTTTAAAAATATTTGGATTTTTCTGATTTGCAAGATTCTTTCTTAAAAATCAACAGCATGCGTACAGGAAGAGGAGATGAAGGATATCGTGTTGGCCGATTTCAGTTCTGGGGCAGCAGCTGTGAATATTTGTTTGTTGAAAGGCCAAAGACGTGCCCATTTCCGCGGATTGTGGCCCCTGGCATCAGATGTCCGTGCACCACATAGACTGTGTGTGCGATTGATGTCTTTATGCTGGTAGCACACACACACACACAGAGAGAGAGAGAGAGAGAGAGAGGTTCGCCCAGCTGGCATGTGTATCTAAGCAAAACAATGATGATTGAAATGCAGCGTGTGAAATGTTTTAGCAAGCGAAATGCGCCAATTTACAGTCAACACACGTATCGGTGAACACAAGCAACACACAAAGAGATAGGCTGAGCAGGAGCCTTGACCGGCAGTCGAACGGAAGCATTGTATTTTGTGTATTTTGTGGGCGTGGTTGGAAACCGTCATATGCGATCCGCGTTAGCATTTGCAGAAATGTGTGAATTATTAACTGGCGTCTCCCCGTCTGCCTGCCTGCCTGCCCGCCTGCCCGCCTGCCTGCCATCCCCCCTGCCTGGCTGGCTGGCTGGCACACACTTTGCCTGGCATCTCGAATTAGCTCAGGCAATCAAATTATGCATACACTTGATATTGTGCCAAAGGGAATGAAGGCGGAACGCGATGGGGATGGGGATGGGGATGGGAATGGGGACAAGTGGCTGGGGCGACACTCTGCTGGCGGGCGTCGCGTCGCGTCGCGTCACACGCCAGCAATGCCAAAAACTATTTTCACCCACTTGAAGATGCGCTAAGGAGAGCAGCAAATGAGCCGCAAGTCGACAAATGCGAAAAAAAGTGTAGAGGAAATCAAGACCTCAAGCTGGGCTGGGGGGTGGCTTGTGGTTGCAAGGGGGGAGGTGCAAGTGGGGTGTTCCTCTTAAACATCGTACTTATCAAAGCGTGCTTTCGATTCGGCATGCAAATGGCAAATGGCAAATGGCAAACGGCAAACGGCAAACAACGAATGGGGAATGGGAAACGGCAAAGCGGAAGCAAAGAGCAAAGCAAGCAGCAATAACTAAGGACAAGAGTCTAAGTAAGAATCGTGGGTGGGGGGGGAGGGGTGAGTGTTTTGTGAGTGCGATTCGGGTATTCGCTTGTGGTAACAATAATATTTGAGTGTTGCTTTGTTTTAGACTCTTGACAAGTCGCCACATTATGCGAAAGCCATGAAATCAATTTGCTGACGAATTCCCTTCAAATTTGATCACGGGGGCAACTTGAACTATCAACAAAATGTATCTGCTACATGAGGATGAAAGAGTACATTTATCTATAGGTTGCAGGCAGTACAAAAATAAGCAAGTGAATGGCTGGTTAAGAGAGTTGTATGCATGTTATATGGATCTATATATGTATATGTATATGTATATATTACATTATATACTATGTGGCATAATAAAGTTTTCATTTGTACCGATTTTCGTAAGCAATGGAGGTTAATGCATCATACCACTTTCGGTCAGAGATGTTATGTATTTGTTTGAAATTCAATCAAGCCACAAGTGCAAATATGAACACAATTCCGACGGCTCAGAGTATGCCACAAATGTTGCAAGCATTTGCAGGGAATTTGACAAGGTCAATGCTGTACGAAGAACTGGCAACTATCTGCAAATTGCTTGCCTCGTTGCCTGCAACAAAAAGTGGAAAAAATGTTCGTCTCCAATGCCCACATAATTTGTTGTTTAATATCCTACACGTATGAGGGGACTACAACGGGGCATTCTGCGAATATTTACCTAAATCGGTTAGATTGCAGCATAATCTTGGAATGCAGAATCAATTCCTTAAAACAATAAAGTAATCTTCAAGCCATTTGCATTTGATTAGAAGAATTTGACTTCTAAGAGTCGAACATTGAATAAAGATTGAATGAAAATTACTTGAAAAGTTCAAAATTTGATAAAGGGTATCTCTATGTCGAGCGCCGCGAGCTGATTTCGCCAGTTAGGAAGACTACTGTTGCTGGCACGGCACGGTTTATAGAATGTTGCAGAGAATATGGAATTCATTGTCATGAAGGAGACGTCTCTGAGACTCTTTAGATGTAAGCTGGGCGTATCAGGTTTGTAAGGGTATGTTGTATTCGGTGTAGGCAGGAGAGCCGTTCGTTCTTTCTTTGGGATCGTTGTTACTGCCTGGTTGCGCTTCTGTGTGTCGTATCATCAGCATTCTAGTTGTTGTAGCTGGCGCTTTCACATGAATGAGCAGTCATTCCCAAGGAATACTTGGGGCATGTGGCAGGCGAGCACGCAGCCTGCAGATGCAACTATCTGCTTGCAGCTCCTGGCAACTGACGACAGACGTGGGTGGAAGTTGCCAACTGAAATTTGTTTTTGGAGCTGCTGCTGCTGCTTTGCGTATTGGCACATTTTGTACACGCAGCGAGAGTGTCGCAGAGATGGTGGGTCGCGAGGGGGGGGGGGAGTCAAGCGGGGGCTGGCATCTCTGGCGCCTTCGACTGTGACGTCAACGATTTACTCGCCAAGTTGAACTTCTGCGGCGTGCAAGAGAATTCTTTGGGGTTCTTCTCTTTTGGCAAACAAATCGCCTTCCCCACTCCCACTCCCACACACACAGCCACACCCACACCCACACCCACTCCCAGTTCCCATAAATAGTCACGTTATTTTTCGGCTCTGTGACACCTCTTCGAGCAGTTGTTGTGACGTGTGCAAATAAACCAAATTTAAAGCCATTTTTTTTTATTGATGTTTGTGTGCAAACTGCAATGCATCACAACGCTTGCCACATGTGAGCCGGGAATGTGTTTGCTGTTGGTGACTGTGGACATGGCACTTAGCTGCTCTAATTGAGACATATCAGAAATCGACTCTTCTATACTGTGCAGAGTAGGAAATAGGATATAAAACGACGCGCATTTAACCTGTAATCAAGTCATACAAATAAATAGCTATATTTTGGAATAATCATCAACCATTAGTTTGCATATTAGATAGATTTGTGCAAATTGCAGTTTTTACAGGGTATTTACAAGAGCTTGTCAACAGGGTGTACTCAAGAGCATATCATATTAAACAAAAGAAAACAATTGATCATTCGAATCAGTTATCAAATTATTATATTGCCTGCGAATGCATATACCTTTTGTCTCATGCTCTAGGCACACAGGGTATCAGGCAGGAGTGTGGCGCATATGAAAGGACATTGATACCAGTAGCTCAAGTGTTCTTCATAGTTTGCTGCATCTCACTTGATTTAACTCTCACTTTTAACACACAATTTGTTTTCACTTCGTACAGCAATCAGCGAAGTAACTTACAGACAGACAGACAGACAGACAGACAGAGAGAGAGACAGAGAGAGAGAGCAGGGATGTGGCAGTGGGCGGGGGCGTAGCATTTAAAAAAGTTAAAATGGTAAAGCATAAAATACGCGGCTCAACGAAGCAACTACCGAAGAAGCAGCGAAATGGCTGCAGGATATGCAAAAATTAAAAAAGTACGAACTCGAATGAAACCAAATAATGAGATTTCAGAGTCATCAAAACAACGAATACGAAATACCCTTTCGACTTGACTTTATAAAATGCTAAGCTATTCAATACTTGATAACAATTGCACAATTCTAGAAAGACATTCAAGTGATTCGGGTTAAGTATTAAGGAATTATTTCACTCGAAAATATTTTGAGCAAATGATTACTAATTGATGCACTTTGATTTTTTAAGTTAATTAACTATTGCTGCACACATATTTAAATATATTATTAATTATATTATAACGTTAACATAAATGTAAGCAATGAGCGATGTATATATATATAGCGATATATCATATTCAATTTAGGATTATTTAGCAAGATGCAATTGTAATCACTGTTGCTGTTGCTTGGTTATTAATTGTT
>JAWNNA010000908.1:670000-805000 GCA_035043295.1 Drosophila sordidapex | reverse complement strand
CTGTGTGGCAGTCAAAATTGAAATATCTTTCTTTTAAGGCACGTCTGCTCTCTTTTCCTTATTCTATATACATATGTATGTATATATACATATATACTATATAATATATTTGCGACTGCAAGTTATGTGTTTCTTATCCGATCTTGGTAAATTGTATCGATATCCGAGAAACGAAGGCAGTTATCGATATTGGATATACAATAATTAATATTCCAAATTTGAAGTCCGCGTGTCCATGGTTATATCGACTCGGCAGTTCTTCCTGATCAAGAATATATATACTTTATGGGCTCGAAGATGCTTCCTTTCCCCTGTTACATAAATTTGCACCTGACTATTGTACCCTAAGGCGGCATATAAGTTTTGCACAACGAAATCTTTAACTAAATATATATATATATATATATTCAAATATATAGTTATTTTTGTTATGTTTTTGAGTTCCTCTGAGTTTTGTTGTCCTTCTATAGATAAGAGTTTATCTGGAACCTTTTTTTGATTCCGACTTTATTATTAATGGCACAGCTTTTATTGAGTGCCCTACAAAAAATGAATTGGTATAAGAAATGCTTCTGATCAGGTGGGCGGATAACCTAATCCTTATGCACCTCGCCCAGCTCTAGTAAGTAGATCCAATTTGCTGTTGTGCTTCATGTGCACCTCAAGTATATTATTAGAAGCCCAGCGGCTGCAATCCTAGATAGCTGTGCTCCCGTGGCCAACACCTCAAAATCGTGCATAACTCTCTATTAATTCTTAATTCTCAGCAGGCTTCTATATATCTTATTTGGATTTGCCTGCTTTTCTCTAGGGTATATAATTTTCGATGATAAATCAATCTTGACTCTCGCTCTGCGAATTTAGATGAGTATATATGAGTACATAAATATATATATGCAGGTGTACATATATATATATATGTATGTATGTATATGCTTAAAAGTTCCATATTGGCGTTGACGCGGTTGTTGTTAAGTGGCACACACATGCCACCACCTGCGTCTCCTTATCACCACTGCCCCCTCCCCACTCTGTGCCCCCTCTTTTCTGTTCTTTTTAGCACCTGCTCAATCCTGGCTGCCTATCTGCGCTTTGCTGTCTGCCACTCACGCTGTGTCCATGTGATGGTCCAATAAATAAGTAAATGCGCGGCCTACAATACACGCACAAAGCCATGCGCGTGTGTGTGCGTGTGTGTGTGGCACCTGTGTGTGGTGCCAGAATCCTTGTGTTGATTAGAAAGTATGCAACGGCATTGGCATGACGGTAACAACGTAAATCAATTAGTTTCCACATGACAAGATGATGGTTAAGTCCCCCACAAACACCCATATAAACATCACCATAACCACCTGTATGCCTCTGTGTGTGTGTGTGTGTGTGTGTGTGTGGTGAACTTTGGAGCAAAAGTTTACGGCAAGCACCTTAAAATCCCAGCCAACCATATTAGCAACAACAGCAGCACCTTAAGAAGCATTATTTGGGGCATAAAACAGCGTAAGCCAACCCCACCCCCCCCCTTTTCCAAAGAAAAATGAAAATGAAAAGCTTCAAACTGACGAAGATCAAATACCCTTGCAGTTAGATAACAGATAATATATAGTTAGATAGATAGATAACAGAATAACAGATGAATCTTTATTATTATATTTGTAATATATTTATTTGATCTCGATTTATCAGTTTTGAATTAATTGAATATTATTCCAATGCGTTGCACATACCATGACGAAGTTGCAATGTCCGTGTGCAAGGATTTTGAAAAGAAAAAAATAGAGTAAGCAAATAAAAAACGAAACAGGAGCACACACACAAGGCAAAGAAAAAAAGAACAAAAATGCAAAAAAAGAAAGGAGAAGAGAGAAGAGAGAAAAGAGAAAGAAATAAACGAAAACAAGGCCAGGCAGTGAAAACTCATTAAAATTAACACTAATAAGCTTTGTTACGCGGCCCAAAAATGAAACTGCAGCAACGATAACAACGTTGCTGCAACAGCAACAGCAGCGGCAACAGTAGCAACAAATGTCACTTGATGCACCTCCTTCCTCAGATTGCGTTTCGTTTCGTTTCGTTTGTCACTGGGCAGCTATTTCCATTTGTAGCCGCCACGCCTGCCCCTTGCCCAGCTGCCGCTCGTTCGTGTTGTGCACAAAAAGGATTCCGTTGTCCAGCGTCGAGTGGCAACTTTGTTTGTGCAGGGTCAGTCGTGGGGTGGGCAGCAAGGCGGAGGCAGGCGTAGCGTGGCGCAGGCAACATTTGTTGTAAATGGCTCAACAAATTGCGCAAAACAAAAACAAGCGCCAAAAAAAAATGTAGTTGAGTGGGGAATAGGACAACGAGCACACACCGAAAACCAGGACAGTACAGGACAGGACAGGATGTGGCACAAAGAAGCAAATGATGTGCAACACAAGCGCCTCTTATGTGGGCGTGTTACGGGGCGTGCCAAAAGTGTTGTCGATTGTTGATGTGACCGCTCAAACAAAGGACGCACAGCACGAAGGCAGCCGCCACAACCACAACCACAACAGTAACCATAACAATTGTGGCTAATTATATCCAAGTAATTGATACAACTTACAGGTATTGTCCGATCCCATATCGGGGAATGCAGTCACTTTGACCCAGATAATGCATAGCTGACCCATGCTAAGATTGGCAAGGTAGCAGCAGTTACATAAATGCTAATAGAGTTACTTCCCGGGTTCCATGGATTACCTTTGATATGTGGAATGTGGACAACTTCATTCGTCACGGAAATCTGATTCCCATGAAAAGCTATGCACTTGAAGGAATTTATTTTATAGTTTTCGAACTCAACTTACTAACTGGATAAATGAAGGGGGGAAACTCTCAACAAATCAAGCATCAAGTGCAGAAAAAAATGTGAAATTGGAAATGGGGAATGGGATATGGGAAAGGGGAAATGGGAAAGGGGAAATGGGAAATGGATAAATGTAAGCTGAGAACAACATAGAACATCTGAGAAAAAGATGCTGCATTTGCTGCAAATGTCGACTATTTTGTCGCCAAACAAGGACAAATTAACGTATTGAGTTAGCTGTAGCACGTACTGAACACAATTGGCCATTAGGAAATGCCTCACCCAACACACAGACACACACACACACACACGCAACCCACACACATATGTATATATGTACACGGAATGTCTTGATATTTCTATCAGTTAAATGGAGAGAGTCAGCTATATTGGACTAGTGAGTGCTGGATGAGAACATGTGGCCCATGGCTCGTACATTTGGCGACAAGGACAAACAAGTGACATCGTCTTAAAATGTTGAACATCATTTTTTATTGCATTTTCAGAGTATTTCGACTGGGTCGCTAGGTCGAAAAACTTGGACATTTCTTCTGTTACTGAGGGTTCCATGATTCCAATTGGGTTTGCCTTTGGGTTTGGGGTTAAGTTTTTGTGTTTTCTTTTTTTGTTTTCGTTTTCGTTTTTTTTTTTTTGAATTTCTTCCGCTCAGTCCATGAGTTGGGCGTAAAAGTTTTCATCGTCCTGCGTAGTGTAGGCGTGCCCTCTCTCGACATACGGCAAAAAGTTTGCTGATTTTAGCTTCTAAACATGGTACTGCTAAAAGAGTTTAACTACTTTTGTGGCCAGCACAGAGCTACCAAAAATTACCAAAAGTTGAGAAAGTTGACGAGCAAACTTCCATGACCCCTTCTCCTGCTTCGCCCATCCTCCATCCCCGAGTGCCCAGACCCATAGTCGCCCGACTCAGTCCGATCCCCAGAGATACATAAGCAGAACTCAAATGTCAGTTAGTATATGATTCTACACACTAATATATATATATATATGTATATAGATGTGTGTGTATGTGTGTGTGTTCATTTGTTCACATGTGCGAATGTGTGTGTGTCTTAACCCAAGTTTGTTGCCTGCGTAATTTAATACACTCTTCCTAAACGGCTACTCGATTTTTGTCAGACAGCCTACGCAGTTCAGCGTGTCTGTTTGGGACAACAGCTAACTGATATCATACAAATACATATACATATATATATACATACAACAAATTGGCAATCACTTAAGGAACACATAATCGGTAATATGTCACACATTGAGTAAGGTTAACCTGTAAAAGATAGAACTCATTTTGGAGCCCACAATTGCCCATCTGCTGGCAAGGGCAAGGGTATTTTCATTTCGTCAATCGAAAGTTTTCTGTCCGCTTTTTTTTGTTTGTCTTTTTTAGTTGTCATCTAACCCAGTTATTACAGTGTTTGTGCAACATTTGAATGAGTTAAGCTCATTTGATTTGATTCCTTCAATGCGGCTTTTATTTGCGCCAGTTGCCATTTATTGTTCATATCTCTAAGCGACCATGTTGTTTCCGTTGCTATATATATACATATATATGTATATATGTTCTTTGTACGCTTTGTTTTAGTTGTATACACAAAACGTGTGATTAACGGCAACAAATCGCAAGTTCCGGAGGCACTTTTTAAAAATCTGTATCTTGATAGGCAAATGGCACAAAAAAAAAGCTAATGGGAATGAGAATGAGGCTGAGCAGGATTGACACAGTTCCAGCATCGATTGCTGATCAATAGCTAGTTAGGTCTCGTATTCATCAAGCACTAAATATGGCAGGCTACGACAAAACATCAATTCGTTCACACATCTGAACTGGAAACATTGAAATACTCCATACTGTAGAAAATCGATTCGGAACCAAATCGAAGTGGAGAAAGTAGTATCAGATTTATATTAATTGACAATTGAAACCATTGATTTACGGGCAAACTCTGTAAGTTTCATGTTCGAGTCGAAATTGATGCTTGTACGGAACTGAACAATTAAAATGTTGCATGCAACATTTGTTGGCGCCGCTCTCTTAAGGCCAAACTCGGCGCTCTTCTGTGCTCGCTCGTCGTGGCTGCCTTGTTAACAGTGTTGAGGCAGGACCCAAAGGCCAAGAATTTCGCCAAGCCAAACTGTAAATAACAGGGCCCAACATCAGGTATTAGATATGCTTGGATAAGCTTAGCTTTTGTTTTTCCTTTCTTTTCAATTTTGCCCAAAAGCTGAAAATAAGTGGGGAAACTGAGCACAAACCAAGGCACGGAAAATCAGTGTGAAAATGTGGCTTAATTATGGTTTCTGCGGCCAGAACCAACATCGAAATTCGGTTCTAATTCGGTTGTGCTGATGCGCCTGCTTTTAATTACGGCAAGAACAATGATGACGACGATGATGATGTTGCTAATACGATGCTAATGATGTTGCTGAAATATGTCACACACTTCTCATGCCTATACCCAGGTGCAAGGACATACGCATGGGGCAAGATAGCTTTAACGTAGACACAAAGTGTCTTGGATTAAAATTTATTAATAAGAGAAATTTCACTTTAGCACCTTCGTTTACGAAACTCAGTCTCAGTCTCAGTCTCAGTGTCTCAGTGTCTTCACGGCAAATTGCCAGTCCTTGTTGTCCACACAATTACCGCAAGTGGTTGCCACAATTATGAAATCCTTAACCGCATAATCGCTCGGCGTGAAAGAGTACAAAGCCGCTGGCTTTTAGGCTGCTAGGTAAAGGACCATGTGACAATATAAATCAAGCCCAAACAACCAATTGAGAACCCTTCATCCATCCCATCCAGACCCAAGCCACGGCCCAAACGAACAGTTTGCCTCGGTTTTTGTTTCTTGTTTTTAATATACCCTGTCGCAAAGAAGTGCATCAAAGGGCGTTCATAAATGTATATGCGACCATTTGGGGCACTATTTTTTAATTTTGAATTTTGTATATAATATTCAACTCGATCGGTTGCAAATGGAACTTTACAAGGTATATACGACGTCACAGAGTAGGCAACAGTCGATAGTCAATAGTCGACATACATATATATTGATGAATTACTTCCAAGACTAAGTTGCATGAACTATGGTATACTTTAAATAATACGAGATATATGCGATGAACGTTCCATTCATATACAGGGTATATGCAGGCTTGAAACATATTACGGGTTCACCTTCTCTGTTAGAGATGGGTTGGGACGTCTGCAGTAGTCCAGATGTAAATGATAATAAAAAGGCTTTGTAACTGGTCATTAAACATGTTCATGAGAGAGCCTGTAATGGAAGCAAAGAGATAGAGAGAAAGAGAGAGATAGAGAGAGAGAGAGACAGAGAGAGAGAGAAAGTGAGAGTGACATAATTACAATGTGGCCGGCAATTACAAGAATATCCCCGACGGCTTGATTAATTGCAGGCAAAAGGTAAACTGCCACAGAAGGCAAAAGCAATCCCTGTACTTGCCACCCAATCAGCAGCCAGACAAGCAAACTGCCCGATTCAGCGATTAGCTCCGGAGCACAACGAAATGTGTATCAATAAAGCTTGGGTTGTACTTGGTTCCATTCAAGGCTCTGTAATTATTCTTGAAGTGATAACATTTGAACGTGACTCTCAAAATAAAGCTGGTTCATCGGAGAGTTCCCAACTACTAACAGATACATCTATCTCCTGGTTGTGTGCGTGTGTGTGTGTGTGTGTGAATAAAATTACATAGCAAGTGTACCCATTTGAGCCCGTCATCAGCATGCCAAACTTCAAAGCAGCAATGTCTTGAACCTTCAAAAATTAATGCCAGACATGCCATCAGTTATTGCTTAAAGTTTACACACAGCAGAAATGATTCATTTAGATTACACACACACACACACACACAACCAAACACACACAAACAAACACACACACACAACGAGAAACATAAAAGAAAGCTGTGGAGATAAGAAGACTTGCAAAGTCTGATTGCAACTGACACCTGGCATGAGCTTCCCTCAAATTTGGATTGCCTATTTGGCTATTTGGATTGCAGTTGCAGAGCACAAATATGCAATGGGCTTTTCATGTGGGTTTTTGGGAATTTGGTTTCAGACTTACTGGGTTGCTTGTTTCCATTGGGCTCCGATTGAAATTGAACTCGAGAATGTATTTTGGCCAATGATTTGAATCTTTCAGCACTCTCTTTGATGGGAAAATCAACAAGAACCCGGATCAGCTCAGCCAGATAAGTGCTGAGTGCTTTGACTGTCGTGCCCAACTTGCTGATGACCTGTTTATCATGGATCCAAGCATTAGTCTGCCACATGTCGCAGACAAGTAGAGAAATCTGCCAATAATATTGATAATAGTACTCAATTTTGTTGCTGATGTATGCTGAGAGCAGAGTTTAGTCAGATTGAGTTGATGTGTCCAGCTGACTGCGTCTGTCTGTTGCCCGATTACAGGATATAAGGATATAAGGTGCTCTGGTCCTTATTGCCTTTCCTCTGATAGGTTTGTTTATGATTTATGTATTTGCATTTTGCAATTTATGCGACAACTACAGCAAATGCAATCATTTAAATATTTATTTACAAATTGTGCCAACTTGCGGCTTTGCTTGTATGCAGTGGCCCTTACTTTTTAGCAAAATGTTGCGCCAATCCCCAAAACCACTCGCCACGCACCGTTGTCCTGTTAACATGCCGCAGGACATGGCCGCACGAACTCGAACGTGGTTTGATGCGGCTTCGAACCAGTTGCGCTCCAGCTCATTCTCTTTTTCCTTGGTAAACACTTTGGTTTTGGGCCAGTTAAGAGCATGCCAAGGCTTTAACATAATTGCCATCAAATGGCCCAACAATTTGTCTGGCTTTGACCGCCCGCCCGCCTGGATGTGTGTCACTGTGCTATCATTCCTGTATCTACCCCTAAACTGCCGCCCCCATGGGCTGGGCCGGGCCTCAGTCTATCAACAGGTGGACCACCGCATCGCCTCTAACGGAACTGATAATACACAAGTGGAATTCATAACAAGCGAATTGAGTTGAATCTAAAGTTCGATTCTCATTTGGTTTATATATATATATATATTTCATATATATATTTATCGTATTTAATTTACTGAGAGTATTACGTATCTATCTGTCTATCTATCTGTCTATGTGGTAACCTCTGGTGTTGGCTAAGAGTTTTCCATTAGCAGGTCTCCTTCTATCTTAGCTACGATTAATTAATTAGCTTGCTATTTTATTGCAGTTCCCAGAAGATTTAGCATCAAACTTTTCGTTTCCCCACTTTTAGTTGGGAAACAAGCGGTCGAGAGTTCATTATATGAGAGAATGGTAAATATATGGTATATACTTACAGTTATTCATTTATTTAGTTAGCAGCATTTATTTAGTAAGCATTTAGGAGCATTTAGACCTAAAGAAGCTTTCACCATCTGTCATCAACTTTTTATAATGATTCTTTCTGTACATCACAAATTTTGCATAATGAAAAAGATTATTTTCTCAATTACAAGTCGTACGTGTGTTTTTCATGATGTGTTTCACTGATTTGTCTACTGTTTCCCAGACATGGGCTAAGAATACATAATAACTGCGAAAACTATGTTTAGAATAAGTCATAATGCATTGGCATTTTAAGCTGAGGTTTTAGTGAGCATAACCACTTGGTTATGGCCAAGTGTCTGGCAGTCAGCAGAAGCTCTTTAAAATGTGTAACTTAAGTTGCGCCACTAAAAACCAATTAAGTGTTTATGTTGCACATTTAAGTGCTATAAAATGCAAATATGTAAGACTCATATTTGTATTTTTGCTGAGCTCTGCGATAAATCATTTACCGGTTAATGGGGGAAGAGGGGGAGGAGAACGGGGTGCGGTTGGGTTGTGGGTGTTTGGTGTTGGGAGTTGGGTTTTGGGAAGGAAAACCCATTGAATCGAATTTATTCACATTTAACGGCACTTTGCAGCTTACTGACGATGTCTGGAGCAACGCTGGCACCGGATAACGGTAACCGAATTGTTGACAAACTTAAAGCCAAGTGCAAAGCTTGCCACATATTGTGGCAAATTATCATCATAAACTCGTTTATTGAGGACACCTTGAAACGGGTCGAGAACCAAGCAGCAGTTATTAAATTCTATTTAAACGTAGTTCCTAAGACCAAGCTCTCCCCAAAAGCTAACGACCCCAACTTGAAACAACACCAATTGAGACAGACCGATAGAGAGAGCGATAGAGAGAGCGATAGAGAGAGAGAGAGAGAGAGCTGGAGAAAAGGCAGCAAGAATGTTGTTCAAATCACTTGTTAATTAAGTTTATTGCGGCAGAGTTATTCGCCTCGTCTGGCAAGTTTTTTGGTTAAGGGTTGGGTGCTGCGACCCTTAATGGGGGTGTTTACTGTGTGGAGTGGGGGCACTTGCTCGTTATTACTGAGCCTGTTGTGCACTTAAGTAGCCATAATAGTGTCATGCGTATGATAAACGATGGCCCATGTTCAACTTACACACACACACACACACCCACACACGCACAGTTACCCACACTCAGAAACACACCAGTCGGTTGTGGTTGAGGGCCGTGCAATGGCCACACAAAATGCGTGTACGCAATATGAGAAATCTCTTCAAAAACTTGCACAAAAGTGCATGCCCAATTTAAATGTCAAATGCAAATGGCCTCAACTATAATTCTCAGTGACAAGCAGCAGTTGCACGGCGCACCCTTCTCTGCCAGCCAACTGCCTTTTATGAAACCTTAATGATCGTGCATCATAAATAAAGCTGTGAAATTGCCTCTGCATAGAGATGACATATAACACACACTGGTCATCACACACACATACGTACACACAAACACACATGCCACATCTCAGTTTTTCCTCACTTCCGCTGAAAAGTGTCAATTTCTTTTTGACAGACTGTAGTCGTTCTACTGTGGGTGGCAGTTTGTTCTGTGTAAAGTCAACATCTCAGATGAATTGTTCGCCATGTCACACAGTCAAGTAAATATATATTTTTACGCATTCAGCGGCTATTTCCAGTCGTTGCGGTTCCCCTCTCCACCCTCTCCACCCTCTGACCACGCAGCGCTCAACGCTCTAACGACTTTGTTCCTTATACCCGCACCAAGGCAGTGCATCTACTGGCTAAGGTATGCTCCACTACGGTTCAACTCAGATTTCGATATCTTTTATCGCTCTTGAAGCCCGATACATATTATCGATTATTCTGCGCTTCGAAAGCACTTCAGAGCTTCGGACATTCCGGATTGGAAATTTAATCTATTCGAAATATTTCGAAAAAAAAAAATAAATATATATAAAATTCAAAGTTAAAAAAAGAATGTTGAGTTGGAAATTGATAGTTGTACAGATGCTTAGAATGGTATACTCAAGTCGAGCATTGTCGCCCCAGCAACGCTCAGCGGAGCTTGGCCATTTCCGAGTGTCCATTAAATAATTTTGTTGCAGCGACAAAATGTGTGACATATTACATAATAATTTTCGCATTTTTATCCTATTAACGTCAGCATGGCAAAAATAATTGGACATTGTCATAATTCTGCAAGCGATTTTGATTGGAAGTTGTGTGTGTGTGTGTGTGTGTGTGTGTGTGTGGGAGACATAGTTAGCAGCAATAGAAAAGAGACAAATACATTGGCAGGCAATATTAGACAGCCAGGCAGGCGATAAACATCAAGCCCAAGGCAATTAATGTTAAAATATTTATACATATACATATACATATATATATATAGATGTGTGTGTGTGTGAGTGTGTGTGTGAATGTGTGAATTGAATAATGCTCTTGTGGCGCAATGAATCAAAGCAGCTAATGCAGACAACAAAATGCACTTGCACAAAAATTGTTGCCATGACAATAGCAACAGTAATTGGGGCAGTGGCAGTGGCAGTGGCAGTGGCAGAGACAACAATTTGTAATGGCCATTGGGCTAATTAGTACGTTTCTTAGACACACATGTGTATTAAATGAGTATGTTCGTGTGTCCGTGTATCTGCATTGTATTTGCAACAGTAAATTACGTGACAAAACTAAGCAAAGCTTGTTTTAATTAGAGACTATTCTGCCTGCCGCAAAAGCAACAGCAACAGCAACAGCAACTGCGACACCAACAACAACAACAACCAACAATGACAAACAATTAGAAGGAGCAGCAAAACGCACACGAAACAGTCGAAGGAATAACTGACGCATGAATATAATATGACATTGGTTAAATCTTTTGGCATTTTGGCAACAAAACAAATATTCAAGCCTTCAAGTTGGCCAAGATCAATTCTGGCTAAACAATTGAACAGAGAATCATTCAGTAGAAAGTGGCAGAAGGGAACAAATTGTGTATACATTTTGGTGAGGATATTCGTTAGTTTGTGCAACTAATAAGTTCTCGTTCAGCTCATATGTTTGAGCTGATTGTATGGCTGAAAGGCGAGATTATGCTATTAAATTGTAATTAGGCAAATATTAATTAAAGTGACACGAGTTCAAAGAACTGGGCCAAGATGCTTTGGTATTTGCATTAATACAGTGCAATACATAATGTGGCAGCTCGACTAAGAGAAGACGAACAGGACAAGAGTGATTAGGAGCAAGAGGAGAAGCTACTTAAGCTGCTTGTTGGCAACCGCAAAGCTTTATGCCAAGCAACAGAAACGACATCCACGACACGGGCGCCAAGCGGCTTATGAAAATCAAGATCAGCTCACAAAGCAAACCAGATGAAGGATGGGGAGCGGGAGGGGGGGCTAACCAAACGCATGCCGTGCATAAAATCTGCTTAAGTGCCAGGAAGCCAGGCCAAAAAGGTGGCGCGAGTCGGGGCGTGGCGGTGTACTTTGGGGCGTTGCTGCTGAAATCGGAACATCAGTCGCACGGTTCGCTCAACCGCAAGTGACGCAAGTGGCAGCGAAAAACCTAAGACCAAGGCAGCAAATGGTGCGACATTGGCAGCGCCATCATCCGCATCATTATCATCACCAGCATCAACACCATCACCATCACCATCACCATCATCATCATCATCATCATCATCATCATCATTACGAAGACGAGAGCACTTCGAATCGAGCTGGTGCATAAATGCAGCTGCTTTACCGGTAAAAACCACAATGCATACCAATAGCTCTCGCTGTGGTTTGCCGTTGCTATTACACTCAGAAAAAATCAGGTTTTAATGAACAAAAATGCCACAGCAACCAACAAATTTTGCAACTTTTACGACTGTAATTTTTTAATTAAATAGATTTCCCTTAAATCGAATAATATATATAGAAATGGTCATTCTGGTTTTCAGTTGATCTCTTTTCCGAGTGTACTGTTGAAGCAACTCCATTACGAACCACCCGGCTCCGACTGCACCGCTAAACAAACATCGTCATTTCTCGAGCCTAACCTCGGGCACCTTGGTGCAGCCCCCCTTGCCGCAGAGCAGGCGACAAAAAAACGGCAGCCAGACTCAAAATACTCGATGTGAACTTATCTGATGTCTGTCCACTTTAGTGTAACAAGTGAGCATGCCTTAGTTGTGATTGCCCGACTCGAACGGGCCTTACCTTCGAAGTCAAATATAAAATTCTAGTGTTAAAGAAATTATTCCGTAAATATCAAATCCAAGCAAAAAGTTGCACTTTATGCGGATTATAAATATTTTTAATTTGAAAACCGAACGGGATATTGAGAAAAAATATATTCAGTTTTTTAAAATTATCCGCTCTCTCTTTCTCTTTATCCATTGCTTTCTCTCTCTGTCTCTATCTCTCTTTCTCTTTATCCATTGATTTATATCTCTTTCTCTCTCTCTCTCTTTCTCGTTATCCATTGCTTTCTCTCTCTCTCTCTTTCTCGTTATCCATTGCTTTCTCTCTCTCTCTCTTTCTCTTTATCCATTGCTTTCTCTCTCTCCCTCTTTCTCTTTATACATTGCTTTCTCTCTCTGTCTCTATCTCTCTTTCTCTTTATCCTTTGATTTCTCTCTCTGTCTCTCTCCCTCTTTCTCTTTATCCATTGCTTTCTCTCTCTGTCTCTATCTCTCTTTCTCTCTATCCATTGCTTTCTCTCTCTGTCTCTATCTCTCTTTCTCTTTATCCATTGCTTTCTCTCTCTCTCTCTCTCTTTATCTGATAACAGGTAGCAAGGAACAGGTTGAAATGCTACCCAAATTTGCCTTTCAAATTGTTGTAGATATAAGCTAGTCGCCTTACTTAGAAGGTTGGTAACTGTAGCTCTTAAATTATGGGAGATGTGGGATTTTGTGGCTGTTCCTAGTAATCTCTAATTCCTAGTAAGCTTCCTTACAAGTTTGGTAACTGTGGCAATTAAACAGCGTGAATTCCTGGGAATTTTGGAGACGTGAGTGGGCGTGGAAATAAAAAATGTTTGGACAACCATCTTAGTAATCTAGATTCCACCTTTGGTGAGTGTAGCTCTTAAATTGCATATATCTCGGCTTTTATCGTTTTTGGGCGCGGGAGTGGGTGTGGTTCAATTTTTTTCCGGATTTTTGAAGCGTGTTACTAGCAATATACCCTTCAAATTTTGTGACTCTAGCTTTAAAATTGTGTGAGATATACAAAAAGGTGTGTCGGACTAGGTAGTCGGAGTAGGCGATTTTTGAAGGTCATTGCCAACAACATATCAACCAAATTGGGGGACTGTAGCCTTAAAATTGTAAGAAATATGTCGCATTATCGATTTGCGGATATCGATTCTATCGATTTCCTAGCCCCTTGTGGACGTATCACTGCAGTTTTACCACTTTGTCTGACGCGGGCACAGACCAGTAGATGTTCCAAGTTTCAACTCTCCATCTCTAAGGGTGTCGAAAAGGTTGCGTTCATACAGACGGACAGACAGACAGACAGCATGACGGGCATTACACCAAACTAATATACTATGATACCTGCGGTATCAAAGTACAAAAACTAAAAACAAAAATAGGATAAATAGGATCCATATAAATTATGCACTTTAGTTGCTGACAGCAACCCAGCAGTGGCAGTGGCAGTGGCAGTGGCCATGTGGCATCAGCTCTTGGCTAGCTTGGCTAAGATGCAAAACAGTTGCTTGTTAATATTATTGTTATTGTTGCGCTTGCTTGTTGTTGTTTGGTTTTGCCACTGGCAACTTGGCAACTTGGCTCTCGCTTGGACTTGTTTGCGATAATATCCACATATTGGCTCTTGGCATTTCTCCTCTCAGCTGTCATTATCATTAGAAATGGCAGCGTGATTCACGCAATACTCGAAAGAACTTTGAAAAGCACTTTATACCATCCATAAAGCTAAAATGTCACTTACATTATTTGTACTAAATCGAAATAATGGCCAATATTTATGGAAAGCTCAAAAGTTAGCTTAACTTGAAAAATCCAAGTCCTCTTATGTTGAGGCCGAGCTTCGAAAACACATCAAATAATATTAGCGACAAAAAATGCATTGCAACTGATTAGATTAGAGAAAGGAGCTGGTAAAGCCCGAGATTTTCTTATACTAACTTATTTATAATCCCTTCGAAATGTGAGCCGTCACTCGCTCATCTCTGGCCATCATTATTGGGTTTTCCTTTGGCTTCAGCATCGGCGTTGGTTCTTTAGCTCTTTGGCTCTGGCTCTGGCTGTGTCTGTGGCAGTGGCAGTGGCAGTGGCTGTTGCTGCATCTTGCCTGTAATTAATCGTTGTTGTCACTTGATTTGGCCACTCGAGCGTCCATCCGTTTCAATGCCGTCCAGTCCTGTCCCTTTTGCTGGCTGTCCTTCTACCCTTTTGCCGTGCCCTTCACCCGCCTGCCACTCAACACTTTTTGTTTATCTACGTGATTCAGTTTTGCGGCACTTTGGCCAGCTAATTTTTATCGCCTGCCTTTCTGTGCATCACTTCACACTAAAAGAGTGTATTTTACAGTTTACTTGAACCATTGTTCTTGGGCTTAACAGCTTTTTGTTTGGCATTGTCGCATCTCCTTGTTGATTCCAATTGGGAGGGAGCAATGCAGAACGTATATTTCAGTTGCCTAATCGAAAGCGATGAAGAAAAAGAACTAAAGTAAATGTGCAAAAGCTACACAACGTCTATAAATAAATAACTTATTTTACAGCCGGAATTATGCTGCCTACAGCATGACGGAACACGATATGACACCCGAATGACACAAATGTACCTATCTAGTACAAAACTCCACGCAACTTCATAAATGTTGTGCTCCGTGACAAAGTTGGGGAAAGCTTTCAGGCAGAAGGTCGCCAAATATAGCTCACAAGCACACAAGCCCTATAACTTAACTCAGAGTGGGACAGAGGACGATGAGAATGGTGGTGGGGAGAGGGGAGAGGGGAGAGGAAAGAGAGGAGGAAGGACAGCACTGACAATTATTATGCAGCATCTTTTGTCTTGCCGGTGGAAAGTTGCCGTGTACGGTTTATAAGTTACGGTCGTACACACAACTTAATCCGCTTTAATAGTTTTTCTCGTCTCACACAGATTTCATCAAGAACTTGAACTCATACCTTAAGAAAGTGGCAACACACACACACGCACACATAGACATAGACAATTGTGCCCCAGTGGAAATTTGAGGTAAAAGCAAAATGAGTAAAGTGCCAAAAAAAGAAAAAAAAAGAAAAAAAAGAAAAAGAAAACACAAAATTGAGACATAAAAAGGGGAGAGTAACAACAGCAAAAATCACTGAACTTTTCCACAAAATATCTTATGATATATACATATATATAAATATATACAATTTTAGAAAATTCTAGTTGGCATTGCTTGACTAAGAGTTACCTCAATCGAGGCAATATTCAATATTAGCAAACCTTCAAACTTCGTTGAAGTATCTATACCCGATGAGTCCAATATGTCGGATTTAATAATGGTCAAAGCGGATAGGCCAAACTAGAATTAGCCTATACGTTGAACAGCCAATAGGCTGTCAGCCAATGCAGTTGGAGAGTTATCCTGACTTGACATACATTTACCATATTATCAATGAACATTTCTTTTTTTAAGTATTGAATTCAAGCAGGATTATTTTGCTGTTTACGGAATGCCACCCGTTTTACGAACTTTCCCGCTACAGGGTATTTAAACTTTAATTTGCCAAGAGTTTATTCATTATGTGTGGATGCTGAATGCCTTAAGAGCCATGGTGAATGGCATCCCCATCCCTCTCCCTCTCTCGCTATCTATATATATATATATATATATATGTATATATATATGTATATATATATATATATATATATATCTGTCCCTTTTTGTAGAAACGACGCAGCGCAACGACTGCAGCGATGGCAGCCAGTTACTTCCTGCCAGAGAATTTAGCGTGTTTCTCAGTGCTAGTTGTTGTTGTTGTCATAGTTGTTGTTATAGTTGTTGTTGTTGTTGTTGTTTGACTGCGTCAGTTTGTAAACGGAGCGTAAGGGGGCTGGTTAAGGGTGATGGGGTGGGATGATATCACTTCATGCATACGCTGTTTAGAAACGAATGTCTTCCGCTACCGGTGAAGTGCATACGCATTTGAGGAACAACAACAGAAGCCCAGCCAAACATGGCGACTTGGTGTGTGTGCAAGTGTAAGTGTGTGTATGTGTGTGTGTGTGTGTGTGTGTGTGTGTTTTTGTGTGACTTTGTATGTGTGTGTGTGTTTGTCGTCGTATTGGGGGTTAGTGTGCTTGAGAGATGCATTTGGCAGTTGAGGCATCGCACAGTGAGATCAAAACTATCAACAAACAAATAAAAAAAAATCACTAGCTAAAAGTAACTTAAAAATACTCTTTTTCGTTATTTCAACATTAATTTAATAATATAATTGATTATATAATATTAAGACGTATGCCTTTATTTATGATAAAAACTTACACACAACGCAAATTTGTATTTTAGTTTGGTTAAGGAAAGCTCAGAGACACGAAACACATTTCACGCGATTTCCACCATAAAAATGATCATCAAAGTGGAAAAAGTTATTTAAGTAAATGTTTTGGAGCGGGAAAATACTCAATTGAGATTCACGGTGCATAGTTGTCTTCGGCTAAAGGCGAATGCACTTAGGATGACATCAATTTCAGCAGCTGCTAACAATTTTGTCTTACATATACCCTAACCAGCAGCCTACCGAGCACATCACATATGAGTTTAGCCAGTGACTTCATTATACATACTTAATATCCTTTCAGCTGCGGCTTTTGGCTTCCACTGCAGCCGGTTAAGGTACTAAACGAGACCAGACCAGACCAGACCAGACCAGACCAGACGAGACGAGACGAGTTGAGGACGCAGAACTTAAACACCTGCCTAGTTGAGAAGTTTTTGACAGTTTAATGCATTTTCAGTTGGGCGGGCAAGTGGCATAGAACATGCAACATGCAGCGTGCAGCATGCAACATGCAGCTTTAATCGCTTCATTAAGAGTTAAGCAGCCGAGAACAGTACTACTTATCATAATAAGCTTTTTAGTTTTAGTGTTATTTATTGCCATCGGAAATCGAAATGTATCGATATTAGAGAAACGGATACAGTTATCGATAAAATAAAGCAAAGCGCCGGGTATACCAGAGCCTATATTCCAAATTTGAAGACTCTAGCTCTGATGATCTCTGAGATCCGCGTGTCAGACGGACATGGCTATATCGACTCGGCTGATGATCCTGATCAAGAATATATATGTATACTTTATGGGGTCGGAAATGCTTCCTTCTGCCTGTTACATGCATTTCCACAAAACCATTTTGCCCTTTTTAACCATCGTTAATGTGTTCAGGGTATCAAAAATGTCTCAACAAATAATCAATACATTTTTGTACATTCAATTTGCTAATCTGCAAGCGTGGAATTTTTGTAGAGTATATTGGATATATGTATGTAAATTACAGTGTACACTTAAATTCGATGCGAGCCTATGCAAACGAAATATTGGTATGCAAGTCTTCTGGTTGTTGTTTTTGATTGCTTACTTTTTGGCATCGACTATAAGGTGGCAGCGTCCAGGAACACCATGCCTGTATATAGTACTTGAGCACACACACGCACATAGTGGCACATACATATATGTATATATGTACATAGTGTGTATATTATGTGCATTAATGTTGAGTTTTTTTTTCAAGCTGCGAAAAATTGTTATTGCGCTATCGACTTTTGTTTGCATTCTGAAAACATGAAATTGAAAGGAAGTTACTGCGACACAGACACACACACTCGCACACACACTCGCGCACACACACACACACATAAATGAGCTGAATTTGTGTGCTTGTGCAGGGCGTTTTGTTTCGAGACAAAAGTTGGTCGGGCGAGTGGTAAGAATTATGAGTTAGTTGAATGCAATAAACTCGTGCACTCTGTATGTGAGTGTGTGGGTCTGTATGTGTTTGTGCGTTTGTGTGTGTGTGTGTGTTTGACATGGAAATGCAGCCATTTAGGCGCACCAGTCAAACACACACACACATACACCCCACTCACACACAGAAGCTTAGTCGGAGCAACTGTGTGGAGCAAAGCAGGCAAAATTCACAGCAAAGTGTCGTGAGTGCCACTAACTCCTACATCAAGCGTGATTCTCAAAATCACGAAAATTCAGTTAGTGCATCAAAAACTGTAAGAATTGGAAAAGACTGGAAGTTAAATGTTAACTTTCGAAATCTTGAAAAATGTACAGATTACCAAAGCAATGCGGCAAGGCATCTAAATTGTCGATTTGATAGATTCTTTCAGTGTTATCGGTTATCGGCTATCGGTGCTTATCGATTGGCTTAGCTCTTGCAATCTAAGCCAAAATCCCAATTAAACTGAGCGATAGTTCACGTGTCACGCACATCCATCTCTAGCGACTGCAAACTGTCAACATGCATATGACGAAAATGTTGGAACGCAACAGTGCAAAATAATTGCAAGCAAACAACATTTTTCTTTTGCACGAACAGACCCACATAAGTACACATACACGCACACACGCACACGCACACATACACACACACACATCCGCATATACACAGACACACAGAAAGACGCACAACATTGTGCCGTATAATGCAACATAGTTTGCACTTTCACCAGACTGCAGCAGCGACGCAACTGAATGCTTCCTGGCTGTCAGGCGTCAGCCGCACACTGGGTCGCACACACACACACACACGCACACACGCAGATGCATATATAAAGTAGCGTCGGCAGCGACGCCAACATTGGCGTCGGCATCGCGTCGCCTGTAATGAAGCAAATTTGCTTAATTGCGTCGCTGCGCCAAACAAAAATATTGCACATACGCAACGTGGGCCGGGACTCGAGTTGTGACCAAGGCATGCGACATACATGCGGCATCAAGCACAACACCTCAGTGGTGTGTGGATAATGGCAGATGAGTGGGTGGCGACGACAAATATGTATAGGGGTATCTGGGCTTCAAAACTTTCACATTGCATTGCAGGAAGTGTTGCAACATTTCGCGGAAGTGAGAAACATGCACACAAAATGCAACCAAGCAGCAAATGTGCCACAAACACACACACACACACACACACACACACACACACACACTCGCATAGAAGATCTAGCTCTTCCTCTTCGCTTCTTGCAAAGTTCTTTCAGTTCTGTTACTTTTAAAGTAGTAGTATTACACACATCTGAACTAAGGGCGAAGTCCTCGCATTAAGTGCGTTCTTGTATCGGTTGGGATTTGGGAAGTTCATTTGACTTTGTTTAGTCTAAGTTTTTATTATTTTGAGACGGGCGAGGCCAATGAAAAATAAGCGCCAAACACGCTATAACATCATCGCTAAAACATCAGTAAACTACAGACACATACTTCTGCATATTTGCGAGGGGTAAATCAAGAAATTTTGACTGCAACTGCAAAGGGAGTGCATCTGACAAATGAATATAAATATTATATACATGTATGTATACTCAATCAGGTATTCATCCAGATGTATAATATGTTAATAAAATGATACCTTTACAGATTTTAGCCATTGTTCAAATGCAGCGCGATTAAATGTTTATTTCATGCTCAACATCAAATCAATCAGTTTTATTATCTTATCAATCTGTGAGATGAACCAAAGCATAAAATATATATATATATATACATCAGTTTCAATTGAAATCCATTAATGGAAGTGAAAATCTGAAATTATGCGCCAGTTGACAAGGATAAAAGGAAACTGTGCGCTACAAAGCAACAAAAATGGGAAAATGAATTGATTTTCTTACTGCCTGATTTGTTTGTGGCCTAAAATTAAAAATGTATTACAAAGTCTAGTAATATAAATGCTCAGAGCAGGAGCAGGAGCAGGGGCGGGGGCGGGGGCGGGTGGGGTTGTGTAACATCTACCCTTATTTATGGCAAATGGGTGTTGGAGCAGACGCTTTAAGGTATCAACTTCCAGCGCCATCAATCAAATAGCCAGTCTGCATTGACCAAAAGGTTCCTCGGAGAGGTGTGGGGGAAGGGGGCAAGTCGAATCAATCAGCCCCTGGGCGTGGCCTGCGTATCGCGCCATTAAATCACAGCTTAAATATCAGTTTATTGCTGGTGATTTTTATATATGGGCGTGGCCAGCTCATGGGAGGCAGTCACGTTGTATAAAATATGTACAATTGACTGCGTTCGGACTGCTCGTAAAAACTGAAACCAAAACTCATGCTGAAATTATATGGCCTCCCAAATTGTATGTTTCAGCACAGACACGCTTCAGAATCACTTCCGCTTGCAACACTTCAAATAACTTTTGCAACAATTCAAAAAAAGAAAATACCTTCCGGCAAACCCATAACTACGTAAAGTGATATTTCGAGTAGCAATTGTAAACTGATTAGGGCACAATCAAGGAAATCGTTAAAGGAATAAAATATTTATAATCGGCAGATATTTGCTGGCATTGACCAAATACATTTTACCTTCAATTCTGTCAGGCGAACAAGTAAACAACGAATTGCATATGACCATTTTGCATGCATTGTGTTCGAGTGGGTTGACTACCAATCATTCAGTCAATCAGTCAATCAGTCGTTCAGCCAGTCAGTCATTTTCTATTGTATGACACGTATAAAATGTGAGTTCATTTATAGCCCATTGCCCATTGCACGTGGCCTATTGTGCGGTGCATGATAAATGCTGCAATCCCTACTGGCAAGTGCAACAGTTATACGTGCAACAGCCAACGACAGTCGCACCATGACCCAGGCTGACCCCTAAAAAAGAGAGGAATATGAGAGCGATCAGTGTTAAAGTTCAAAGCGCAGACATTTCAACTTGAAATTATCCAAAACTATTTTAACGCAAGGATTATTCAGCAGCAGATGAACTGAAAGAATGCAAGCAGGCAGACAGAGTGGTTGAGTGTTAAGAGGCTGGTTGGCTGGTTGGGTGGTGGGCTGGTGGGCTCTAAGGGGTGCGGCTTATTTCAGTTGATTGACAAGCGACAGGCGGCAAGCACTGTCATTCACTCTAAAAACAAGCAATGGGTGTGCAAAATGTTGAAATGAATCTGAATCCGAAACCCAAACCCAAACCCAAACCCAAACCCAAACCAAAACCAAAACCATATCTGGAAAACTCTACGCAGAAAGCTAGCAAATAGTAAACGTGCAGCATTGTGGCGAGCTGAGTGTGGGCATGCGGAGGGGTGGGGGGTGTGTGAGGCAGATATTTGGGGCGGCGACTGCCTAGTTGAAATACTTTTGCCGGCATTTGCATAAAAATAATTTGCATTTCGAACTTCACTTGCGCCGCAAATTGAGGGAAAGCCAGATGAGGAGAGGGATGAGTGTGGGGGGGGGGGAGGAGGGGAGCCGGGTCGAGATATAATGCGGGGATAGTCGCACGTTTTTGGAGGCGTATCGCCTCAGCTTGAAGGCATCTAGTAAAAACAGAGCTCAACAATTGAAATCGAATCAGCAACAAAATCAGCATTCCAGCCCGCAACTAAACGAAGATTATGATGCGGGAAGTGGGGGGTATGGGGCTTGCTATCCATGGGAGGAGGTCGGGCAGATAGGTGCACACCCACAAATCACTGGAAATAATTTTGCATTCAACATCAGGCGTCAAAAGCAATTCAAATGTTTAAAAACTCATTTGAATGCCGCAGCAAGCAAGCCGCAAAATTGCGGCTTTTTTGATTCGCGCAAAGCAGAGCCGCAAACCCAAAAAAACCAAATAAAAAACGGGTTTGCTGCCAAAGTCGCTTCGTTTTGCCGACTTGAGACAATTACACAAGTTTTTTGTCTAAGGTAAACCTCAACATACACTCAGCCAGGCACCTTTTTCGCTTTCATCCGTGTGGCGCATATCCAATTGTGCCACAAACACACACCTTTCGAGGCACACACGCACATGGCTTGCAATGATGCCGAGATGCAGTTTTGAGTTTCAGACAATGAAGTTACTCTAATTATGAGTCGGAATATGTCATTTGGCACGCCTTGCAGCCTGCAGACCACCCCCTGCTGAAATCTACATTTTATTATAAATTTAAGAACCGAAAGATTGTTCCGATGACAGTTATCTGAGATCTTAGTTTGACCTGAGTGATATAATCGCATGCATAACTAGTGACCTTAATCTCCAAACTCTGTATATATATATATGTATATATACATATATATAGCAAATCACATAAGATCAGCATTGATCAGCATTGATTGCTCTAGGAGGATCGAACTTATATATCATATATGTAAATATGTATGTATGTATGTACTGAAGTGCACTGCAAACATAAGGTCGATATACTTTTGCTTCATTCAAAGTAAATGTGAAAGGTGAAAGGTGAAAGGAGAGAGAGAGAGAGAGAGAGAGAGAGAGGGAGAGAGAGAGAGAGCATGCAAGTGTGGGAGCTGAAGTGGAGCAAGCAGCAATTGCAGTTCGGCGGCTGTTTGATGATGAGGTAACAATTTGTGGCTGCAGTCGCAATAATAAAGCACGAAATCCATTAGAGATCAAAAGCTATTAATGTCGCTGCTGGGCAGGATAGGATAAAACATGGCTATGACAGGACATGGCCAGAACGTTCACGTAGCCAGAGCTGATAGCGTCATTTTGGGAATAAGTAGTCCACTGAGCCGGGTCACGGCAAGCCGAAGCGGCACAGACGACGAGGGGTCATGGCGAAACGTGTGCACATTAGGGACACACAACGTGTGGACACCCCTACCTTTGCTCCACTGTAGAGATGAACTCATCCAACACCTTCTCATTTTCAAGCATCATTTTACTAGCACGACTTTTTTCCTACATATTTGAAAATTCCAGTTCTTGGATATGCATATATATAAACTAATATATTACATCTAAAATCAATAGATATGACATGAAGTGTCAGGATTTTGAATTTAAAACGACTCTAAATATATATATATATATATATATATATATATATAATTTTGTTTTTTGTCTGAAATAGGGATTTTCATCAAAAGTGATAATACTGATAAGAAAATGTTGTAAATTGAATATATTTGTCGCTCTCTTCATTAAGTGGTGTCTGTATTGAATCATGTTTGATCGTGTCACGACACGTGACCCAGCCTAGCTGAGTGGTTGAGTGGGTTCCGGCAAATATCTTGTAATAACCACACAAAAATGTGTGTCAGCATCGAATGGCGAATGGCGAATGGCGCCCAGGCATAGAGCCATAGATAGAGCCATAAACAGATGCGTGATTTCCATTAAAATATAATGGAAATTCAATGTATCGAGATTAAGCCATAACACACACACACACACACACACCCACACGCACACCCACACACACTGAGAGACACAGACACACACTCGCCTTGGGGCTCTACGTGAAATCATAAACAAAAGGCAATGCCACAATTTGTGTGCGCCCACGCAATGCTGTTTCGGTCTTCATCTTGTTTCATTGGCCAAGAAGTGCACCACGTAGCATTGCCAAAAAGGGCTGACTGCCTGGCCATGACTACCAAACGACCAAAACTGACAACCTGAACCAAGCAGTGCCCGCAGTCGACAGACGGAAGGACAGCAGAGCCACCTCATCTTTGGTGTGGGCAATGCCAATGGGGCTACCAACAATGGCAGACATGTTGTCCAAAACTCAGCAGCAATTGTCCCCCGTTTGTGTCTCTGTGTGTGTGTGTATGGGGGGGGCATCCCCCGTTTGGGTCATACAACGCCTATGATTATGGCCAGCAACTTGTGCAGCAGCACTTTAAGCATTTACTCGAATTTCCAACACTTTGGCATCACTTTGCCTCCAAGCCAAGCACCCCCAGCAACCCGAGCAACCCGAGCAACCCGAGCCTAACCGATTCTCATACAGGAAAACCTTTTAAACTGTTTACAAGCCACTCTCAATGAGCGTAAGTTTGTCAAGCCCAATCGAAGTGTAATTAACACGATTTTGTTGCTGACAGTAAACATCTTCAATTTAATATACAATTTCGCAGCTGAGAATCTTGTTGCTGCTCAAAATTGAATTTTTCGGGAAACGAAGAGGCTGACAAGCAAGCAAGAATGGGGGCAGAGTTACCCATGATAGGCCCTGAACCGTATTGTGGCGTAGGAAGACACACAATACGGCTACAAATCAGGGACGAAGAAAGACAGATGCGGGAACGGAGCTGGGCAGAGACACCAGGACTCCGACAAGCCAGAAGTCTCCTAGGTGGCTGTAATCAAAAGCGATTTAAGCAAGTAATATCCATGGGGAAGAATAGACTCAGAATACTCACAGGTCTATTGACAGGACATTGTAGACTGAGAAGTCACCTAACCAAATTAGGTATTTATAGCAGCGATGTATGCAGGTTTTGTGGAAGCGAGGAGGAATCCTCGACGCACATCCTAGCTGAATGCGTCGCCTTAATCAGGAAAAGATGCAGCATCCTAGCATCATGAGGCCCAAGGACATAGAAACCCTCAACCCAACAAAGATCCTGGCATTCGTGCAGGAGTTGGGATTGATGGCAGAGCTGTGGGCTCAGTAAGGGTGCACAATAGACCTTATAGGTCGCAGTGCTAACTTTTTCCCCAATCATAGTAATAATAATAAATTTGAATTTACTCGCAAAATATGATTTTATTTGAATAAAATATAATAATATAATAATATTGTTCAAGCTGATGGTCACAGTAACTGTGCTATAGACACCTCTTTAGGATAGATTCCACAGTTCTGACTATTTGAGATATTTGTTATCATGTTTAGAGCAATTTGTGAATGCGAGTTTTATTTAAAACCTAAGCAAATTATAATTATTGTAATTTACATATTCAGTTAATTATAGAAATGGTATTTTCGCTCTACGGAAAACCAATTAGACGTCCAGCAAGAAGAAGAAAGGAGGAAGAAAATAATGGGAAATGGGAAATGGGAAATGGCAGGCAAAAAAAAGAAGAGAATTCTTAATTGGGTCAAACATTAAAATGTGTGAATTTACTTGGGAGAGCAACAAAAAATAAGTAATACAAGTTTACAACCGTATAGAGCACAGCACGACAACAACAAATACAGCAAATACAACAAATACAACAAATACAACAAATACAACAAATACAACAAATACAGCAAATACAACAAATACAGCAAATACAACAATACACAGAAGACGAATACGAATTGCGTAGCAACATTTTCACATAATTATTAACAGAAATGAAATGTTGAGCATTTGCCAGATCTTCGTGCCCCGCAACCTTAGCTTTTCACTCATGTTTTGCACACAAACAATGGAAATATGGAAATGAAAAAGAAATTAGATAAAAGACCGAAATGAAATACGCTTATGTACGTACGTATGTATACACAAAAGTTGAGCACAATCTAGAGTATCAGTCGGTATACTTGACTATGTCAAATATACTTGCCACTTTACAAATATTCTTGAATTCCCAAATCACTTGAAGGTGCAAGCTGAGAACAAGTAGTTGATTCGACTCAGCTAATCGAGATTATCTGATTTGGCGTTATATTATATTATATTAGCACTTATTCTATTCCAAAATCGAAAACATCTGTTGACATCGAGAACGTCTCCAGACGATACAACTCTGCGTATGGAATCAGTTCAGCTTTCATTTGAAGAGCACATTTTATTTCGACTTGAATGCGTTGCACATTGCCTAACGGAATTATAATATGCGCTGCTCGCAGGGGGCATCGAGATACGCATAAAAGAGTTGATTCGGGTTCGTGGTTCGGGCATCTGTTCTGATTTGTGGCACGTGGCTCAAGGGCTTCTGACAAGCAGCAGCAGCAGCAGCAGTAGCAGCAGCAGCAGTAGCAATAGCAGCAGCCTTTGGCCGCAATATTTTTCTTGCCCTTGTCTACAGTCGGGTTTTTTGGGGTAAATGTTTACATAATGCGAACGCAGCATAAAACCCGTTAAGTAATTATTTGGTTTTTGGGCCACGCACAAATGTTTGGCGTGATGGGTGGGAATGGGAGGGAGGGAGTGAGCGAGGGGGTGGTGTGGTGTGGGGCAAGTTTATGAAGTACACGACAAAGTCGTCGCACAACATTTTGCGCACTCGGTAAATTAATTGATTATGTTTAGAGAACAACACCTTTTGGGGTCCCTTCTGGAATTTCTTGTTTATTGCCCCGCCCCACATTTGGGCTCATATTTTATTTTCGCGCCTTGCTTTGTGGCTTTATCACTTGGCCGCGAGTTAATTGACCCACTCCATGCCAGCATGCCGCAACTGAGTTGTCTTTGCCGCATTTGCCATCCATTCACTAAGTGAGCTTCAAGTTTTGAGCAGCCCACAAACTCGGATCCTTTTTCTGTTGTACCCTTAAATGAATTTTCAAACATTTGCGGTATTAAATCAGCGCTGATTTATGGCGACTTCTGGTGGAGCCGCCTGATTTATCGCGCATTTAATTTGTGCTGCGTGACCTGCAAAAATGGCCACAGATAAATTGCGATTGAATATAATCGTTGAATATATAAAATCTACCATGTAATAAGTGGGTACGAGACACACACACACACACACACAACAACGTACTTAAATCATAGATAAGTTGAATATAGACCCCGATAGTGGCTAATATGTAATGGAGCGAAAATGACTTCAGAATTCAGCTTACTTCAACTCTCTCAAATATTGCACTAAGCAGATAAATGAGAACTCAAAAGCCTGAAGTGAGAGCTAATCGAGCTGATAACATAGCTTAAGCTTTAAGAGCTACTCTCTACAGTGCTTGACATTGATTAGCTTAAAGCCTTTAATTGTTGGCTTGAACTACTGGCTACTCAAAGTGTTTCTCACACAGATGCTTGAGTAGAGGAAGAAAGTAATCTCAAGTCTGGAGTGAGCTGGAATTGATTAAATGTCCTAATTAGCTCATCTTCTATAAATATTAAGATTGTGCCTGGATGGGGGGGACATAGTAATTTGATCTTAGTTGGTTAATTAAAAATAATAATCCGTGGGGAAGGACGCGCCTCGCAGCTGCGTTTGTCAACGGCTTTAAATGAACAAACTTGAAATTTTTGGAAAACGCAATTATTTGCGAGTGTGGGCGAAAATGTAAATTGTCCAAGCAAGTGAACTTTCCAGGGGAATTCGGGCGGACCATAACGGATGGGTTGGCTGGAGCACGATCAGCTTTGGCAGGAGGCTCAAGTTAAACGCTTTACAAATTACTTCAAGTTTCAAAGAAAATTCAATAGCCGCAAAAGTTGTCTGCCACACCCAACCCCTCGCCGCATCCAACCCCATGCATCCTGTGTGCACATCCTGCCATGCCTGCCAATCTTGCCGGGCTGTCGGCTGTCGGCTGTCGGTTGTCCATGTGCCTATGTGGGCTATCTGGCCGAGGCAATTCAGTTAGCCGGAGGCACATAAAAACTGTTGTTCTGTCCTGTTGTTGTTGCCTGTTGGTTGTTTTAGACTGGCCGGCATATTGCGTAGACGCACTCAGGGACACGAAAAGGGCCAAAAGAGTAGAGAAAGTAGCAGAGAGCGATAGCGACAGAGATAGAGAGCGAGAGAGAGAGAGAGAGAGAGCGGCTACCCAAGGACGATAAGTGGGCGGCGCAATCAAGAATAGGCACTCTGCAGGCTAGAGCTCTCTCTGGTCGAGACCGTTTATTGCTCCAGAGGCCTTAAATTAAAAACCAATTAGCAACATCTGTTGGCCATGTTTCCCATTTTGCTGTTGTTGTTATTGTTGTTGGCCACTTCGATGGCTACGGCAACGGCTGTTGCTCCTTCATTATCCTCATCAGATTTCCTTGCTGTTCTTGTGTAGCCTTTTTTTTTGCTTTTGTTTTTGTTTTTTGTTTTTGTTTTTTGTTTACAGCAAGAAAATCGCCTCGATTCTGTAATTTGTCTCTAATTCCTAATTTTGTCATTGTTTTTGGCCATGTTTTGTTGTCTTGCAATATGTCATCTGCTTACCCCCCTCCCCCTCCCCGTCCTTCGCTTTCACCAATCTATCTTTCCTTGTGTGTAATGACGCTGTCAGGCTCAAGTGTTGTTAATTGAGCACAAATCAGGCCAACAACAGCTGCCTGTAACTAGTACCACAACCAGAATTTCACATGCAAATCTAAGTTAGACGCTCTTGGTGTGGCATGTCTTTGACTGCCACAGATTTTACAATGATTTGGAATATCGGCCTCAATTCAAATAATTGAACATGCCTTCAAATATTGAATGTGCTAATTAGTTACCAACTTCAATTGGCCTTCGAAAGGTTCTTTAATTACTTTCGAACTCCAATCGATGTGAGCTAACAAAAACAAATTGTTTATTTTTGTTAACCAAGCTAAAACTTTTGCAAGCCAATAAATAATTGTGATCAATTGCAGTTGAAACATTTCATTTATAGTTTTTCAACTTTTCAAACCTTTTCAAGTGAAAACATTCCAAATAATTTTGAGGCAGATGCTTCTATTGCCATAAGCAGAGTATCATATGCAAAGAGATTAGATAGTTGTTACCCTTGAAAGAAATACTATAAATAAAAATGCTTAAGAAGTTTCTTCTTCTTCTTCTTCTTCTTCTTCTTCTTCTTCTTCTTCTTCTTCTTGGCGCCACATATGCACATTAAGCCTATAATAAGTGCTGATAATGCGAACACGTATGTCATAAAGAACTTGCGCCCATTATATGGTAATATTAAGTATGTTGCCTGCGAGGAGCATAAGCTACAACCCTCCCCCCCTCCCCTCCAACCATCTCTACCTCCACCATTACCATGGCATATAATTAAACGGATTAAGTGAGCGTCAAGCGGGTGGCAACGAGTAGCACTTTTGAAGCTAGCGGCCATTTGATGGCTGAGATGGCAGCAACGCTTTCTTTTTTTTTAGCGCTGATTACGCAACTCTGTTTGTGTGTGGGCGTGTGTGTGTGTGTGGCACACACGCACCCCCCAATCACACATTCATAAACGCACCCCTGGGGCATAGGGGCACCGCCCTTGTGCTTGTGCTTGTGTGTGTTGGGTTTTTGCTTGAAAATATGCAAAAATCGTCAGAAGAGCCGCGCAGAGCTGTTAATTACATTAGAGCGTGCACAAACACGGAGACAGACACAGAGAAAGAGAGACAGAGACAGAGAGAGAGAGGCAGATAGAGAGCGATAGAGAGAGAGTGTGTGGAGGAGTGAGTAAGAGAGACGACACACACACACACACAAACGAGCGTCGTTGCGAGCGGTGTCAAGTGGCGTCTAACAACCGCCTTGTGTCAAAACATTAAAGTGCAAAATTAACTGACACGCGGCGTCGACTTCGTGCCAACACCAAAACACTCGCCACCCCTCCCACTCCCCCTGCCCCCACACCATCACCATCACCATCGCCCACACCCCTCGCCACGTTCCCAACTGCATTGCCACATTTGGCCCTTAATGCCTTTTGGCCTCACAAATGTTGACGCTTTGAATGTGTACATATGTATATATGTATGTATTTTGTTTTTTTGTTGTTTTGTTTGTTGTATTTTGTCGCTTAATAGTTGTTGCCACTTTTTCCCGGACGTTGCGTTGCCTCACAAAAGTATCTTTGTTGTTATTGTTATTGCTGTTGCTGTTGTTATTGTTGTTATTGTTGCTGTTGCCGGCATTTCATGCGCTGCGCCACTTAACGGTCATAAATTGCTGGCATTTAAGATATGCGACAAGTGCCTGACCCCTAACCCCTAACATACGACCCACCACCCACGCCCCCTTACTCCTGAACCCTGGCCCCAACGACAGCAGCTCCAAAATTAAACAACAATTCGACAATCAGCAACCCAAACGGCAATTTCGTAAAACATACTTCAGCACTTCAGCACGGAATTATTTGTACAGATTTTGGACGGTGCGCAAAAAGAAATCGATAGAATTCAAGCACGAATTTCATAATTAATAAATTAATAATAAATAATTTAATAATTTAATAAGTGCATAATAAATAATTTAATAATTTAATAAGTGCATAATATTTATTTATGTATTTACAAAGGAAACGCAGCGATTTGCAATGCGATTCATTTTTGTGTGGCAGAGCTTTTACATGAAACATTCGTAGAAGTATTCTGGAAGTATTCAGAGTCTGATCAAAACCCTTTGTCTGAATCACGTATAGTGTGATTTGAATCGAAGTGCCCGCTCTGACGTCAGAGCAGGCACTTCATTTATATAAAATGCTTACAGCTAAATACATATGATATGCAGCCGCCGCTGGTAAAGCGTCTGCTTGGCGCCAAAATACTTGGAAATATTATGCAGCTGTGTGTAAGGCGACTGCTTGCTCCTAAATTCCTGGAATTGTTATGGCGACTGCTTGCTCCTAACAGCGGCTGAGTAACGGTGATTTTCGCGAAGGGATCACGGCGAAAGTCGCGACGCTAGCCGCCGGCAAACAGTCGCCAGCAAAAACAGCAGTTGCGCATCCAACATCAGAGGCAGGCACAGCGATGAACAAGGCTGGCTTGCATGGGCCAGCTATCAGCAGCTCTTGCTGCTAATTATTGCATCAGATTTAAAATATAACTTTGAAAAAGGGTTGTCATTGTTTAACATTAATCTAGATTAATCAACTTTGCTTTCGAAAATATGTCAAATGGCAGTCGAAAATGGGACAAGACCTGAGTCTTCGTTTGATACATTTTCAAACGAAAGCATTTCATTCAGAGCATTGTGCAAGGAGCTTAAGCACTTTTGATTTCATAATTTGTTTGCACTGGAGAGTTGAAGCGGAAGTTCACGAAACGGAGCCAACGGAGCGGAGCTGAGCGGAGCGATTGGCGCACGCGCAGTGTTGGATAATTGCAAGTGTTGGCAAAGGAAACCAATCCAAATGTCAGTGTGAAAACTTAATCACGCCAAATTTGCAATTGGATTTTGATGGTGCAATTGTTTTGTGTTATTTCACAGATATACGTATACTCAACTATTCAATCAATCAATAATTGATTTATTGTAACAATTTACACGACAAGAGAGAAAGAAGAAGGTAAAGAACAATGGGCCAAATTTTTGGAACCATGCGGACAATTGCCGCTGATGTTTTCGGCGGCGTGCGGCGCAACTTGAAACGTAGCCTGGATTCAACTGTTAGCCAAGAAGAACGCGACATGGCCCCCAAAAAGTGAGTAATCTGCTAGAGAATCTTTATTCGATATTCATGCGAAATCCTTTGAAGAAAGAGGCTATTGACAACGGCAGCGTATTTATATAATACACTGTACAAGCAGCAAAAGAATTCGGATGTGGCTGTAATGGCCATGGGCCAGTGGTGGTATCTGCACAAGTTGTATATCAGTCAGAGTCAATATTTCTTTAGCATGTTCAACGGCTCGTGGAAGGAATCCAAACAGAACATAGTGTACGTCAATATCCTGGACGATCGGGTTACTGTAAGTAGTGTGGATGCCGTATTTGGCTCAATGTATTCCGATGAAATAGAGATTGATGGGACGAATGTGATTGCTGTGTTGGCAACGGCGGCTTTCTTCGTTGTGGACGGCGTCATCGATAAGTGTGCCGAGGTGATGCTGGGCAACATTAATGCCGAGACAGCCATAAACTATTATGAGGCTGCCTGCGAGTTTGGCATCATTCGGGTGAAGGAGACCACCTTCCAGTGGCTCCTGCTCCATCTGAACACCTCTTACTACAATCAGCCGAATCTGCTGCGACATATATCCATCGATTTAATGTGTCGACTCACGGCCAGCTCGGATTTGTTTTCGGCATCGGAATTCTCATTATATACCCTAATCCAGAATTGGATGTTCCTTCAGCTGCATCCTCGTTATGATCCCGAAGATCCTTTGCAACGTGCCGAGGCCCAAAGGCAACAGGAACGTTTAGTTAATGCCGGCGTCAAAACTTACACGTCCAGCGTTGATGTTTTCGCGTGGACATATTTTACACGCCGCACGGACGAGCGTTCCTTTCTGGCCACGCCAGAGGGTCAGCCCTATGTGCCCATCTTCCAGCGGCTGCGTACTCAGTATTTGACCAATCACTCTGTGGATGTCAATATCATCTTCAATGATAATATCATACCCAAGGAGTGGCTCTATCGCCACATCCATAGCCAATGGGAAGCCCTGCTGCGTTTTGATCATGACCAGGACAATAGCCGTCTCGAGGAACTGGACCCAGAGGTGTTCTTGGAGAACTGCATGCGTAACGGCTACCTGCTGCTCAAGCCCGGCGATCGAAAGTGGTGCTGGAATGTCTTCAACTTTGGCCTGGATGTGGTATTCATCATGAATTCACAGCAACTCAAAATCGTACGTCATCATCGTCGCACACATGAATGTGTCCTCAGCCTGCAAAAAAAGCGGGAATTTATGCTGCGCGCCACGGTCACCTCGGAAAATTTCAAGCAACAATCGGAGATCATGACTCTGAGTCTGGAGAAGAATGAGGAAGTGTCGCTGATGGAGTTCGATACACAGTTGGTGTATCCGCTGTCCATTTCCATTAATATGCTGTTCATTACGCCACCGGATCAGAGCTTCAAGGAGATTGTCCCGCAGCTCGTCGAGGAACCCTACTTCTCCTTCTCCATTGGGGGCACCGATGATTCGGCGGTTAGTGTTGGCAGCAGCAGCACTGGCGGCGATTCGGATGCATCGTAGCCGGCGACGCCTCCGCCGCCAACTGGACGCTGAAAAGAGTCCACTATAAATACGCCCCCCCCCCCCAAAAAATGCAGTTTAATTAACATCTTTTTATATACAACATTTTAATTTCATTTTGAATTGTTATCGAGGCAAATTCGTATCCTTGAAATACATCCTGCATATTTATCGCGTATACGTTTGAATGGCAAACATTTCGTCCTTAGCTTAAAGCTGAGAACTGAAGCCGGATGCTCAGTCGAGCGAAATATTGAAAATTACATGAAGTGGCTCGCATGTGCATAAAATTAAATGCCACCACAGACACCGCTGCCAAGGCATGCACCACATAACCACAAGCGGATCCACATTCTCCACATGTGGCATCCACAATCGGGTCAAATCGAGTGCGCACAACCGCAGTCCGCAGTTGTCTCCTTTTCCAATCTGTTTCTTTTTTCTTTATTTTTCAACACTCTCAAGTTCCGCCCACTAAGCGAGTGTGTGTGGAAGTGTGTGTGTTAATATTGACTTGCTACTTTGGAGGAAATTGGGTTAAATGGAGCAAAGCGGAGATTGTCTCCCAGCTGAAATTGCATTTGAATTAAATCAGCAGGCAATCTGCAGGCACTCCGTATTACCGCCTGCCCCACATACATACATACATAAGCCCTATACATATGTATAGATTCCACTACTTCTCATTTACACCACCCCACACCCTTCTGCCCAGCCCTTCTAGCCCTGTATCAATTTCAGTTCGAGCTAACTTTTTTCTTTGCTGGACTGGGTACCAATTATGGGTATAAGTTTTTAATAAGTAAGTCACAGTGCCCTCAATTGGAGCCTTAGTTACTAATTGAAAATAACTTTGGGCGGTTACTGGGAGAGCGAAGGGGAAGGGGAAGGGTGGGGGAAGCCAGCAGATAGGGGATGATGAAACGCATCATTTCCAGTTAACCGATGCAAGGGAAAGAAAGAGCAATCGCTTAGGGCGAACAACGCCCAACGAAAGCATCAAATTCAGATGGAAAGATAGCAAAATAAGAAAATTAATTAGTAGAATAAATAGATGGCTAACTCAACGGATAATTATGCATTAATCTACATAAATGAAGATAATGAAGACAAAAATAATAATGGAAAATAAATATTAATTACTAGATATACATACTCGTATTGCTGGAGTGATGGTAGATCAATAATCAGAAACTACAGCCAAAGAGCGACTGATGTGATGAGTTGAAAATATAAACTGATATTGATATCAGTGATATTAGATGAAAGATATATATGGTAATAAAAATTACTAATCAAATCTGAAGTAATTTAGTTTTTCATTTGATTAAGAAGCTAATCATTTATGCTCTATCAGTGAGGTATTCCCCGTCCAGAGTCTGCTCAAATTGAACTCTAGAATTATATGGCATTTAGCCTATTGTAGACGGTTATACCTAATAGAATTACTATATATACCCACACAGTTATATGAATCATTTTACTATCATATCATCTGAACTTTTGTGAAATGCATCCATTTGGCATTTAATTGATATCTCTATTAGGCAGCTTAGCTCCAATTTGCCAAAACTCTCACTCTCTTGCTATTAATTGCGTTTCTTCGTCCTTTTTCTTTTTCTTTTTCTTTTGCTTTTTACATTCTTTGTGTGTGTTTGGCTTTCGTGCTCAGGACTATGCTCATTTTCACTTTTCACCTGCAGTGCCCTGTGCTTTGTACTCCTGGCCCCCTTGGTTAGCCATTTAATAAACTCGGCGCTTTACAGCACTCGGCCAACTTTTTGGAGCAGCAACTTTTTGGCAACTTAACAACAATTTTTGGTTATGCAAACTTGCAACTTTGAACCAAGCAAGCAACTCCCATTCCCTTCATCTACTATAATAGCCACCAACTCGCAGCTCACAGCTCGCAGCTCGCACTTTCCGACCATTCGCAAACACAAAACTTTGGCGCTTTACGCGGCTAATGCTGAGAAGCCGAAAACTCGTTGCATGTGACGTAGTAATTTATGTGTAACCTGCACCACCAACCTACAACAAAAGCAACTACAACAAACACAAGCAACAGCAATAACATCAACAACAACATCACCAGAAGCAAACAGCAGCACCTTGGCAAGCACTCCATCTATCTCCACATTCTCATCCTGCAGCTCAACTCTTTCTCTCTCTCTCTCTCTCTCTCTCTCTCTCTCTCTCTCTCTCTCTCTCTCTCACTGTCCTGTCTCTTGTTGTCTCTCACTATGTTCTCGGCGCATTTATGGCCAATATTTGCGTGCCTGTCGAAAAAGTTTACACCTTGGTCTTTTGGGGCAACGCAAAAGGTCATTCAATTCCCGTTCAGCTTAACTCATTTTAAAGGGTTCAACTTTGGGAATCAAAGCGATTTGATATATACACATACATACATATAGCCAGATTAGGGCTTCGAAATTTCTTTGTTAAGAATTTGACGCCTAACTCGCAATGGAGGCTACAACATTTTGGTGCCTCATTAAAATGAACGCTTGACAAGATGCTGACGTTTGAGCTGGGTGTACAGCAGTGTTGCTGCTGATATGTAATCATTACTATTCTCGAATTACTTCTAATTATCATTGCTAATCCCTAATCTACATTATAACTGGCCAATGATGTATCACAATTATTGTACACAAGAATTACATGGATGATCCAAGAAGTCGATTTCACTTGCATGCACTTGCATGCACTTGCGTCTGCTGATATAGAATCGTTTCACAGTAATTAAATACTTGTATTCACTGCCAATTACCGTTACTTAACTAATTCTGCCCCAACTTAATTACTTAAGTAATTATGCATGAAAACAGCAGTTTGCAAATTACACACCTCACCCACCGAGGCACCAAATACTCGACTATTCTGTTTAATAGACACAACCCACTCACCCCGGCACACACACACACACACACACACACACACACACGTTTCTATAACTGGCAATTTGGTTTTGCAGTGTGAAACTTTTCAGGTGTGCGTCGTGCAACGCATTTTGCAACGTTTTGAATTGAAAATTAAACTGTCTAATAAATAATTTAAGGTGTGAAAAGTCGCTCGAAACTGTGACAGCCATTCAACAACGCCGACGTCCAAGTCAGTTACCTCCATCTGTGTATAGGGTGTGTCTGTGTGTGTGTGTCTGTGTGTGTGGTGTCTGCTTCCGGTGCCGAAATTTTGCTTAAGTGTATTTGTGTGTGTGTGTGTGAGTAGGTGTGTTTTTTGGCTGCGGTTGGCTGTTGTCTAAATTAAATTATACCTGACACCAAGCAGACCCCCGAACAGCTCTAGAAAACCAGAGACTGGCCTTACGGATGAGCTCGTGTCTCAAATTATTTTCAACAAGTACACACGATCTAAGTTTCTGGAACTTGTAAATATATATATTATTCAACACAAAAAAAAATGTTCATATCAATATTTATTAAGATTACTTACGTGATTGAAGAGTTATTTAACTTCTTAATTTCACAATTTAATTGATTAGGATTAGGATTAGGATGCTTAAAGGACTTTAATAGAAAACATCTGCACAACAATTAGGAAAAACGATACGTAAATAATATCCAATTAAAAGGAATTAGGCTTAAGTGGTGCCTTTAAGTGTCCCATTGGGGAAAACACGCACTCAGCCCAAATGCCCCTTTTGTTATGCAGATGTCTCGCGCATCACGAAGGACGAACTCGTGACACGCGCTCAGCACTGATCTGTAGCATGAGTAAGGTTATCCTGTGTGTGCTGCCTAACCCAAGGTGAGTAGGCGGCTTACATTTGTCTGCCTGGCCTGGCTCTCTTCTTTTTTTAAGCCGTTAAATTGCTGTGCAAAATTTATAAGTAAATTGCTTTTTATTTTGCGCAAAGTAAAACCACTGAAAAGCTGTTTAGTCTCTAGCGAAGTGTTGGCAAAATACTTTCAGCGGCTTGTAGTTGCGTTGCGGACCAGTGCCAGGCATGCCAGTGGCTCAAAAGAGCGGGGCACGTGGGGCGCGTTGGGGTTAGGTTAGGTTAGGTTACTTCCAGCCTGCATTCCGCCATGGCCTAACTCAACCTTAACACCTAAACACATTGAAGTGCTGGCAACCGCGCAATGTGCCCTCCATGCAAGTATTTTGCGTTTCTGGTGCTTGTTTGCGTTGTGCTGAAAGTGACGTTAAAAGGTTTATCCCATTGAAGTTTCACTTACAGCTCGGCTTGCAAAATTAAAGCAAGTGGATTAAGTGATGCACTCCTCAATCCAAAACAGCAAAGTACCATAGCAAGTATACATATTTCTTTCATATTTTACATCTACAAACAGATTAGTTGCATACAACAATTTGGAATGGAAACGGGAAAAATGCTTTCTTTAATGGGTAAACAATATATCGAGAAAAGAGATGCCTTTCTCTCTATAAGAAATATATCATATCTGTTATTTTAGTCATGCATTCTGCATATCAATTTGGTACCGACAATCACTTGCTAAGATTACTGTAACCTCATTGGAAATCAGTATTTTATTCTGCCATTCAAAACTTGAACATTATGTATGTAAAGCAAAAGTTTAATGCTTAGCTAGGTTCAGCTTTGCAACTACAAGTTGCATGTTGCGGACGATGTGACTCAAGGATAATTCAATCTTGAGCTAGCTCATTAAATCATTGTTTTTTGCGCTTCTTGGGCTTTTTATCATTATTGCCCAGCTCGGATTTAGTCTGAAACTGGGGCAAGTCTGCACAGAATAGAAGCTGTAAATAGAAGCAAGTAGAAGCTTTTACCTGATTCTAATATGCCGAATAACAGCACTCACCGTTTGCGCCCAGCCAGCGTATTTGCCATGGAGCTGCTGAAAATGCTGCGCCACCTCAGCATAGATCTTTGTGGTCACGTTCTTTTGGCCAGCCAAATGCGGTAGATAGTGACGCTGTGCCAGCTTATAAATATGCGTATCAATGGGCACGGCCTCCAAGTGGCCAAGGGACATCAGGCAAATGCAATCGGCCACCTTGTAGCCAATGCCAGGCAGTTGAACTAAAGCCTCTCGCGCATCTACGTAGGGCAATTGACGCAAGTTCTCAAACCAGGCATTGCCGCCACGCTCCTGAATTTGTTCCAGTGAACGCGCTATAAACTTGGCGCGATAACCGAACTTTGCGGCGCGCAATTCCTCATCTAATTGACTGCAAGTGCGTTCGCCAGTGAGCGCTTCAAGTGTGGGAAATGTGTACTCATCCTGGCCATGGAAATTCCCAATCTTGTGACCATAAGCGACGCACAACCACTGGATCATTGATGAAATGCTAAAAGATTACAATTATGAATAAGTCATTTTAACGTTATTGTATTTACCGCTTAATATTGTTGTTTTGACTGCATAGGAAGCAAACTATATTCTCTAGGGGCTCCTGTGACAGCATGCGCACTGGTTTGCCCACAAATTTCCCAAACTGTTCATCCGCATGTATCCAAGCGGCCTGCTGCCCCAACAAATCAAAATCAGCGCGCAGATATTCGCTCAACAGTGCGCTGAAATTGGGAGCCTGGTTGACGGCGGCTGCATGTGCCTCATAGGCAATGTGTTCGCTCTCTGGCGTCAGCACCCAGTAAGTGTTTAAGGCAACGCCGACATATTTCACTTTCGGTGCATCGCATAGCATGCGCCAGCTAAAATATAAATTAGATCCTTATGTTAGCTATTATCAAATATTACAAAATACGCACCGAAAGCTTTGGCCTCCTAGCAGGGTACGCTCCAGATCGCAAACGCTGGCGGCCAGATATAATATGCCGCTTTGTGTTACGGGTTTCGTCATTTAAAAGTGCATTTAAATTGCGAATCAATGCAAAAAAGCGCGAACAGATGTTATGAGCCGATAACTTCTTGCTTTCGATAGATCCACAACAATCGCAATAATATTGCGTGCACGCATATCGGCACAAGTATCGCGCAATGCACGGAATTGTCTCTGTGAACGTACGTATTGTTTATTTTTGGTTATGTGCTGGCGTTCTGCCAATCATTATAACCGATTTTACCTGAATCTGTTACATTATTTTATAAGTTTGTTGTTAGCTCTATTTGCTTTTGTTTTCGGTTTCATTTTTATTTTCATATTACACGCGCTTGCTTGTTCTGTGTGTCACGCGCACATCTCTAGTTTGAACTCGCTCAGCTACATGGATATAAAAGTTATTTAGTATTTCAAAATAAGATTGTGAAACAGCAGCAGCAGCCCAAACACACATTCAAAATAGAGGCTTTAATTTAACACGAATAGAGAAGGGGCAAGTCAACCACACGCCACAATACAAACAGAATACTATATTATGTCAGGCAGCCTCAACAATTATACGACTCAAATGTAAGTACACACTCACAAACCGCAAGCCCCGCTAATAATAATAAGGAACCCCGCCTCAAAAAACAAAAATAATAACAAATATACAGGCATGCAACGAATCGTGGATACGGCGAACATACTCAACAATCGCAGACCCTGGCACAGGTTGAGGCACTCAGAAATATGCAAAAAGTGCCGCATAACGTAGTCGGTGATCCCGGCATGCAGATAGGGCACGGGTATGTACAGAAATTGATAGCTATTCTAGTCGACTAATAATTATGTAAAACAATTGATTTTAGCATCGATGATCGCGAGAAATGCATTATGGACAATATGAATGCGGATCAAAGTGTCGTCACACATTTGAAGTATATGAATTCGGAGCGCGATCTGTCCCTGCCCCTGGAAAAGCCGAGCAGGGCGGTGGACAAATATCTGGATAGTCAGGAGGAGGGTGAGCAAAACACAGCGCAATATAATTATATTCTAAAACTAAATCAAAGACTTGACATCAACAGACGTATCGCTGCGCAAATATCTCGTCTTTGGCGTCCAGTGGGTCTCGCTCGTGACGGAGAACCTACTGAGTCATCCGTTTATAGTGCTGCGCCGTCAGTGTCAAGTTTATAATGCCTCGGCGCGATATCATTTGCATCCGTTTCAGCTGCTGCCAAGCATTGTGCATCTACATCGCCGACAGGGCGTCACAACGCTGTGGAAGGGCCTGGGCAGCTGTCTCCTCGTCCGCGGCATGACTTTGGCCATTGACGATGTCATCTGCAAGTTCACCAGCTGGCCCAAAGACGTCGATAGCCGCACCACGCTCAAGCGTTTCGGTCAACATATTTTACTCAAGTGGTAAGTGTATAACAACTATAATCATCTGCTTCAACTAAAGCTGGCAAGCTGGCTGCGGCAAATGTGAGAAACATTGAAAAGATGAATCGCAAATCCAATAAATGCTTATCCTAGATATTCTCATTTGTAATGATAACGATGCTCTGTCGGTACGTTTCTAACGTAAACCGGTCGATCTTCGATGTAAGAGATCAGGTTGTAGTCATAAATTTGGAATAGAGCGAATAAATCTGCTTCAAGTATGAAAAACGAATCCTATATATGACGATCAACCTTAAAGTCAACGTGAACATGACCTATTACTATATTACATTTTCTGTTATATTTGACAGCATCAGCATTGGCCTGGTGGTGCCCTTCTATGCGGCCTCGCTGGTGGAGACCGTGCAGAGCGACATAGCCAGCGAGAAACCCGGATTGCTGGATGTCTTTCGCGAGGGCAGTCTGCGCTTGTTCTATTGGAGTTCGCCGCAAAAGGGACGCATGCTGCCGGCCTGGGCGTTAATTGGCCCCAGTGTCTCTATGGGGATAACCAAGTATTTGTTTGGTCTGGTTATACGCGGCGTCTCCTCGCGCATTATGCGCAGCCGCCTCATATTGAGGCAGGAGCAGCGTGGCGCGAAGACTCGCGACGATACGCTGGAGCATCAGAATGGGGAAATCTATGCAAGTCTGATCGCCATGCTGACAACCGAGGTGCTATTCTATCCGGTCGAGACAATATTGCATCGACTGCAGCTGCAGGGTACACGCACCATTATTGACAACCTGGACAATGGGTATGCTGTGGTGCCCATATTGACCAATTATCAGGGTGCCATCGATTGCTATCGCACCACAATGCTAACCGAGGGCATTGGTGGCCTATACAAGGGATTCGGGGCAATGATTCTTCAATTCGCCGCACATTTGGCCGTCATTAAGCTAACCAAATGGGTTGTCGGACAAATTACGGAGGTTATCTCAAATCGACCGCCCGCCCGCATCGTTCAGTATTATAATCTGGATCGCGGTGCTGGCAACTCAAATTCAACGACCATATCGCCGAGCATTTCAAGCACCGACATGGACGGAAACAGCGTGGGACAGAATTCGCTCGATTAGCTACTTCGGTTCGGTTCGGTTAAGTTTTCCAAAATTTATGTGTGTCCAACGATTGCCAATGTGGATGTGGGTGAACTCAATAAGCGCGCTCTCCACGTGGAGCACAGTCTGGCATGTTTCGGAGTTCATTTTTTCATTTTGCTGTGATAACTTCCGTGCTTGCTCCAGCAGCGAGTCATAATTTTCATATACATATATACTATATATTGGACGTATGCACTATATATATATGTATATATCTATATATACGCATAAATTAACTATATATATTTTTTTGAACTTTGATTTGTTGTCGTCCATCCGATCGATCAATTAGTATACAGATTAGCCAAGCATGTTATTTATTGAAACCGACGTTGAAACGAGATCGGCTATTGTTTTACCAGGCATATCTTTGGGTTATTGCCAAACTAGCGAATTGTAATTATAACTTTAAAATTAAATACAAAATGTAAGTGAATGTGAAAGCGCAATTAAAAAAAAAATGTTTTGCCTGATGACCTTTTTTTTCATTTGTGGAGGCGAAAAGCCTTTGAAAATTTGCTTCATAGTTTAACCCAAGCTCTATTAAAGCTAAATACAGTCGACTCATCGAGTGCGACACGACTCCTCAAAGTTTCTTACTGGTTCGGACTTACATATTGTCCGTTCCAAGTCTTATCAGCATAGTTTCAAAATTTAGTGTTTGCAATCGTCCAATTTATATATACTGTGGACTCGAAGTCTCTCTCTAAATGCGTGTTGCAAATCCTCTCCAAATTATAATATTGTTATTTCTTCAAGATGTACCTAGAATATGTTGAACCTTGTATCCAACTTCAGAACCTCTCTGAAACTCTTAAGCAAGACTTGTCCGCGTTTTTTTTCATTTGTTTGTTTATCTAAGTAGTTTCAAAGTTTTTTACATACACATATAGTAAAAAAAAGAAAAAATGTTAAGCGATCTTTAAGCTAAGCTGTGATTACTCCGGTTTGTAGTTAATGCTTTCCTCTTTGAAGCTGTGCACCTGGTCGTACCAGATGTCATCCGGCTCATTGGCGTCAGCATTGTCGTAGAGTGTGGGAAATGGTGGCGCATCCTTTGGCCTGCGCAATGGCAGAATTGTGTCGTAGATATAGACGAGTCCATTCGTTGATCCGGGCACCGCACTGCCCTGCACCCACATCACATTGTACTTGATATTGATGCGCCATATGCGCAGCCCCTTAATGATGCGCCATCGATTGCCCATGTGACCGGGCATCTTGGTGCCCGGCCATACGCGTCCCTTCTCTCCACCGCCGCCAATGTTGCCGGCACGACGATGCGTCTTAGTTACACCGTGGGAAGCAGGCATTCCCTTAAAACCGTGCCGCTTCACCACACCTTGAAAGCCATGATCCACACTGCAAATACACTTGAATTAGTTCAGTTCCAACAATACCAAGTTATTACTCACGTCTTGCCTCGCACATCGACAAAATCGCCGACCCGAAAGTGGCCTACATTAAGGGGCGTACCCGCAGCCAGAGCCGCCTGTGGCGAGACGATGAAACGCGCCAAATTCTTCTTGGGCATGACACCCGAATCACGAAAGATGCCGCAATACTCTTTGGTCAACAGCGCCGGATTTGTGCACTCCGCTCCGACTAAAACGCAACCGTATTTATTTAAATGGTGCACATTTGGTCGCTGGGTGGGACGATAGTTTTCCGGAGATATATATTTGATCACATGATTGTCAACCACCTGCAGCAGAGTTGTGCGCACGCGTTCCCCATTCTTCAGCCAGAGTGGATATTGGCCAATCTTTCGGGCGATTAAGCCGCAGCGACGCACTGACGGCGTCCAGGGCTCGGCATCTGTGGGTGCTTCGGTCGTCTCAATTAGCTGCTTCTGTTCGTAAGTTTGTGTGCCTTTAATCAGCGCCGGTACACCATAGGTGTCGTGGACCACCTCTTTGATGAAACTGCGATTCTCGCCTGTGACAAGATCATCTGCTCGCTGCAAGGCAGACATAATAAATTAAGTATATGATGGGTTCTCAGTCACAGCTTTCCAATTTAATCGCTCTCTTTACATACCGTACGCTGCTGGCGTATAAACCAGTAGGGATTCCGCAATCGGGGCCGGCTCAGATGACCCTTTTCGCGCACTTGTGTAATCAAAACGGCGGCCGGACTTGCACTGTCACTCAGTCTGCGAAATCGAGAAAATTATATTATAGCTGCGATGTATGGCATATTTTTGTGCATATGCATACCGTAGGCGCGCTAAATCACATATAATAGTGCGCAGCATATTACTTATATAATTTTTAATACAAAAATCAACTAAAAATACATAAATAACAACATGCAGCGCACAGCACGAGCCTAGTGGTGTGCAGCGACAGTCACGGACCAATGAAATATCGATAGGCAAAAGTTATGAGGCTTAATAAATTAATATATTAATAATAAATTAATAATTATTTAATTCAACACCAACTGTATATTGAGTATTATTTTATCTATATTATATTGATTTCGATCAATATTTGATGTATGTACAAAATATGTATGTGATTAATGTAAAAAATCCTATGCACAAATCATTCCGATATACTATTCTGTGTATTCGATCAGTTCGACTTCTTGTAGTCGATTATTGGCAACACTGCATAGCAGCAGCAGCCATCAGCTGTCAGGGCATCTGGCAACGCCTAAATTAGAAACGACAAACACGTGCAACGCGCTGACGGCGTGCGTTGAATCTAAAATTCAGTTTCTCTTTTCATTTAACTTGTCATCAGCAAAATGGGAAAAAAATCGAAAGTTGGAAAGACACGCAAGGATAAGTTCTATCAGTTGGCCAAAGAGACAGGCTTTCGATCGCGTGCCGCTTTCAAGCTGATCCAATTAAATCGCAAATATGGTTTCCTGCAAGAGTCGCAGGTATGCGTCGATCTGTGCGCTGCCCCCGGCGGCTGGATGCAGGTGGCCAAACAGAATATGCCCGTCTCGAGCATTGTCATCGGCGTTGATCTGTTTCCCATACGGGCAATCCCCGGCTGCATTAGCCTTGTCGAGGACATCACAACGGATAAGTGCCGTCAGTCGCTCACCCAGGAACTGCAATCGTGGAAAGTCGATGTCGTCCTGCACGACGGTGCACCAAATGTGGGTCGCAACTGGTTGTACGACGCCTATCAGCAGATCTGTCTCACATTGAATGCCCTTAAGCTGGCCACACAGTTTATGCGCAAAAGCGGCTGGTTTGTGACAAAGGTGTTCCGCTCCAAAGATTACAATTCTCTGCTCTGGGTGCTCAAGCAGCTGTTCAAGAAGGTGCATGCCACCAAACCAAGTGCATCGCGTAAGGAGTCAGCCGAGATATTCGTTGTGTGCCAATATTATTTGGCACCCGATCACATCGATCCCCGTCTGCTGGATGCAAAGTATGTGTTTGAAGAGCTCGATCTCGAGGGCACTGGCAAAAACAACAGTCTGCTCCATCCCGAGAGGCAAAAGCGCATAAAGGCCGAAGGTTATACAGAGCAGGACATGTCGCTGCGCAACGATTTGGCTGCATCAGAATTTATGAAGTCGGACAATGCGCTTGCGGCGCTTCAGGGGATTGGATCGATTACCATAGATGATGAGCGCATTGCCAATCATAAGGGAACGACCCCGGAAATTCTTGAGTGCTGCAAGGATCTAAAGGTGCTAGGACGCAGGGACATCAAGGGTTTGCTGCTTTGGTGGAAACATATCAAGGCGGAGTTTTTCAATACAGACAAAGGCATCATTGAGGAGCAGGAAGTTGAAGCCGAGCAACCGCAGCCCTTGACTCAAGAACAAATTGAGGATATGGAGGATGCTGAGCTGCAGCAGCAAATTGGACTGCTCGCCGATGAAGAGCAGAAAGATCTGAAGCGCAAACGCAAAAAGACCCTCAAATCTAAGGCAAAGCTGCACGACAAAATGAACCTGAACATGGTCATCAAGGGCGACGATGGCCCCGTCGAGGAGACTGAGCATGAGATCTTCGATCTAAAGGACATAAAAAGCTTGAACGAGCTGGACGAGGTTCTGGACGTTAATCCGGATTTTGATTTAGAAGGCGACGCCGAAGAACTGCCCAAGTTGCCCAAGTACAAAAAGTACGACAAGGAGGACAAATGCATGGACGACGATGCCAACTATGAGAACGATGATGAGCCTGAGGTCAGTGCAGAGGAGGACAGCGAGAGCGATTATGATGAAAAGGGATTGGGACTCAGTGACAACGATGATGAGGATCAGCCCGAATCCAAAGGCGAGGGAAAGAAGAAGAAGCGCGGCGAACATCCGCTTATTAAATCGGGTGATTTCCGGGACAAGGACACCAGGCGTCAGCAGCGCGTGCAACTGTGGTACGAAAAGGATAATCTCCAAAATATTGGCAACGACGAGGATGACGACGAGGAAAATTATGATCTTGACAATCTAGCCAAAGCTTTTAAGGACAAAAGTGTCGATGTGCTCGGCAACAAGCGTTCCACATTTGTCCCGGAAGACAGCAACGAAACTGGCACCTTGCTCCTGGGCAAGAAGGCCAAGCGCCGTGCTCGGCACGATGGCCAAAAGGAGGATAGCAGCTCGGACTCCGATTCGGACTCTGAGCTAGAAGTCGATGAGGACAAAGTGGCTGGAGATATGGCTAAAGGTAAGCATATGAGTTGTGCACACGTTAGAGTGAGATGGCGAATAAGAAGCTAGTTTAGAGTTCAGCAATAGAAACAGTGTGTGCGAAGAGCACACACTAGAAATATGTTTGAATACTGGGAGAGTATTTCTAGATCCTTCTTCATTAAATTAGGCAAACAAATTCAAGAACCATAGTTCTACTACCTAAAAGAAAACAGCAAATTCGGAAAAGAAAAACTCTGATTCATGTAAATAACTACCTGAATATTGGGCCAGCTAGTGCAGAGGATGGTTAAGGGAAAGAATTTTGAGGTACTGTAAACATAAATAAACAGAACGAAAATATTCATATTATTTATATTCAAATATTAAATTCCATTATTTTCCGCACACACACAGAACCCAAAGCGAAGAAGGTGCGCTTGAACGAGGAAGAGTTGGCGCTGGGTGCGCTGCTGGTGCGTGGCAAGAAGACACGTCGGGATCTCATCGATGCCGCCTGGAATCGCTATGCGTTCAATGATGAGAATCTGCCTGTGTGGTTTGCACAGGACGAGTTGGAGCACATGACCAAGCCACAGCCGGTGCCCAAGGAGCTGCAGGAGGAGTATCAGCGCAAGGTGCAAGAGTTGAATGTGCGCCCCATCAAAAAGGTGATGGAGGCGAAGGCGCGCAAGAAGCGCCGCTCCACAAAGCGTTTGGCTAAGGCTAAGAAAATGGCCGAGAAGATAATGGAGAATGCGGATGCAACCTCACAGGAGAAAGCCAAGCAGCTGAAGAAGGTGTACAAAAAGGCGCAGGAGAAGAAGAAAGAGATCAGCTATGTCGTCGCCAAGAAGCACACGGCCTCTCGTCGTGCTCGCCGTCCAGCTGGCGTCAAGGGCCGCTATCGTGTCGTCGATCCGCGCGAGAAGAAGGACAAGCGCTCCATTGTGGCCAAGCAACGACGTGCAAAAGGTAGCAAAGGCGCCAAGGGGGGTGGCAAGGGTACCAAAAGTGGTAAAGGCAAGCGCTAGTAGACGAACACAGTAGCTTGTAGTCAGTTATGTAAATCCTAATGTAAAAAATAAATATATAATTTAGTGCATAATGAAAACATTCGAAAATTATATCTTGAATTAAAGCTGATGTTGAAAGGAGTACCGCAGCGTCGAGTGAGTCCATTCCACACCGTGGGAGATGCATTTCCCATTATGTGTGGCGCATGCCCTCGGACTAGCCTAAGCGGTGGCCCTGAATGTTCCCAATTTAAGAGATTAAAAAACACTTATTTAAATATCTAGCAACATTTTCTAGGTAATTTATAAATTGTAATACAACCTATATTTGAATTTTTCGTCAGACGTTCGTTTCTAACCTCTTTAGCGCCTTCTTGTGGCAGTCACAATAGACAGACTCGCGGCGCTTATAATATTTCGGCGGCAGTCGATAATTGACTATCGATAAATGTAACAATTTGTCAACGGCTGGGCATATTGAAACGTCGCTTAAAAGTTAATTAAAACTGGCATGCCCGAACAAAGTAGTACTTTTACTATCTGTCAAGGTATCTCTTTGCTTTTGACATTTGAATTGACTTCATTGTGCTTTACACTGGACTGGAAAACGATCAACAAAATGGTGAAAATATCTAAAGCTGGAAAACTCTATAAATCGGCCAAAGAGACAGGCGTTCGTTCGCGCGCAACCTTGGCCGCGTCGACACGTATGAAGTCAAAGAATGCGCTTTCGGCGCTTCAATCGATTAGCATGCATGACGAGCGCATTGTCACTCATAAACGGACGACGCCGAAGATGTTCGGAAGCAATATTGCAAGATTTCTTATACTGGGGTGGGAACGTATCAAGAAGTACCTTTTCAAAACCGACAATGCAGGGATGATTGAGGAGGAGGAAGATGACGCCGAGCAGCCTCAGGCCTTGTCCCAAGAACAAATCGAGGATATGGAGGCTGCTGGCTTCATCGAGGAGACCGAGCCTGAGATCGTCGAGTTTGCTGATCCCATCGATGGCGGCTGGAATCGCGATAAGTTCAATGATGAGAATCTGTCTCTGAGGTTTGCACAGGACGAATTGAAGCACATGACCAAGCCACAGCCGGTGCCCAAGGAGCTGCAGGAGGAGTATCAGCGCAAGGTGCAAGAGTTGAATGTGCGCCCCATCAAAAAGGTGATGGAGGCGAAGGTGCGCAAGAAGCGCAGCTCCACAAAGCATTTGGCTAAGGCTAAGAACAATCTACCGAAAGCTTTTAAGGAAAAATGTGTCGATGTGCTCGGCAACAGGCGTTCCACATTTGTCTTGCTCCTGTGCAAGAAGGCCAAGCGCCGTGCTTGGCACGATGGCCAAAAGGAGGATAGCAGCTCGGACTCCGATTCGGACTCTGAGCTAGAAGTCGATGAGGGCAAAAATGTCGCCAGGGGGGGTGGCAAGGGTACCAAAAGTGGTAAAGGCAAGCGCTAGTAGACGAACACAGTAGCTTGTAGTCAGTTATCTAAATTCTAATGTAAAAAAAAAAATATATATATAATTTAGTGCATAATGTAAACATTCGAAAATTATATCTTGAATTAAAGCTGATGTTGAAAGGAAGGAGTACCGCAGCGTCGAGTAAGTCCATTCCACACCGTGGGAGATGCATTTCCCATTACGTGTGGCGCATGCCCTGAAGTTAACTCGGACTAGCCTAAGCGGATGGCCGATCATCGGCGAGTTGACCATTATTTGAAAATCAATTTCGCTTTCCCGAAGAGCACGCTGAATGTCTAAGCATTCCCTGCCATCGACGGATTCTTTGGACAATTCCATGACCTGCGCCAACTGACGCATCTCCTCCATGTCCATGCCGTCCAAAATATTGGCAACGACGAGGATGACGACGAAATTACGATCTTGACAATCTAGCCAAAGCTTTTAAGGACAAAAGTGTCGATTTGCTCGGCAACAAGCGTTCCACATGTTGCATTCGCCGTGGAACACCAGAATAAACAAGCGACAAACCTCCCATTATAATTTTTATGTTGCCTTCCCCCAAACAAAATTGGCCGTGAAAGGAACGCATTTTGAGTCCATAACTGACATCCAGACCACCGTGACGAGGGTACTAAAGGACATTCCAGTCGAAGCCTTCCAGAAATGTTACGAAAGCTGGAAGAAACGTTGGAACCAGTGTGTTGCTGCGGGAGGGGAGTACTTTGAAGGGGATCACATCAATGTACCTTAATTTTTAAATATACGTATTTTATGGACTTAGTCCCATTACTTATTGGTCAGACCTCGTAGTGTTGTGAAGATAGTCTGTTTCGTATTTGTACCGTCTATGGGCAGGGTTGGAATTACCACACCCTGAGAAAACCGAGTTAGCCGAGGTTGCCCACCGAGAAACAATAGACGTGTTACATACATTTGTCCCGGAAGACAGCAACAAAACGGGTACCTTGCTCCTGGGCAGGAAGGTCAAGCGCCGTGCTCGGGACGATGGCCAAAGGGGGATAGCTTCTCGGACTTTGCTGCACATTTGGCACATACAGGTATGCGTGAATTTGGACTTCTGACTAACTGAAGATTTGGCTAGCTGAAAAAGAAGGTTAGGGATAACAAGTAAACTCAAAACTGTGTAAGGGATGTGAGGTACTAAAACCGTAATTATCACAGAGAAAGTTCAGACAAGGTAAGCTATGTACATACGGTGGGTCAAAGCTTATTCGGATCAGTGTCAAAGAGGAGGCGTAATTGCCTGCCATAAGCTAAGCATTCATTATTTTTCAAAAATTCCAAAGACCGATGGTAGGTACATGTATTAACCACCAAAATTAATATATGACCCCAATTCACTGGGGTTTCCCCACCTGCTAGGTAGGATTATGGCAGGCAATTACGTTTTTTTTTGACACTGATCCGAATAAGCTTTGATCCACTGTATGTAAGTCATAATTTTATACTTTCATTCATAATTGAATCACATTTCAGCCGAGAAAAGCAAATGAGAAATTGGTGAAAAAAGAAAAAAATTGAAAAAACATGAAGCGGCGCAGTGAAACATTTATTCAATTGAAGGCGATACTCTGCGACGCCGGCGTCTACGAGGACGGCATGGACATGGCGGAGATGCGTCGATTGGTGCAGGTCATAGAATTGTCCAAAGAATCCGTCGATGGCAGGGAATGCTTAGACATTCAGCGTGCTCTTCGGGAAAGCGAAATTGATTTTCAAATAATGGTCAACTCGCCGATGATCGGCCATCCGCCGGCAACACCAGCAACGGCAACCGCAACTGCAACAACATCGAATTGGCGATCAAATCTGGAGCGAGACTGCGATAGTCCCCCAACTAATCCCATAAGGATGACCGTGCAGGCTGTGGTGCATCACGAGCTCAACTGGAGTCCAGAGCGGGAGCAGCGTCCGCGTCTCAAGCGGAAAGCCATCGGTGTAGCCCCCGACTGCGACATCAATGCGAAGCGTGCGCGGCAAGAGCAACCCAATGGGGATAATAATCAACCACCATCCCCATCACCGCGCCATTAGATCAGAGTGCCCTGCCCGTCGATGATGATGATGATGAGGAGCAGCCTTATTGCATTTTATTTATACTTTATTTAATTTTAATTTAATTTATTCGCCATAATAAAACATAATATGGATCACTATGGGCTCGCTATTTGCCATGTATTTTGGAATTAGCCATCGCCTCGGCCACCAGGTGACTGACCTGTTCGCGCAGGTGCAGAAATGGCAACAGATGCACACGCTGGCTGACCAAAATGAACGAGACTTGGGCGAAGTGTTCGGTCACGTCGATAGGTCGAGCCGTCTGCACCGATGAGTTCTCCAGCTCCCCACGCGTCTCCAGTTCCACACTGTTTGGCTGCACCTCTGCTGGTTGGTTTGTCAACGAACCAAAGCCGTCTATTGCGATGGGTAGCGTATTCACATTGGGCTCCATCATCTCCAGGACCGCGATGTCTATATCTCAATATAATTTATATTTGAATTTTTCGTCAGACGTTCGTTTCTAACCTCTTTAGCGCCTTCTTGTGGCAGTCACAATAGACAGACTCGCGGCGCTAAAAACATTTTGGAAAGGTGGCGGCAGTCGATAATTGACTATCGATAAATGTAACAATTTGTCAACGGCTGGGCATATTGAAACGTCGCTTAAAAGTTAATTAAAACTGGCATGCCCGAACAAAGTAGTACTTTTACTATCTGTCAAGGTATCTCTTTGCTTTTGACATTTGAATTGACTTCATTGTGCTTTACACTGGACTGGAAAACGATCAACAAAATGGTGAAAATATCTAAAGCTGGAAAATTCAATAAGTCGGCCAAGGAGACAGGCGTTCGTTCGCGCGCAGCCTTGTCCGCGTCGACAAGTATGAAGTCAAAGAATGCGCTTTCGGCGCTTCAATCGATTAGCATGCATGACGAGCGCATTGTCACTCATAAACGGACGACGCCGAAGATGTTCGGAAGCAATATTGCAAGATTTCTTATACTGGGGTGGGAACGTATCAAGAAGTACCTTTTCAAAACCGACAATGCAGGGATGATTGAGGAGGAGGAAGATGACGCCGAGCAGCCTCAGGCCTTGTCCCAAGAACAAATCGAGGATATGGAGGCTGCTGGCTTCATCGAGGAGACCGAGCCTGAGATCGTCGAGTTTGCTGATCCCATCGATGGCGGCTGGAATCGCGATAAGTTCAATGATGAGAATCTGTCTCTGAGGTTTGCACAGGACGAATTGAAGCACATGACCAAGCCACAGCCGGTGCCCAAGGAGCTGCAGGAGGAGTATCAGCGCAAGGTGCAAGAGTTGAATGTGCGCCCCATCAAAAAGGTGATGGAGGCGAAGGTGCGCAAGAAGCGCAGCTCCACAAAGCATTTGGCTAAGGCTAAGAACAATCTACCGAAAGCTTTTAAGGAAAAATGTGTCGATGTGCTCGGCAACAGGCGTTCCACATTTGTCTTGCTCCTGTGCAAGAAGGCCAAGCGCCGTGCTTGGCACGATGGCCAAAAGGAGGATAGCAGCTCGGACTCCGATTCGGACTCTGAGCTAGAAGTCGATGAGGGCAAAAATGTCGCCAGGGGGGGTGGCAAGGGTACCAAAAGTGGTAAAGGCAAGCGCTAGTAGACGAACACAGTAGCTTGTAGTCAGTTATCTAAATTCTAATGTAAAAAAAAAAATATATATATAATTTAGTGCATAATGTAAACATTCGAAAATTATATCTTGAATTAAAGCTGATGTTGAAAGGAAGGAGTACCGCAGCGTCGAGTAAGTCCATTCCACACCGTGGGAGATGCATTTCCCATTATGTGTGGCGCATGCCCTGAAGTTAACTCGGACTAGCCTAAGCGGTGGCCGATCATCGGCGAGTTGACCATTATTTGAAAATCAATTTCACTTTCCCGAAGAGCACGCTGAATGTCAAAGCATTCCCTGCTATCGACGGACTCGTTGGACAATTCCATGACCTGCGCCAATTGACGCATCTCCGCCATGTCCATGCCGTCCAAAATATTGGCAACGACGAGGATGACGACGAAATTACGATCTTGACAATCTAGCCAAAGCTTTTAAGGACAAAAGTGTCGATTTGCTCGGCAACAAGCGTTCCACATGTTGCATTCGCCGTGGAACACCAGAATAAACAAGCGACAAACCTCCCATTATAATTTTTATGTTGCCTTCCCCCAAACAAAATTGGCCGTGAAAGGAACGCATTTTGAGTCCATAACTGACATCCAGACCACCGTGACGAGGGTACTAAAGGACATTCCAGTCGAAGCCTTCCAGAAATGTTACGAAAGCTGGAAGAAACGTTGGAACCAGTGTGTTGCTGCGGGAGGGGAGTACTTTGAAGGGGATCACATCAATGTACCTTAATTTTTAAATATACGTATTTTATGGACTTAGTCCCATTACTTATTGGTCAGACCTCGTAGTGTTGTGAAGATAGTCTGTCTCGTATTTGTACCGTCTATGGGCAGGGTTGGAATTACCACACCCTGAGAAAACCGAGTTAGCCGAGGTTGCCCACCGAGAAACAATAGACGTGTTACATACATTTGTCCCGGAAGACAGCAACAAAACCTTGCTCCTGGGCAAGAAGGTCAAGCGCCGTGCTCGGGACGATGGCCAAAGGGGGGATAGCTTCTCGGACTTTGCTGCACATTTGGCACATACAGGTATGCATGAATTTGGACTTCTGACCAACTGAAGATTTGGCTAGCTGAAAAAGAAGGTTAGGGATAACAAGTAAACTCAAAACTGTGTAAGGGATGTGAGGTACTAAAACCGTAATTATCACAGAGAAAGTTCAGACAAGGTAAGCTATGTACATATGTAAGTCATAATTTTATACTTTCATTCATAATTGGATCACATTTCAGCCGAGAAAAGCAAATGAGAAATTGGTGAAAAAAGAAAAAAATTGAAAAAACATGAAGCGGCGCAGTGAAACATTTATTCAATTGAAGGCGATACTCTGCGACGCCGGCGTCTACGAGGACGGCATGGACATGGCGGAGATGCGTCGATTGGTGCAGGTCATAGAATTGTCCAAAGAATCCGTCGATGGCAGGGAATGCTTAGACATTCAGCGTGCTCTTCGGGAAAGCGAAATTGATTTTCAAATAATGGTCAACTCGCCGATGATCGGCCATCCGCCGGCAACACCAGCAACGGCAACCGCAACTGCAACAACATCGAATTGGCGATCAAATCTGGAGCGAGACTGCGATAGTCCCCCAACTAATCCCATAAGGATGACCGTGCAGGCTGTGGTGCATCACGAGCTCAACTGGAGTCCAGAGCGGGAGCAGCGTCCGCGTCTCAAGCGGAAAGCCATCGGTGTAGCCCCCGACTGCGACATCAATGCGAAGCGTGCGCGGCAAGAGCAACCCAATGGGGATAATAATCAACCACCATCCCCATCACCGCGCCATTAGATCAGAGTGCCCTGCCCGTCGATGATGATGATGATGAGGAGCAGCCTTATTGCATTTTATTTATACTTTATTTAATTTTAATTTAATTTATTCGCCATAATAAAACATAATATGGATCACTATGGGCTCGCTATTTGCCATGTATTTTGGAATTAGCCATCGCCTCGGCCACCAGGTGACTGACCTGTTCGCGCAGGTGCAGAAATGGCAACAGATGCACACGCTGGCTGACCAAAATGAACGAGACTTGGGCGAAGTGTTCGGTCACGTCGATAGGTCGAGCCGTCTGCACCGATGAGTTCTCCAGCTCCCCACGCGTCTCCAGTTCCACACTGTTTGGCTGCACCTCTGCTGGTTGGTTTGTCAACGAACCAAAGCCGTCTATTGCGATGGGTAGCGTATTCACATTGGGCTCCATCATCTCCAGGACCGCGATGTCTATATCTCAATATAATTTATATTTGAATTTTTCGTCAGACGTTCGTTTCTAACCTCTTTAGCGCCTTCTTGTGGCAGTCACAATAGACAGACTCGCGGCGCTAAAAACATTTTGGAAAGGTGGCGGCAGTCGATAATTGACTATCGATAAATGTAACAATTTGTCAACGGCTGGGCATATTGAAACGTCGCTTAAAAGTTAATTAAAACTGGCATGCCCGAACAAAGTAGTACTTTTACTATCTGTCAAGGTATCTCTTTGCTTTTGACATTTGAATTGACTTCATTGTGCTTTACACTGGACTGGAAAACGATCAACAAAATGGTGAAAATATCTAAAGCTGGAAAATTCAATAAGTCGGCCAAGGAGACAGGCGTTCGTTCGCGCGCAGCCTTGTCCGCGTCGACAAGTATGAAGTCAAAGAATGCGCTTTCGGCGCTTCAATCGATTAGCATGCATGACGAGCGCATTGTCACTCATAAACGGACGACGCCGAAGATGTTCGGAAGCAATATTGCAAGATTTCTTATACTGGGGTGGGAACGTATCAAGAAGTACCTTTTCAAAACCGACAATGCAGGGATGATTGAGGAGGAGGAAGATGACGCCGAGCAGCCTCAGGCCTTGTCCCAAGAACAAATCGAGGATATGGAGGCTGCTGGCTTCATCGAGGAGACCGAGCCTGAGATCGTCGAGTTTGCTGATCCCATCGATGGCGGCTGGAATCGCGATAAGTTCAATGATGAGAATCTGTCTCTGAGGTTTGCACAGGACGAATTGAAGCACATGACCAAGCCACAGCCGGTGCCCAAGGAGCTGCAGGAGGAGTATCAGCGCAAGGTGCAAGAGTTGAATGTGCGCCCCATCAAAAAGGTGATGGAGGCGAAGGTGCGCAAGAAGCGCAGCTCCACAAAGCATTTGGCTAAGGCTAAGAACAATCTACCGAAAGCTTTTAAGGAAAAATGTGTCGATGTGCTCGGCAACAGGCGTTCCACATTTGTCTTGCTCCTGTGCAAGAAGGCCAAGCGCCGTGCTTGGCACGATGGCCAAAAGGAGGATAGCAGCTCGGACTCCGATTCGGACTCTGAGCTAGAAGTCGATGAGGGCAAAAATGTCGCCAGGGGGGGTGGCAAGGGTACCAAAAGTGGTAAAGGCAAGCGCTAGTAGACGAACACAGTAGCTTGTAGTCAGTTATCTAAATTCTAATGTAAAAAAAAAAATATATATATAATTTAGTGCATAATGTAAACATTCGAAAATTATATCTTGAATTAAAGCTGATGTTGAAAGGAAGGAGTACCGCAGCGTCGAGTAAGTCCATTCCACACCGTGGGAGATGCATTTCCCATTATGTGTGGCGCATGCCCTGAAGTTAACTCGGACTAGCCTAAGCGGTGGCCGATCATCGGCGAGTTGACCATTATTTGAAAATCAATTTCACTTTCCCGAAGAGCACGCTGAATGTCAAAGCATTCCCTGCTATCGACGGACTCGTTGGACAATTCCATGACCTGCGCCAATTGACGCATCTCCGCCATGTCCATGCCGTCCAAAATATTGGCAACGACGAGGATGACGACGAAATTACGATCTTGACAATCTAGCCAAAGCTTTTAAGGACAAAAGTGTCGATTTGCTCGGCAACAAGCGTTCCACATGTTGCATTCGCCGTGGAACACCAGAATAAACAAGCGACAAACCTCCCATTATAATTTTTATGTTGCCTTCCCCCAAACAAAATTGGCCGTGAAAGGAACGCATTTTGAGTCCATAACTGACATCCAGACCACCGTGACGAGGGTACTAAAGGACATTCCAGTCGAAGCCTTCCAGAAATGTTACGAAAGCTGGAAGAAACGTTGGAACCAGTGTGTTGCTGCGGGAGGGGAGTACTTTGAAGGGGATCACATCAATGTACCTTAATTTTTAAATATACGTATTTTATGGACTTAGTCCCATTACTTATTGGTCAGACCTCGTAGTGTTGTGAAGATAGTCTGTCTCGTATTTGTACCGTCTATGGGCAGGGTTGGAATTACCACACCCTGAGAAAACCGAGTTAGCCGAGGTTGCCCACCGAGAAACAATAGACGTGTTACATACATTTGTCCCGGAAGACAGCAACAAAACCTTGCTCCTGGGCAAGAAGGTCAAGCGCCGTGCTCGGGACGATGGCCAAAGGGGGGATAGCTTCTCGGACTTTGCTGCACATTTGGCACATACAGGTATGCATGAATTTGGACTTCTGACCAACTGAAGATTTGGCTAGCTGAAAAAGAAGGTTAGGGATAACAAGTAAACTCAAAACTGTGTAAGGGATGTGAGGTACTAAAACCGTAATTATCACAGAGAAAGTTCAGACAAGGTAAGCTATGTACATATGTAAGTCATAATTTTATACTTTCATTCATAATTGGATCACATTTCAGCCGAGAAAAGCAAATGAGAAATTGGTGAAAAAAGAAAAAAATTGAAAAAACATGAAGCGGCGCAGTGAAACATTTATTCAATTGAAGGCGATACTCTGCGACGCCGGCGTCTACGAGGACGGCATGGACATGGCGGAGATGCGTCGATTGGTGCAGGTCATAGAATTGTCCAAAGAATCCGTCGATGGCAGGGAATGCTTAGACATTCAGCGTGCTCTTCGGGAAAGCGAAATTGATTTTCAAATAATGGTCAACTCGCCGATGATCGGCCATCCGCCGGCAACACCAGCAACGGCAGCAACGGCAACCGCAACTGCAACAACATCGAATTGGCTATCAAATCTGGAGCGAGACTGCGATAGTCCCCCAACTAATCCCATAAGGATGACCGTGCAGGCTGTGGTGCATCACGAGCTCAACTGGAGTCCAGAGCGGGAGCAGCGTCCGCGTCTCAAGCGGAAAGCCATCGGTGTAGCCCCCGACTGCGACATCAATGCGAAGCGTGCGCGGCAAGAGCAACCCAATGGGGATAATAATCAACCACCATCCCCATCACCGCGCCATTAGATCAGAGTGCCCTGCCCGTCGATGATGATGATGATGAGGAGCAGCCTTATTGCATTTTATTTATACTTTATTTAATTTTAATTTAATTTATTCTCCATAATAAAACATAATGTGGATCACTATGGGCTCGCTATTTGCCATGTATTTTGGAATTAGCCATCGCCTCGGCCACCAGGTGACTGACCTGTTCGCGCAGGTGCAGAAATGGCAACAGATGCACACGCTGGCTGACCAAAATGAACGAGACTTGGGCGAAGTGTTCGGTCACGTCGATAGGTCGAGCCGTCTGCACCGATGAGTTCTCCAGCTCCCCACGCGTCTCCAGTTCCACACTGTTTGGCTGCACCTCTGCTGGTTGGTTTGTCAACGAACCAAAGCCGTCTATTGCGATGGGTAGCGTATTCACATTGGGCTCCATCATCTCCAGGACCGCGATGTCTATATCTCAATATAATTTATATTTGAATTTTTCGTCAGACGTTCGTTTCTAACCTCTTTAGCGCCTTCTTGTGGCAGTCACAATAGACAGACTCGCGGCGCTAAAAACATTTTGGAAAGATGGCGGCAGTCGATAATTGACTATCGATAAATGTAACAATTTGTTAACGGCTGGGCATATTGAAACATCGCTTAAAAGTTAATTAAAACTGGCATGCCCGAACAAAGTAGTACTTTTACTATCTGTCAAGGTATCTCTTTGCTTTTGACATTTGAATTGACTTCATTGTGCTTTACACTGGACTCGAAAACGATCAACAAAATGGTGAAAATATCTAAAGCTGGAAAACTCTATAAATCGGCCAAAGAGACAGGCGTTCGTTCGCGCGCAACCTTGGCCGCGTCGACACGTATGAAGTCAAAGAATGCGCTTTCGGCGCTTCAATCGATTAGCATGCATGACGAGCGCATTGTCACTCATAAACGGACGACGCCGAAGATGTTCGGAAGCAATATTGCAAGATTTCTTATACTGGGGTGGGAACGTATCAAGAAGTACCTTTTCAAAACCGACAATGCAGGGATGATTGAGGAGGAGGAAGATGACGCCGAGCAGCCTCAGGCCTTGTCCCAAGAACAAATCGAGGATATGGAGGCTGCTGGCTTCATCGAGGAGACCGAGCCTGAGATCGTCGAGTTTGCTGATCCCATCGATGGCGGCTGGAATCGCGATAAGTTCAATGATGAGAATCTGTCTCTGAGGTTTGCACAGGACGAATTGAAGCACATGACCAAGCCACAGCCGGTGCCCAAGGAGCTGCAGGAGGAGTATCAGCGCAAGGTGCAAGAGTTGAATGTGCGCCCCATCAAAAAGGTGATGGAGGCGAAGGTGCGCAAGAAGCGCAGCTCCACAAAGCATTTGGCTAAGGCTAAGAACAATCTACCGAAAGCTTTTAAGGAAAAATGTGTCGATGTGCTCGGCAACAGGCGTTCCACATTTGTCTTGCTCCTGTGCAAGAAGGCCAAGCGCCGTGCTTGGCACGATGGCCAAAAGGAGGATAGCAGCTCGGACTCCGATTCGGACTCTGAGCTAGAAGTCGATGAGGGCAAAAATGTCGCCAGGGGGGGTGGCAAGGGTACCAAAAGTGGTAAAGGCAAGCGCTAGTAGACGAACACAGTAGCTTGTAGTCAGTTATCTAAATTCTAATGTAAAAAAAAAAAAATATATATAATTTAGTGCATAATGTAAACATTCGAAAATTATATCTTGAATTAAAGCTGATGTTGAAAGGAAGGAGTACCGCAGCGTCGAGTAAGTCCATTCCACACCGTGGGAGATGCATTTCCCATTACGTGTGGCGCATGCCCTGAAGTTAACTCGGACTAGCCTAAGCGGTGGCCCTGAATGTTCCCAATTTAAGAGATTAAAAAACACTTATTTAAATATCTAGCAACATTTTCTATGTAATTTATAAATTGTAATACAACCTATATTTGAATTTTTCGTCAGACGTTCGTTTCTAACCTCTTTAGCGCCTTCTTGTGGCAGTCACAATAGACAGATTCGCGGCGCTTAAAACATTTTGGAAAAGTGGCGGCAGTCGATAATTGACTATCGATAAATGTAACAACTTTTCGACGGCTGGGCATATTGAAACATCGCTTAAAAGTTAATTAAAACTGGCATTCCCGAACAAAGCAGCTCTTACTATCTGTCAAGGTATCTCTTGGCTTTTGGCATTTGAATTGACTTCTTTGTGCTTGTGGCAAACGATCAACAAAATGGGAAAAATATCTAAAGCTGGAAAATTCTATCAGTTGGCCAAGGAGACAGGCGTTCGTTCGCGCGCAGCCTTGGCCGCGTCGACACGTATGAAGTCAAAGAATGCGCTTTCGGCGCTTCAATCGATCAGCTGGATAACGAGCGCATTGTCAACATAGAAGGACGACCCCGAAGATACTTAAGTGGGACACGAATCTAAAGATGTTCAGACGCAAAGCATATCAAGAAGCAGCTTTGCAAAAAAGTGGTGCAAAGTAATTAATCCATAACTCAATTCATATTATTTATATTAAAATATTAAATTCAATTTTTACCGGCACACACACAGAACCCAAAGCGAAGAAGGTGCGCTTTAACGAGGAAAAGTTGGCGCTGGGTGCGCTGCTGGTGCGTGGCAAGAAGACACGTCGGGATCTCATCGATGAGATCGTTCAATGATGAGTTCTTTGGAACTTTTAGACCTTTCATTCATTCCCTATGAGTGGCATTTTCCTTGTATTTTTCATCTGAGACTAATTAACTCCTCAGATTGTTTTTTACTCTTTACTTTTAGTGGTCTACATACAATAGTTAGAATCAGCTATATAAATTGAGCAAGTATATACATTTTACATTTATTCTCCATCAATTAAAAACATATAATAACAGATGATAACATATAATCGTTAAGCGATTTTCAAAGCGCACTACTAGCCTGGTACAGATAGTACTTCTCGGTGTCCTGCTCGGTGAGGTGCAGCTTGTGCTCCTTGAGCAGCTTGCTCAGATGATGCCCGACATTGTAGGCAGCTGCTGGCCACAGATGTTCGGGTGTCTCCTTATACACCACCCTAACGACATCGATGGCTTGATAGCGCTGGCCGGGTCGTTCCATAAAGAACTGCATTATCTGCTGTTCACGCTGATTACGATGCTGTATATAGTATTCGATTGCGCCACTAGGCTCTTCGATCACATTGCCGTGGCCGGGATAAATACGTTCCGGTCGTAGTTTCAGTATTTTATCCAAGCTGCGCATATACTCAAATAGGTCCTCAAATACAGCAGTGCCCTCACCTGCACGGTGTGACGAGAAGAATATATATTTTGACTTTAGTAGTGGTATTCCGTTTTCAGTACTGGGCACTCACCAAGTATGCAATCCCCGCTAAAGAGCGTGCCATCGTCTGTGGCAAGTACGACATGATCCGTGGTATGTCCGGGCGTATGGACAATGCGCACCTTGGCGCCATCGACCGAAAACTCCTGGCTATCGAGCAAAGGTCGGACGGGTATATGCGCTGGTATCTCTGGACATAGACCGTTGTCATCGCTACGTTTAAATTTGTAGACCTGGCAATCTGCATTGAGGAGCACTTTAATGGTAATGACGAAGCAACGAGCACACAAATAGATAGAGACACAACACAATTTTAGATCGTCCAACTTTTTTAGTGAGATTACAAACCCTTATCCGCCAGCGTGGAACCAACAATGTCCTTGACGCCGCCAACGTGATCGTGATGCCAGTGCGTCAGTATAATGGTGGCAATGGAGGCCTGCTCTTGCCGCAGCACACCATTCAGATGTTCGATATATTGTGGCACATCCTCATCGCCCGTGTCTATAAGTATGCGTCTATATTTTTTTTATTGGATCAAAGGTTAATTCATAGTTTGAACTTTGGATAGCGCACTCACTTTTTACCGTTTCCAAGGAGGTAGGTGTTTGTGCCCTGGAGCGTCATCGGGCCGGGATTGCAGCCCAGTATGCGTATTATGGAGGATGTTAGGCGTGTTACCGGCGGTATTAAGGCCATGATTATTCTTCAATAGCGACTTTTTACTTCTGTACCTTCCGTCTGTTATCACGTAAATGGAAAGCAAATATCACTGCTCAGAAGTTCTGCAACAGTTTCGATTACAAACGCAAGTCTGTAAACACTGATATTTATCGAGCATCCGGTGTGCATCAGATGCATGAACAGCCTGTTGTTGCATGACTGAATGTGAAATATGAAAATGTGCACTTTGTATGTATTGTTACGCATCTGATTTTCATTATTAGACAACGCACCATTGAAGCACATTCGATGTTGGCATATAAAAAATAAGTTATATCCAACACTTACAGCCGCTTCACGCAGTGTTGCTCACATCTTTTGCTGTCGATATCGATAGGTTGTGCCCGCTGATACGTATCGAGATTTGAAAAGTGAGTTAAGAATATCGTAAGTCTGTTATTTTCTGATAATTTGGCAGACCAACCCAATAACTCAAGACAAGATGTGTTTTTGATTTCGATTTTATTATTTTTCGTAAGTTTTCTTTATTTTTGTTTTGTTTGCTTTTCTTTTGACTAGGATGCAGATGCTGTATATATAGATATATATATATATATATATATATATTTACACATATACATATATATACTATACATGTATAAATAGATAACTATTTTCTTATTTTCATTTTAATTTTGATCCGTTACAAATTACAATATGACCTTAAACGCTTCTCCAATGTTCAACTATTTTTTGTTTTCTCATTCTTCAATGTTCACATACATACGAATTGTAGTTGCTATTATAGAAAGATATAGATAGTGAGGGGTTGCATATAGAGACGAGATGTTAGGCCAAAATAAAGTAGATGATATATATGCTACAAACATACATGGTAATAAACAAGTCAATTGTGCCTGCATACAAGGTAAAAACAAATACAAATTCAAAGTAACGCAATTAAATATGTATCAAAAAAGATAAAGTATTGAAAATGCGTTTGCTTATCGATAAAATAGCGCATATAATATACATAATAATAGCATACATAATAGAGATTGATAATAGTTGAATAATATAGTATAATTTACTTGTTTGTGAGTGTATGCGTATGCGTGCTTTAAAATAGACTCGTTTAATATGTCACTATATGCATTTATATATTCGTATAAGCTAAAATTAATGGTTAAGACGAAAAGTATTTTCATAATATTGCATTATTATTTGGGGCGTTTTTTTTCTTCTTTTTGCTCTTCTTGTAAAGATTGATTTCATTAAGTTTACTTTTGCTTTTGTTTTGAGTTAATGGCCACGCGTGTTTTATTTTCCCTTTGTCTTTCAGTTTTATATGATTTCAAAGACACATTTTGCACAAAATGTATAAATACTTTGTTGTTGTTCGCTTTGCTTTCATTCATTTCGACTCTTTGCTGAACACATTTCGACCTGGCTTATACTAAAATAATTTGTTTTAGCTGCTTTCATAAATATGTATATGTTTTGTATAAAAATAAAAAAAAATACATACCATATATACTAAATATATATACATATATATATAAATGTATATATGTAAAAATGCTTGCCACATCGCTCGCTGCATATGTATAATATAGTAATAATAATATTCAAGTTGTCGAAGAGAACATAAGGAGTAATGATGAACAAACAAAAAACAACCCAAAGAATGCCGCGAGAAAAGCTTGACTAAACTACTAAAACTATTCTCACAATATGCATGTATGTAATTTGTTGATTTTCGGTTTTTCTGTTTATGTTCTTCTTGGTATTTCTTTCGTTTTTGGGCTTTCAACTGTGTATATACTATATATATATATATATATATATATATATATATGTAAATATCTATATAAAAATGTATATACTATTATAGACTTGACTTTTGTTGCTGTTATCGCATCTTCTTCTTAGCTGATCATTTCGCGGTATTTCAATTTGTGCTTGGTCAGCATATCGGTGACGGTGACGAGCTTCTTGATCGAGATTATGTTCGATAGTTCCTGCAACTCTGGCAAATAGGATACGCAGATGTGATGCAAGGTGGCCAATTCGCGACCTGTATTTGAGTACAAAGCAAATAAGTTATCGATATTTATCGATAAGTCCTTGCCTTATCATTCTTACCCGTGTCCTGTGCGTTGTGATTGGGATTCTGCTCAACAAACATGCCCAGCGGCGGATTGGGATCGGTGACCAGCGAAAGCTGATCCAAAAAGACAATCATGCGTTCCTTATTCTTAAGTATAAACGGATTGACTACCTCCATATATTGTTCCTGCACAGCGATAACAATACCAATCGGATAAATATACATTTCTCAGTAATAATAAATTGTGTGCTCGTTGTGCGCTCACCTTGCCGCCGAATTCGATGAGATTCGCTAGATTCTGGAGGCACTTGGCCACCATGATGAGGGAGCGCGTGGCCGCCGTTGGCGGTGTCTCGCTGACTAGCCCAAATTGGCGCGGATTGAGCAGTGCCGGGCAGAGCAGACGCAGGAATATAAAACCGGAGACGACACGCGTGCGCACCAAACGCTCCGTTTGCCATTTGGCAACGACCGCCTTCTGCAGACAGTTGCAAATGTAGCGCACATTGCGCGGACAGGCATCCGGCGATGTAAATATGGATTGGGTGACCAGATCGAGTATCTGCAGCAGGAATTCAGCATTTGTGCACGCGTCATCGTTGACATCCATTTTGGTTGGATTCAGCTCCGCCGATTGTTTGCTCTCCAATATGCGCTGCACCGTCTCACTGACAGCCGACTGCAGGAAGCCGCTGCACTCGGTCCGCATATACAAATCCATGAGCGTCGTTGCCAGCGAGGCGCCACGAAATAGCGTCGTTGTTTCGTTCTCGCGCGCCACCTCCGCCTGGCATAGGATGCGTATCAATTCCGTTTCACGTTTCTCATGGCGAAAGACGCGCAACAGCGCCGTCGCCAGCGGCACCCGATCATTATGGCAGAGCTCCGCAAGCGCCTTGACCGCATACAGCTCCGGCTCGAGCAGCAGCTGCTGCAGCGGGCTGTACTCCTCGCATGGCATTATCAGATCGTCCAGATATCGCATGCGCAGTCGCAGGGAGCCCCATTCGCCCATCGGTGTCATGCCTGTTAGCTTGTACCAGTCCTCCGTCTCCTGTCCATTTTTCAGGCTCGCCAAATCGATGGTCAGTTCGGCCACTTCCGAGTCCTTGCCACGCTTTCCACGCGACACAACCGTTATGGTCAACGACACCACATCCGGAGGCACATCGCTGCAAGGCAAAACAATGCAATGAAATTGCTATACTCAATAATAGTATGAAGCAGAATAAAAAATAAGCAACTGTTGACAGGAAATAGCGACTGGAAATGCAACAGAATGCTGAGGATAAGGATGTGTTTGAGTATGACAGGATTATGGTAAATTCTGAGATCACCAGGTCACCTTTATAATCAACAAAAGACTCGAAACAAAGGCAGACTTGAAATGAAATTGAAAGGGACAGAAATATATTTCTTTGCTTTCTCTTTTGTGATGGCAATTGAAAACTCACTCGAGCACAAACTCCTCCTCCCAGACGGGCTCGGGTGCAATCTTGACGCGCGTCTTGCCAACCTTGACCTGGTTTAGCGAAATACTGCAATAGGGATGTGGCACCAGTTTGAATGGCAATCGATGTGCCTCCAGCACATGCAAATTGAGGCAGCGCAGCTCACGCAGACGCGACACCTTCTTTTGGGCGCGACTCAGCTGTGAGTCGCATTGGGCCTTCAGCGCATTAATCCACTCAACGTAGCTCTCCTGGCTGGGCGCGCATAAATAGGTGACGGTGGCCAGGCAGGGCAGCGCACGCTCAACGATCTGAAAGCAATAGGGTCGCTCCCAGAGCGAATCGTGGCACTGATACAGATACGCGCAAGACAGATCTATAAGGCCTTTGGGCTTAGTCTTTTTGGGATTGTCGTAGAAGCACAATTGTGTCTCGGTGCCGTCATTGATTAGCGCAAAATATAGCTGCTTCCATTTGGTCGTTTTGTCCGACTTCTTGTTGAGATGACCATGATGCTTGATGCCCTTGATTTTCTTGAGGCCAATCTGATCGCGACACTCGCGCAATGTTGCATAAATCTTCTCGGCCGCCTTCTCCACAACGTACTGCTGATTGAATTCCGGCTGGGTGCCATTCACCACCGGATGGTTGAGTGAATGCCCCTCGACAATTTGCTCCTTTCGATACCGATTGATAACTGCATCCAAGCATTCAAACGTCCGGCCGCCCATCAAATAACGAACCCCCTTCTTCTCAATGCGAAATCGCTGGATCTGATTGTTGATGTGAAAGAACAGCGAATAATCTCCCGGAGAATTGTCGCTGGGTCGCACGAGAAAGCTGCCAGGTCCAGCTGCAGACATCAGAGGGCGAACATATAATATTCATTATGATGAAAACATTTTATTTGCGGTACTCACCCTTGACCAGCATGTCGACAGCCTCGTTTTTAGTGCAATTGGGATGAAACCAGGGGAACACTGTGTTGGGATCAATGGACACATCCAGATCATCGACCAATTCACGAAATATCATGCCCTGTTCGCCCGTACGATGAGCTGTCACCCACAGCCAACCATCACCCATGTCATTGTGCACAAAGAAGATGTCACCCTTCTGGAAGCTCAGCTCATCCGTTTCCGGCATTTTTGTATACGGCAAAATGGCCACAACGCGCTTCTTATCATTGACCGGCTCCGGCGGGGCGACGGGAATAACGAGACGCTCACGCTTTAACAGATCGCTGCACGAGGTGTAGTAGCCAACGAGATCGCTGAGGGAAATGAACTGACGTCCGCCAATGTAAAAGTCACCACAGACGGCCGTAATGCTAAAGAATACAATATACATTGTTTATTGAGAATCGTTTAATTTAAGTCAAGCTAGAGAGCAAACATCCTCTTACAAAAATTATAAATTAATATTATATTTGAAATATGCTGATTTTCTAAGGCAACACGAATATTCGAATTTGCTCAACAAAACACCTTTCAGTAGGTTCTCATATAGCTAATACCCACTGTAGTGCTGAACCTGCTGATAACTTACCGAAAATGATTAATGCCAGTGCGTCCATAATAGCTGAGCACATAGGATCCCGGTTTTCGATCACTTTCGCGCACTGCACAAGAAGACACACAAGAAGAATACCAATATTGAACAAACGAAGAATAAGAAGATGAGATGCATTTGTGGCAAGTAGGAAGTACCCACCCAGATAACTGCCCAATTTGCCGCTGCCACGAAGCCGCGCCTCCGCGGAGTAGCGATCCAGTCGACCATGATACCATTCGCTCTCCGGTGGTGCAATTATCGCTGGGCGCTCACCTGCAAGCAAATAATGTTGGAGAATGTGCCAAATTAACAGCATTGCACAACACTCGGGCCACAACCCAAATACAAAATAATAAGAATATCAAAAAAATATAAAAAAAAATATAAAAAAATAGTAAGAAAACTTTTTTGGAGCAAAACAAGCTTGGCGGCAAAAAGTTGAACTTACACACGGAAAAATACCTAGTTGTTTGTGATTTGTTCTAAGTGTTCGAAATACACTGCAAATCGATAATAATGCATAAAAATCGTTTAAGTAATCAGTAAACTATTAATACGAAAGGGCAAATTTGAGTCAGAAGCTTAATTTTAATTTTTATAGAAAAAAATATATAAAAAATGCAAATAGCTTCTCGATTAATCGATTAATCGATTGGAGATAGGCATCTGTTATGAATGTAGACTTAATATTCAGTGGACTGAGCGGATGACCTGCATTTTGCATATAAGATATCGAAGCAAAAATAAATTTGGAAATTATCATAACGACAAGCAGACACAAATAGATAACGACTTACAAACGTTGGTCGTCATTTGAATATGAGTCGAGAAATGTACTTCCTCCTGATTGTACTTGCTATATGACATCGACAGCAACAACAACAGTAAAACAATAAAATAAATTGCTGGCTGCGAGTTTGATATTGAAATAGAAACGCGTCAGCAGCAAGAATTATACTAAAGTAGCCGAAAGCTGAGCCGCTTCTAATCAGAAGACGCTGGCCCCAAGCAGCGCCATTACACATTAATAAAATAACAAATATAATCTATACAATATACACATATATATATATATATATATATATATATATGTTTTATGTTAGCGAATGCATTTGTGCGCTTGTGTGCCATCAGCAGGCAATTGATAACCGATAACAAATAAAGAGGAATAAGAAATGCTTACAGCGATTAATAGTCCACAGAGAAAAGCGTCGCTTATTGTTTATCAAACACAAATGTAATGCGATAAGCACACACACACACGCACGTACTTTTAGCGAAATGGGGAGAAAAACAGAGAGAGAGAGAGAGAGAGTGAGTGAGAGAGCGCAGGCTCGTGACTCACAGACGGCTACGCAGACGCAATAATTGCCAAGCTGTTTGCATGACGCATGGACACGCGCGTGCATGACACAGTGTAGCAGCAGCAGTAGCAGTGACAGTGCATTGCACCTTGAGAAAAAGCCAATCAGAGCCAGAGTGGTAATGCCTAGAAGCCAGTCGCAAGGCTGCGCTCACAGCTGATGAGTCACTTAATATATGCGTATAGGCATATATATATATACATATATATACGTGTGTGTGTGCTGCAAAGTTATAGGTTTTTTTTTTGTTTTTAAATAAGGGAACCGAACCGGTTCCATGTGCAAGGGAAAGGAGCAACTTTCGAAATAAATATTGGTTCAGTCCGAGGAGTTAGAGTTAGTAATACTCACCATTTAGCATATGCGGCCCATCGAATTCATCCTGATCCAGTTCCTGTGCCAGATCGGCCAAGTCAATGCCACCAGCAGCCATCATGGCGCCGAGACCCGTTATGCCGCCCAATGCTGCTAGGTTGCCGTCATCAGAGCCGCCCGTTGGCGAGCCAAGTTTATCTTTCTGTATGACAACGTCCACATTACCCAAACGCATTAGATCTGCCATTGATTGGTATTTTTTGTTTTGTTTTGATTTTTTTTTTTTGCTTTTTGTTTTATGTGTGATTTGGTATTATTTGGCTAGCTTGTTGTATGGTGAAAAATGCAAATGCAATGCGTATGTTTGTATGTAGTTTGTATGTTTCTTATGCGCTTTGTGCGTAAGCAGCAGCTGTGCAGAAATTTGTATTTATATTCGAATGTATGCACGTGTGTGTGTGTGTGTATGTGTTTGTGTGCGTGTGTGCATATGTGAGCCTTGTTCTTGCTGTTACTGTTTCGCTAGTTGTTGTTGTTTCGGCAGCAGCAGCAGCACGCACGCTGCGCCTAACTCACAATGAGATAATGTGGTATGAGTTTTGGTCTGCTGTTGTTGTTTGTTGTGCCGGTGATGCGTCGCGCTGTAATGCAAAATAGACGTAAGCAGCAATGAGAGCGAGTAAGAAGGAATGAGTTAATGAGAGCGCAATGATGTAAATGTGTGCGTATGTGTGTGAACTGACGGCTCTCACCGACTGTGCATGCGTGTGAGAGCCATGAGACATTGAGGCTCTCTGTATGTGTGGGTGGCGTTAATGAGCTACTAAATTTACAAGCAATTCGTGACAAACAAAGTGCAATATGCATGACTGCCATAAATGAATAAATATATGTAAGTATACATATATGTGTATGTATGTGTGTGTGTGCCGGCAAAAGCATGCAACTTAAATTGCAAGCAAACAGCGCAGCAGCAGTGCAGACGTCGCGCCGCCGTCCCGTCATTGTGTGTATGTGTGTGTGTATACACAAACAAGGAGCAATGGCACAATAAAAATCAAATGGAACCAAGACAAAAAAAAAAATGGAATACAAATTTCTCGTTTCCGTTTTGGCGCAACCCACCCCACACCAGCCCAGCCCAGGCCTGGCCAGCCCACCACTAACATTTAAGTAACTTTTTCTGATGCGTGATGGTTTTATTATGAGGGCATGTTATTTATTGGACTCAGTGTACGTCTTCCTAATTGCTGAACAATTGCGGCTATTTAACGCACATTCAAATACCGTTACCGTTTCAATTTACTGTTATTCATGTATTTGTGTGCGTGATCGACTTAATGTTCAAAAAGCAACACAAAAAAAATATTTATGTACGTACTCGAAATTGGACTCCACCCTCTTGGGGTATGGCCACCCCTTTCAGATACACGGACAATATGCGACACTCACACACACTCAGGCAAGCACACACGAATACACTCAAGACAGACACACTCGGAGCAAACGAATAAGGCAACAAAAGAAAGCAGCAGAAATTTTCTACACTTACAATGTATACGTCTGTGTATGCGAGAGTGTGTTTGTGTGTGTGTGTGTATATGTGTAGGTGGGTAAGTGTAAATTTTAGCACCATACACAAGACGACGACACACACAGAGACACACGATACGCACTCGAACAAAAAGAAAGGGGAACACAATCAGGACATTTCGAATACGACTTGTTTGTATTTTATTTCGTTAACTATTTCACTGATTTGTCGTTTGGGAGCACAGCCAGCAAATACTCGGATCACTTCAGCTATGTGTGCTATGTGTGCCCGCACCGTGCCCGTACAATACGCGTTTTGTTTTGCGGCGCACACACATTGGGGATGTTGATATCAGCGCGTATCGATACATTGGTTATTTTTTGCTATGCACCAATACATTGCAGTCGCTCTATCGATATATAAATTGCAGTCTGTATCGGAATTTTTCACACCCACGAAACTAGTCACTATTCGTGTCTGACATGTGCATTAACTGTTAATTGTGAAATATTTGGAAATTGTTCCCCATCTAGCAACATTTTGTGTCATCTCAATAATACATTTTATGCTTGCGATGTCTTTGCTTCACAGCTGTTGTAGTTAGTATCGATAGGCGTGCAATGCTCTATGCGATAGCGCAAGACAATTGCAACCATATATCGATATTTGTAAAGTTTCATCTCTATTACAAAATATTACTTTTTTTTTGTTTGACAATGCGTGCGCGATTTCGCAGAATGTTGCCATGTTCTGACTAGTGTGCTTATATAGTTTAATTAATAAAGCTAAACAAAGTAAAAATACGCATTATAAGTGCACTACACTCACACCACGACACTTAAATAAGATAAGCAGCTACCACCATTGGCAGCTAGCCGCACTTTTAGCCAAATAAACACACACACACAGAGACGAAACATTGTTACAGTCACATTTACCATATATAGTTACCATAATTGGCTGCAGGTTGCAACTGCAACGAAAAACGTTAACAACGCAGCGTAGCATCGAAATTATGATAAATCTGGCCACAACGACCAAAAAGCAATCGTCGATAATGCAACCGTTGCCGTATTTTCAGGTAAGAGCCTAGAGGGCAACGACAGAAACAATAAGTGCAAGTGATAAGTTCTAATTGACATTCGCTACAAAAGTACTGCGCATTGTTGAATCATTATTGCTCATGAATCGCGCGTTGATAAAAACAAACACATTCGCACGCAAATATCAACAGACACTCCTACAAACATACAAACAAATGGACGTAGGCAGCGGCAGCTGTTTTTCGCACATACATACAAATATATATATATATACAATTTATAGCAAGGCTTTTGACGCATAATATTGAATAGTTGAAGCTCCAGCCCCAAATCAGCTGCGTCGCACTTTACATACGCAAAGGGGCAAAAAAGGGGCACGACAAACACACATGTGCACATACATAAACAAGTGCTTACAAGTAGCAACTCAGTTGTTCAACAGTAACAATAACAACACTGGCACAAAAGAGCTACGCTGATTTGACAGTCTTCGGCACTATTGTTGCGTTTGTTATCTCGCTCGCACACTCAGTTCCTGTATTGTGAAATGAATTACAAAAATAATACATTGATCCCCAAAATGCGAGCACATCGCTTCCACAGTGAAGGACATCTTATTAATTCTCATTTATTAATATTACAATCGTAATTCAATACAAACGAAAAGTTCTCGAAACTATTATTCAAAAAAAAATATCCTATTCCCTGAACATTTCCAGAAATTTCCTCATTCCGAGCAGCCACTACAAAGCAGTTCAGCTGATAAGCGCTTGATAAGCTAGGCGGAAACCACAACAATCAAACGCTAAAGGTTCAAATATATATTTGTCGAACTGGCAGCAGGCAAAGATCCGTCACATAAACAGAGATGTTAAAAGCGCCAGAGCCGTCTTAACAGCATTCACTCTGTTAACCGTCTGTAAACGTTCAGGCAAATAACAATATTTTGTTATAATGTATAATATATTGTTAATGCATTTACACGCACACACACACTTACACACACACACACACATACACACACATGAACTGGCACTCATGCATACAGCGAGTAATAACAAAAGAAATGCCAGTCGTTTTTTTACAAATTGCGTCGTTATATATTTAAGCAGCAGCAGTAGCATCAGAAGCAAGCGTTGAGTCATGAAAAACGGCGCTGCTCAGCTGTTGTTGCAGGGCCAACGGCACCTGTAAATTTATTGTTGCTGCTTTCGTTGAATTTGCTGATTTTCTGATTCGCTCAATTTCCATTTGACAATGGCCTTTCTAGTGTCCATAACGGAGGTGTGCGACCCAATTTAAACAAATATGTCAAATCAAATTTAATCTCTCTCTATCTCTGTTGCATGCCACAGGATGAGGCACTGCGACCGGAAATCATAAATGAAGCCGAATTCAAGTCGATTCCTTTCATCAACACAAATGAGCACGATTCGATGGACTCCAACGAAAATGATGCGGCAATGCGAGCATTTCTGTTCATCGATGCGGATGAGAATCTGCAGATCGCCACGCCCGAACTCTTCTGCAAGAAATTGAAATGCCAGGAATCGGACAAACTGAAGGTGATCTCAATATTTGGCAATACGGGCGATGGCAAATCGCACACGATGAATCAAGTATTTTTCGATGGCGAGTCCGTTTTTCGCACATCCCCGGAGCAGAGCTCCTGCACAATTGGCGTCTATGCGGCCATGCAGCGGGAGCAGGGTGCCCTCTGTCTGGACACCGAGGGACTGCTGGGTATCACGTGCAAAAGCAATAAGCGCATGCGTATGCTCTTAAAGGTAAATGCAACATATATATAAATGGAGATTCATTGAGTTATCCGCTTCAATTATTTTACGGACAGGTACTCGCCATTTCGGACATTGTCGTCTATCGCACTCGATCGGAGCGTCTGCACAGCGATATGTATGAGTTTCTGAGCACCGCTTCTGAGGCGTTCGACACGCATTTTACCCAAGCGCTGCAGGCCATGGGCAATGGCAGCACCCTGGGACCAGCTGTGATCATATTCCACGAGACGCACTACACGAAGCCCCTAGAGAGCTGTACGTACTAGATTAATCATCGGTCATCTTAAGACTGGTACAGTAGTCGCTCACAAGAATCTCCCATTTCATCCATCATCCATCAATTGGATTCGTATTTTGTAGAAGGCCCTTTGGAAACAATAGTTGGCATTTGACAACAGATGGATGCAACAACCATTTATTTGTATATTCAATATATATATATATCTATTTAATATATCTATTTAAATTTGAATCTTATGGTTATTTGAAATTTGTATTTTGCAGCCGTGGAGGAGAGTGCTGAGGATAAGCTGCGCAATAGTTTTGCCAATCAGAAATTTAAGACGAACGCGTTTAGCTCACTGCGTTATGTGGGCATCCAGACTGATGCGAAGAGCTCAACGAATTTCAAGAAGATTAGCGATGCACTGCGTCTCGAGATTGAGAATACATCGGTGCGTTCGCCACGCCAGCCGTCGGTTGTGTTTAAGGCAATGAAATTGCTGAATCAGAAATTCGCTGGCGAGATCATTGAGGAGGCGATCAATCCGTTCCCGGAGCAGTATTTCACCTGCGGTGCCCACTGTGAGTCATGCAGTCGTCGCTGCCAACGCTCCATGGGCCACGTCAGCGATGGTCAACCGCATTTCAATACGCAGCCCTGCAACTATCAGCATCAGTACGAGAACAAGCTGTATCTGTGCAAGGCCTGCTATAAGAGTGGCAAGGAGATTGTTGTCAGCGTACGCACCCAATCCCAGACGGACACCGCCTGGTCCGGCCTGGCCAAATACGTGTGGAAGGGCGATGTCATCGAGTGTCCCTATTGCGGCGAAATCTATCGAACGCGCCAATATTGGTATGGCAACAAGTCGCCCGAGTCATCTGTGGTTCAGTAAGTCTCTAATCGAATCAATCAACCAAACAGTCAATCACTCAATCACTCAATCTCAATTATTACAGCGTGCAAATCGTGCATGTGTGGAAGGGCGGGAATGCTGCACAGCGCGCCAATGCGCACTCCGCCCAAATGGTCCTCGACAGCGTCAGCAGCATTAGCGAGGGCATCACCAATATATCGGCACCCTGGACGAAGGCCATCAGCGGCTTGGTTGCCGACAAGGTGGCGCCCAACTATTGGCGACCCAATCATGAGATCATTGTACGTAACTGGTGTTCGTAGAATCGAACATTGATTTAGTCTACTGTAATTTATCTACAGGTGTGCCACGCTTGCAGGCGCAACTTTGAGCAGACGGGTCTGTCCAAGCATCATTGCCGCGGCTGTGGCGAGGGCTTCTGTCAGACGTGCAGCCAGCAGAAGGTGCCGGTGCCGGCACGTGGCTGGTTGCAGCCGGTTCGCGTCTGCAACGATTGCCACCAGCAGCTGCGGCGCAAATCGGATGTGACGCCGGGTAAGAGATCAAAGAGATCAGAGAAATCAAAGAAGTCATCTATTCCTCCACAAACATCAAGTTTTTCTTTGTTTGTTTTATCGACATCAAAGTCAACTCGAAGTTGTTGAGTTGTTGACTGACCCATTCGCTTCTCGCTTACTTGCACTGCTCCTCCTCTCTCTCTCTCTCTCTCTATATATATATATATATATGTATATATATATCTCTATCTGTATATTTATCTTTATCTTTATCTGGCTGTGTCTATTGGTCTGTAAAAGTTTCCTTGTTTGTTACACACACAGCGCAAGCTCAAGATCAAGCTGAATTTACTTATTGCAATTCAAATCTGACTATCGCCTGCACAGGCTCCAGGCCGACCAACGATGAGGGCGACATCCTGGCGCGCAAATGTGGCGAGACCATCTACAACACAATCAGCAGCTATGCCTCCGTGCTGATAGACTATCCCAAGCGTAAGTGCCACTTCACTTGCTCAATTTGACACCAACAGCAACCCATTTGCATTTGCATTTGCAGAGATGATCAAGGATAGCGCACGACCCTCGTATTGGGTGCCAGATGCAGAGTCTCCCAACTGTTTCATCTGCAAGTCTGTCTTTGGCCGCGCCGAGGAGCTGTCCAGCCAGCAGCTGCAGCCGACGGATGAAAGACGCAGCAGGAGCAGCAACAGCAACAATAGCAACAACAGCAGTAGCAAGCAGAGCAAACGCATCAGCAATCCAACTGGAAACGGAGTAGCAATCGATTGCCATCGGCATCATTGCCGGCGCTGTGGTCAGGCCGTCTGCAGCAATTGCTCAAAGCGGCGCATGCCTGTCCTGGAGCGTGGCTGGCCAACGGATGTGCGTGTGTGCGATTCATGCGCGTGTGTGCCGCAGGCATCGAACAGCCAACAGTGCATCTCCAGCGCCATTTCGGATGCCATCAGTGGCGGCAGCGATGCAACCACTGCGGATCACCCGCGTCGCAGCGATAACAATCAGAGCAGCAGCAGCAACAACAACAGGCGAAACAGCTGCACCGATTATCGCCAAGCCAATGGCAACATAAGTAGCAATATCAGCGATGATGCCAAGGCGAAGACCGAATGAAACACGGCCCATGCGGCCAGACAACAACAGCAACAACAACAGCAGCAGCAACAGCAGCAACAATCCAACAGAGCAGTCACAATCTGGTCTAAGTGTCCAGGCAAGCGTTAGATTCGTTAGATACGTCGTCGTTACGTCATTACGTCATTACGTCATCACGGCTGCCTTTGAGCTCAAGCTAGAAATCGTACAATGTGATACTATATATATATACCCAATTGATAGTTTGCTTATATATATTATATAGTTATATATACTCTTCGTATTCAATCTGAACTTTATCTGTATCTAAAAGAATTCTTTTAAACATGTTATACATATATATTTTTTTTTTTATTATTTTTAGTTTTAACTGAACCTTTAGCGCCGGAAAAACTAAAAGCCAATAACGGACTGGACTTAAGGTACTGAGGATGATGTTTTGGGGCTCGTTCCGTGACCAGATACTAATTTGGTTCGATCTCCACTTATACACTCCAGAGTCCATCCTCAATCTGAGCACCTTGTGTCGTCTTTTGTCGTGGCTTTTGGTTTTACTCGACTGCATTGGTTCAGCACTCAAAGGGTCAAGTCTGTGGCCAATGCCCAACATTTATGATATAGCCTCAGGAATAGTTGACACAAAGTAGCATAAAACACAAAAAAAACCGTTAAATCCAAATAGCAGTAAAAAAACAGTTGAAATTGCTTCGCATTTCCAGTTGCCAGAATTGTCCGTTGTTCACATAATAATCAGTTATGGATTAAACAGTTATAGTCGAAAAGTCGTCGAGAGTCAGAGATAAATAATTGTAACTGTTTTTCAGGCATTGTACATACAACAAATAAATTAATTAAACTTGAATGCATTGAATAAAAACATTAAACAAATGAAAAGTGAATTTGTGTTTTAAGCCTGGAATCATACCTACAACTGGAAGATATATATATATATATATATAATATATCCCAATAAGAGATCGCCAAATTTGTTTGTTGTTGTTGTTGTTTATTTAATTATAATATAGCATTGTTTTTGTTGTTGGTTTTTATTTCGTTTTGTATTTATTTAAAATAATTATAGTTTATTCCATATTTATGTATACATATATATATATACGTATATATATATATATATATAAGTAAGTATATATACCGATCTGACGAAAGTTTTGCTTATGTGTTTTGTGTTTTTGTTGTTATTCATTGTTACAATACTTTTCCATCGAATACTAGGAGGAAGGGAGTTAATTATCAATATTTTGGAGTTTCTAGTTAGTTCTTCTTCTTCTTCTGCTTCTGCTTCACAAATTGAAAATAACGGAGTCTCGGGGAGCATCTGCTTGCTGGAGTGTTCTCAATTGTAACAGAGTTGAAAAAGTTGAAAAAAAAGTGTTGCTTTAAATTTGATTTACATCGTATACATTTTTTTTTGTTTATGTTTTTTGTTTTTGTTTTTTGTTTTTTGTTTCATAATTTTGTATTTTGTTTAATTTAATCGCCATAAATATGTAATAAAAAGTTGTTTTTTTTGTTTTTGTTTCGTTTTTTTAGTTATTCGTAATACTTGTTGACAATTTTCGTTTAGGTTACGTCTGAACTGTTATACGGCGTATAACAGTGGCAAACGCTGCGCTTGCTGGTATACAATTTGTAAAGTTTTTTTTTTTTTTTTGTTTTTTTTTAAGGATTTTTCTTAATTTTTTGTTTTGTATAGTTACATATATGTTTGATAAATGGGAGTTTCGTTCCAGTATACATTGGTTGTTCATGGTATACAATTTTGAGTTGCAATCGTGAGTATATATATATATATATATATATACCGTTAATAGAGTTTTTGATCTTGATTTCATTTGCTTTATATATCGTATTTCATAGTATACATGCGTTTGTTTCGTAAATTTAATTTTAGTATACAATTGTTTAGTGTTGTTGTTGTTGTTGTTGTTGTGTTGCTCTTGTTTTATGTTTGCGGCTTAGAAACTACGAAAAAAATATATAACTATTTAAACTAATGCCTAGTAGAAAGTTCATCTCTGCGACGTTATAATTTTCTCAAAAGTTTTTTTTGTTTGTTGTTGTTTTTTTGTTTGTTGTTTTTTGTTGTTAATAATAGTTGTGTGACTTTTACGTATTTGAGGTTCACAATTAACATTAGAGCGCAAAAAGCTTAAAAAAATTTCTTATTTTTTTCGTTTGTTTTCTTCTTTTTTGGATTTAAAAGCGAAAGAAAATGTGGAAAACTGATTTTCACTTAAGCTAAGCACACACACACACAAAAAGCAAAACCGAAAATTAAACAAGGCAAAAATTGTGCAGGCAAATTACAAATTTATTTTTCCTTTAAAAATTAGCTTATTATTTGTATTAATTGATATTGCAACGCAAATTGGTTTCATTATGTGGTATGTATTTGTATATAAGTGTGTGTGTGTGTGTGTGTGCATGCATATATATATATATAAGTATGTATGTATGTACATCATCCGTGTGCGTGTGTGTGTGTGTAAATTGTTGTTGCTGACCAAATGTACAAAATTGTGTGTGCTGTGTGTGTGTTGTTGTTGTTGTTTCCTTTGTGTTTTGTTGTTAGTTGTTTTTGCTTTTTTTTGTTTTGTTTTTTGTTTTCAGTACATAATATTAATTAAGACATAATCGTATACATAATTGATTGTATGCTACATACACACAAACAAACACACTCACACACACACACACACACTCCCACACACACACGCAAACAGATACATACATATCATCATATATATATATATATATATTGTGCACACACACACCTTGCACACAGATATATATATATTGATAATTACAAAAGATATTATTAAAAAAATTAAAAAAAAAAAATAGACCCTATTTTGTTGTTGTTTTAGCCTTGGCAAGCCTATCCTCAAGGGCTAAGATCCTGATGCAAGTTGGGATCGTAGCCGCCCATGCTGTTGTCATAGGGCTGCTGTTGATCGTATCCGCCGGAGCCCATCGGATAACCCATCGAGTCCTGTGGCGGTGCGGGCGACATCATTGGCGTTGTGGTGCCACTGGGCGGACCGGCCATTGAATATGGCGAGGCGCCAGCTGCCTTCTTGGCCGCATACAAGTTGGCCTCCTCCTGTGCCTTGCCAATGTTCTTCTTGTAACGGATGCGCTTGTTGCCAAACCAATTCGATACTTGCGACACCTGCCAAATGCAACAACAGATGCAACCGATGATGAGCAACTAATGCCACAGTTAATGGAGGATTTGATTCGACTCACCGTTATGCCGCACTTGCGCGCCAGCTCCTCCTTGGCCTCCTCGGATGGATACGGATTGCTCAAATGACTATAGAAATACTCGTTGAGTATCTCGGATGCCTGCTTGCTGAAGTTGCGACGCTTGCGGCGTGCGTCCAAGAAACGGGATCGCAATATCATCACTGCCTCGCAGGTCGACTGCTTCAGCTGCATCTGAATCGAGCTGAACTTCTTGTGGATGATCTGCACCATGCGCTCAATCTCTTTGGGTGTAATCGGTCTGCGAATGGCCAAACGAACAACGAAATTTATATATATATATATATATATATATCGAATTGAGCCTGGACTCACCTGGTGCGACTCTGCTCGCGTAGTAAGTTCATGACGTGCGTGGTGAACTCGTTGCAGGCCTGCTCGTATTTCTCCAGCTCCTGGTGATAGATCTGGCGGATCTGGGCCAGCTTGGCGCGATAGTCCGAGTGCTCGATGGCATTGTCCGCACCATCGATGGACAGCGAGCCGCCTTGGCTGGCTGCTGCGGCTGAGGCAGCGGCGGCGCCACCGCCTCCCTTCTCGGGACCAGCCACGCCCTCGGCAATCAGCATGTTGTCCAGGCGCATCAGTTGCGGATCTGGTGGCTCCTCCTCTTGCGTGTTGCGAATTGAAAGCACTGCGAAAAACAAACAAACCAACAAAAAGACGACAACAAAATCAGCAAAATAACATTTTCAACTTTTCTTCCTCGACACACAAATTGCAAAAATCCTCTGTGTGTGTGTGTGTGTCTGTGTGTGTTTCAGTTATCCTGCCAAGCTACACGCACAGAGAGGGGGTTTGGGGCGCAAAACGTATCAAATTTTATTATGCACCACCGACGACGAAGTGGCAAGAAAAGGCGTGCGAAAGAAAACCCAACAAAACAACGAAACTCAAACTCGAAGAAAGTTTTCACCACACACACAGAGACACACACACACACACACACATCCTTCTGAGTGCATGTATTTGTTGAGTTGGCATATTGTCTAGGGAAATGCGTGCTGTTGTCCTTGCTTCCTTTTTAGCTTGTATTATATTCGCAGCCAGTCATGGCTATGCATGAATTAGATTTTGCGCCACATGCCACAAGCCACTGCTGCTGCCTGCCACTGTTGTTGAATCTTAATCACGTTTGCCAAAGGAGTTAGTCCGGCAGCAAAAATCGCTAGCTGAAAACATTTCGCGAATGCGAACAATTGACTTACCCCTCCACCCCTCCCACCAACACCACCCCTCTCGTGACAGAGCTCATCAGCATTGCCACAGCGTTCCCAGAACAACAACAACAATATCGCTTCTTGCCACGACTTCTTTTATCCTATGTATTATGTATACATGTTGCAAGCAGCAGCAGCAGCAGCAGCAGACAAAACAATTGTTGAGGCAACTGGATAAGGCATACAACACGCACAACAACGACAACGCAAGTAATGAAATCTAACCACCTAGCAACCCCCTCCATCCCTGCCCATATCCCTACCCCAACCCACCCCTCAAGCAACCCCTCAGCTTAGCTCAACTGCAAGTTTTGAATAAAACATTTCGTTAACTCCCAGTTGATTTTAAGAAACGCCAACTTGCGCAAACTTTCTAAAACTAAAATAAAAGTTGTGCCTCAACTTTCATCTAGCAAATAAAGCTGAAAGATGTGGCAAGCTAAACCAATTCTTAAAACTATTCTTAAAGATTTCGAGCGAAAACTGCACTTATCTGGCAACTCCCACAATTATATTATTATTAATTATTAATTTTTAATCTAATTAGCATTAAATCAATATTTAATAATCAGTAAATTGGTTAGTTAAACCTAACAAAAAAAGACTTGAAAAATTCTTTGCAGCTTCTGTGTTCAGTTAACTGTTAACCTCCAACTAACAGAATGCGACATCAAAATATCAACATGCTTGAGGAATTCAATTTCATATGTTAAGCTGTTAATAAACACATAAATGCATTTACATAGAGGGAGAGAGAGGCAGGAAAACCACACTAAAGAGAAAGGTGCAAAGACGTAAATTAACATTAACAGCGATACCATTAACATTTGTTGCTCATGTAATTAAAGTGTCTGTGTGTGCGTGTGTGTGTGTGTGAGTATTAAAAATGGTGAGAGAGAGTACGAGAAATACAGTTAGAACATATTGCGCCAGCGGCGACAGCTGCTCCAATATTCCAAATGAAAGCTAGGCAATGGCAAAGACAAAGGTATGTAGATGCAAGCGAGTAGGCAGCGGAAGGGCGGCGGGGGAGGGGTGCGCTATGTTGGATAATGTTATTATAAGGATATACACACGCAGGCAAGACAGGGAGAGTGAGATTGGTATTGGGGAGGGGAAAGGTGGGGGAAGTTGGTGACTGCTGCTGCTGTTGTTGTTGTTGTTGGGTGACATCGGTGGTTGCTTTATTCGGTTAAGGTTAGCCAGAATATTGCTAAAGTTTTGCAAGACATTTTTCTGGAGGTGGAATCGTGGGAGGGGTAGGGAGGCGGTGTAACATTTGAGTGTCTGGGCAAATGAGGCGTGTCTGCGCCTCTGCCTATCATCATAATATTATTTGCAGAGTTGTATTTCCGAGTGTTTTTTTTTACTTTTTTTTTTGCACATTAGAAAACGCAATTTTTATCTTTCGAATTATAAATGAATCAATGGATGATATATATGACAGATATATATATTACAGGGGAATCGAGAAACGGAACTGGAATCGAAATGTTCGATCAAAATTCATCAATGGATAAATGAGATTATAGCGAGAAAAGCTGATTGGCAAGTTGTGCAAGTATTCGCTGATTAGTGCAATTTGAATTTGAAAGCTAATAAATCAAGTCAATCATAAATCAGTCATCAGTCATCAGTCAATAGTAAAGGTATTCCCATTTCCCATTCCCTGCCGTAAAGTTATCGCTTACTATACTAATTGTCGACTCCCGCTTGCAGCAAAAACAAATTTTCCGTCCTCTGATCTCTGATTCGAGAATATATATGTTTGACTACCCAGGTTTAATCAGTTTTTTGGGTTTTGAGTTGAGTTTCAAATCGATTTTGTGCTTATCGCGACTAGCTTAGTAACTAAACTAATCGAATACTTGTCAGAGCACATGCTCAGTTCTTAAATTTAAAGAGAAACTTGTGCCAAAAATTTGACACGAAAATTCCAATCCTTTTTGATTAAAATGGAGGCGGGATAAGTAGTTGCGAAAGGGGGAATAGGGGCGATAGGGAGTTGGTTCACAGGTCGCATCATTTGCGTATCTAATGAAGCATTTAAAAGCAGCCAGCCAAATTGCAGATACAATACACAGATAGTGTAGGGGCTATATATGGTATATATATACATATTATATATATAGAGCAGCAGGAGGACGATGAGGAAGCTAAATGGCATTTCCAGCTCGTAAATTTGAATGGGGCAAAGCGCCAAGAAACAGAAAGGACAACAGCCGTGTAATAAACATGTCGCGACTGCGAGGGGGGAGTGAAGGGGTTGTATGTATATAAATATGCATATATATACATATACATATATCTATATATATATATATATATTCAACAACACTTGAACAATACTTGTGCGTTGTATTTTGCATGCCTGTCGAACAGGTTTGCTCTTTTCACAAACTAATTTCAAGACACACACACACACGCACACACACACACACACATGGCTGATAAAATATGTTAAACAAGGCGAGAGAAACTCTTGAAAACGATTTTCCAATACCCTTACAATGGGTATTTGCCAAGTGTGTGTTATGCATTCAGATCAGTTGTTAAAGCTGATTCTTCTATATATCTACACTTTTGTACACAGGCAAACTGATCGGTGTGATTCGAATGAAATTTTCTGTATATATATATATATATATATATATATATATATATATATATATATAGCTATGGGAATGAGGCAGAAGACACATTATTTGAAGTATTTTTGCAGTTTTCTAATATATTTTCGAAATACACAACAGAAAATCATATATATGTAATGCCAACGGCGAGGGTATTCAATATTCGACACTCTCTGGCAATAACTCTTTTTTTTTCCTTGCTTTTGTTTTCTTTTATTTTGGTTGTATTTTTAAAATACTTGTTTCGCTCATCAGCAGCAGCAGCAGTAACAGAAGAAGAAGAAGCAGCAGCTCTCTCTCTCTCTCTCTCTCTGTCTATCTATACACCCCATAAGCTCCCTCTTATCATAAAGTAGACCCCCCCCCCTCTCCATCTCTCGCTCTATCTCTCTCTCTCTCTTTTGCCTTGGGTCAAGTGTGTTCTTCTCGGAATGTTTCTATTCTTGTTTACTTTGTCGGCGCCCATCGATGATAGGGGAAGTGTTATCGCTTTGTAGACAAGAGCACAACACACACACCACACAGCACACACACACACACACACACATGGGCCTAGATAAAATGTGTACCTATATGAAGTAACTGTATATATAATATTTATGCATGTGCTTAAAGCGGTTTAATTTGTTGGCTTGTGCAGCGGCTCTGCGGCAATTGGCCAGGATTAGATTTGTTTAGTTTGTAGAGCGACACACGTTCCCCCTTCCCCCCCCCCCCTCTTTTGCTTGTAATGCGTCGTGTTAGTCACACCTGATTGGAAAGTGTGTAACCAGAGCTTTTACAGCAAGAAACACCTTTCTTAAACATCATCAGGTAAAAAACATTCAACAGAAAATGAAAAAAAAAATGTATATTTATAAGGCATACCCTGTAAGTGAAAAATAAGTCAGCAAGGGTAGGCCAAACTAATGAATTCGTATGTGAGCAGAAAATATAAATTACAGTTTTGTTATCTGATTGATCTCAGGGACATCAGAGATTATCTAAGTAGAAAAAGATGATCTTATCTGATCCGATTTGATTGCTGCAAGGGTTGTCGTGGCAGAGGGGCGGGCTTCGAAGACAACGAAAAACGGTTTCGAAACTAATAAATAAATATAGAATTCACTTGAAACATTGAGTAAATCTGGAGATTTTCATCGGCCAGAGCTAAATACAGCTTCTATCAAACTTTACACAGCACATTCAAAAATTACAGTTTTTTTTTTGTTCTTTTTTTTACGTTTTCAAATGGGTATGCAGGACAACAACACCCCACCAATCCCCCTCCCCCACCCACAAACGAAAATGTTGAAAACCAAAACGCTGCCCAAAAGGCAATTTCGCAACGGTGCTCATTTTGTGTGGGGGGTTTAGGCCGTTGGGGTATGGGTTGTACAGAGAGGGCGATTGGGGAGTTGTACTTTAGGGTTAGGCAATGGCAATGGCAACGGCAATGGCAATGCCAACGCTGGAGCCATTCAAAACATCTGGCCCACAATCAAAACGCGCTGTTATTGCCCATTTTGCGTCGCTGCGTGGGCGTGTAATATAAAGGAGCAAGGCAAAAAGAGCAGAAAAAGAAAAGCTGAGGCAAACATAAGAAAAAAACAAACAGCAGATGAAATTAAGGCAAACTCGATTTCAAATTCTCGCTGGAAGGTGCGTTCAAGGATAATAACACGCTGCGATGTGTGCAGGAATTTTAGAGCTGGGGGAGAGGGGGAGGGGGGGACAGGCCCTTATTGTACAGTGGACAAGCGCTATGCCAAACATCGAACAGATTCTCATTTTTGAAATTTCATATTTTCCTTTCAAATACATAAACTAAGATTATATCAATTCCAGATGAATTTCAACGATTTCTATATGCACACATAGAAGTTCTTCAAAAGAAAAGTTGAATGGAGATTTGCTATATGCGAGCGTTTACTATATATATATTAAATTTGTGAAAAGTGACTGCTGGAATACCCCATTTGTGAAAATAGCAATTTGAATTGTATTTTAAAACAAGTCCTGAGGGAATGCCCCCATTGCAAATGTGCATTGAAAATAATGATTTTCATTTCACAAAATTCGCATTTGCAAGCGTTCACTGTACTTCAAATTGTATTGTATGAGAAAATAACGATTTAAACTGAAGATTTATATATATATATATATATGTATATATATAATTATTTATATTATTTGTTGTAGTTTTACTTACCGGTCTTCTCCTTGATCTCGCACAGCACTGAGAAGAGGGCCGGCTTCATGCGGTGACAGTTGAGTGTGTGCTTTCTGGCCTGCGCCTCGTCCAGCGATTGCTCGGAGATGCTCATGATCTGTTGCAGGATCTCGCCGATATCCTTCTGCTTGCGCACCTCATTCTCGTTGCCAGCGTTCTGGCCATCATCCTGGCCGGGCAGGCCGTAGCCCTGCGGTGCCATCATGCCCCCAGTGTGGGCCATCATGCGATCCTCCATCTTGTGTATGTGTGTGTGTTTCTCTCTCTCTCTCTCTCCCTCTCTCAGCAGCAACGACTACAACAACACACTGCAATCACAACAATCACGTTAAAGCACGTCCAAATGCGATTTTAATACATGTTGCAACAGGCAAAAACAAAGTACACACAACAACAACAACGCCAAAAAAAATGTGTACACAACTATATAAACAATGACTAATTAAACGAATTCATTTGACTTCTGTCGTGAACTGTTCGAAACTCCTATTCTCTGATATTTTAGGCGCGCGCAAACGTCCGCACGCAACGACAACGCGTTGCCAACTAACCAACTGGCTCTGCTCCGCTCTGGCTGGCTGGCTGGCTGGCAGCTCTGTCTGTTGTTCGCCGACTTCCTTCGTTCTCTGTTGCTCTCTGCTCTGCTTATCTGTTTGGCCAGCGACCAGTGTTGCCAGCCGTGTAAAACACAACAACATCAAACTGCTAGAAAAAGCCAACTATTTTGACGTGTGCTTTATTGACACGTTCCATGTATGAGGAATCGTATAAGGAATCAATTATTCTAACACAAATTCATTGGGATCGGTTCCAAATTTGTTAAATATGTAAGCACATACATTTGTACATAAAATAATAACAGACTCCAAAGCCAATAATAAACTTTAAGCGAAAATGAACCACCTTCATGATGAAGAAATGGTATCCTTTGGTATCACTGTCGTCATCATTTTTCAGTGGTAAGGATGGGCCTGGGCCTGGGCCTGCCTTCTTGTCTATTTCGTTCTTCAGTGGTTTATAACAGTTAATGGCTGAGTTAATTCCTCGATAAACTTTAGCTCTACGTTCGACGAGGTATGGGTGTATTATATATATAATAAATAATACACGTGAGTTTTGGGCTTGAACCCCAATACTTCTAGTTTTTTATGTGGCTAACAACATAGCATTCTTGGCATGCTTATGATTTTCAAAATGTACCGGCTTGTACCGGCTATAAAAAGGCTTAAGCGGCAACACTGGCAACGCAGGCAAAACGAACAAAGTTAATCCGACTGTGAATGTCGTCTTCGTTTGCCTTCGACGCTGTCTTCGTTGCACTGTGCAAAGAATGCTGCTCACACGACGTTGGCGGCGGGGGACGAAACGCAAAACAAACTGCGGCAATTGGAGTTAGCTTGGGGTGTGGGCGGGAAAGGAGGTTTGGTGGCATTTGTGTTGGGTGTATGGGCGTCGGCTGCTGCAGCAGTCTGCCGCTGCTTCTGTACAGAGGGACGTGTGTGCGTGTGTGAGTGTGTGAGTGTGCCGGTGGGCAGCAAAATGAATTTGCAAAAGGATCGAAATGGGTAAATGGGTTTTGCGTTTTATATTGCGTCGATAACTCGACGACACATCAAAGTAGCTTAGTATGCAGCTATTTTAGTTTCATTATCTTCATGGTTAATAGTCCGAGTTGAACTCAATGCACATTGCCTTGATCTGATCTGATCCGATTTAAATTTGATTCGAAATTTGCTTCTGCATTTTCAAACTCCAAAATTCCAATGGAGTTATAAACGCAAAACGTTTCACTAATAAAAAAAAGGGTGAGAAACTTATGTTATCTAAAAGATAAAGTGCTGTTCCGTTGCCACTGCCCATCTCACTCCCACGCTCTGAGCTTTAGGAGTGACAAATAAATACGCAAAGTGTCATTCAAGCATCGACGGCAAAGATAAATATGCCGCTTGCAGCCCTGTGTTTGTATGCAAAAAGTACGACAATGCGTGCGTATGCGTATAAGAGTGTGTATGTGTGTGTGTGTGCGTGTGTGGGTGGTTGAGAGAGTTGACAATGGACAACGGGCAAGAGACAAGGGACAGCAGCGGGCAGCTGACACACGCCAGGGGTGGGGGTAAGGGCAAAAAGTTACCTGCGTACTGAAAACTCAACGACAAACGCTGCTTCCCGCTGGTAAGTGTGTGTCTGTGTGTGTGTGTGAACGGTGCATTCCCATTTGCGCAAATTGAGAATGAAGCCCAAATTACAATTACTGTTTTTTCAAGTGGGCAATAAAATTTAAAGATAAAACCATAATTATGTTTGCACAGCAGCAGCCAAAACAACTGGAGAAAGCATCGTTGACCTTCAGTAAAAAAAAAAACACACACGCACACATGTATGTGTGTGTCTTGTATTAGCTTAGCTGCATGCGGACAAAGCGCATTAAAGGCAGCGCAAAAACCAAAAAAAAGCGAATGAAAACCTGTTTAATACAATCACACACACACACACACACGCATACGTACATGCATCAGCTTTGAACAATTCTTGGAAATCAGAGCCGCTTTTTTCATAATTCTTTGCTACAGTTTTGTTGTGTATAACAGATCGTATAACAGCATACCATGAATTGTTATATGCCTGCTGCAACATATTCTTTGTGTTTTGGCCATAAATTTTTGTCAACTTACACAGATTAAATTACTTTACAGGTATTCGATATTCGCCAGCTGCAATTAGAGTTAAACAAAACCAAAAAAAATCATGATGCACTTGCTGTAAATGTTTAAACAAATTAAATATATATTGGAGCACTAGATTTCTCATTTCTCGTTTATCGTGAATTTTACAATGCTCTGCTTCCACTTCATTCCACACGCAGCAGCAGCAAAACGTCGCCACTTTTTTTCATGGTACACAATTTTGGTTGTTTTCTGTTTAGGCACTTTAGGTCGGCATTGTTGCCATTTTATTTGATGTATAAGTATACAACGTGCAGTTAAAAATACTAGTTTGTTGATATTATTAATATGCGCAATATATCAGCGAAAATTATTTACCACCAAAAAAATCTGCTGCTGACAAAAAAATGTATCTTATATGTGTGTTGACAGGGTTGTTATATCGATAAGTTGATTTCGTTCTTCGCTTACGTAGTTGTCAACGCGCATACGTGCGCAATATGCGCCTGCGTTACTCAGTTTGCGTTAACTTGCACTGTTAACTCTTCGTTATGTACCTGCATTCATTCCATGAATACGTAAAGAAAAAGTAGCGGGATTTTTAAACGTAAATTTTTTATGTTTTTATACTTTCTTAATTGCTCTTCATATGATCGACGATTATTTCCCGCAATGTTGTGTGATTAGTGGTTCATTTTTTTCATTTATTTCTCAATGCGCTTATTTAAAAAATTACAAAAATGTAAGAGTTTACGAAAATATTTCGTAGCGCTTACGTTATGTTAACTTTAGCATTTGCATGATGCGCATTACATTCAACCATGAATCAACGAAAGAAGATAACGTATTGTGCAGAACCCTCATCTATGTTAACAATTTAGCTTTTCTTGTGACGTCAATCTGGACCAAAACATTGCCATAATTTTTATTTATATCAAAACTTACATTGATTGTTAAGTCATTTAATCGTGAATCCTCATTTGTGTTTCTTAACGTTAAACATTCCACCAACCTTTTGAAATACTTCACATCGTGTGTCCTATGTGACGTAAATGCGCAATAGTGACCTATGTTATCTCTCGCAATCTGGGTTTAGCATTTGCGGTGACCAACATTTAGTTCGCAGCCAACTTCATAAGGTGTTTAACAGAAAACTGTTACCTGCTTATGAGGCGACCCAGCAGGACCCCAGATCATTAACAGCTGTTGCAGCAATGTTATTTTGAATTGACAACTCGTTGAATGCGGTCGTGTGCGTCCGGGCGGCGCGTTTGCAACATTGCTTGGAATCAATTTTGCGCGGTTACAATATCAAAAGCACAAATAAATAACAAATTGTAAATTATTTTAGTCATACTGCAGAATTGTGCTGCACCACAAATAGTTGTCATTTGCTGAACTTGGCTGTGTGTGTCTATGCCTGCAACTATTCCTTTTTTTGATTTGTTTTGTGTGTAAAATTTTGTTGGTGTGCCCAGAAAGGGTGTGTACAAAAAAAAAAAAAAAACTACTCGTGTGCAGCTGTAAACAGGAGACGGGCGCAGGAGTCACGACCAGTGTGACAGAGAGAGAGAGAGAGACAAGGACTGCAGTAAGTGTTTGGATCTGTTTATGCGGGTGGGTTGAACAAGGTAGGATTGGAAAGGGAGGGGAGGGGGAGCGCTTAACAGCGGCGCAACAACAACAACAATTGCAGCTGTTCTTGTTTTTGCTTTCTTGCACATTTCTCTAATGCATTTTGGTAATTCGCTTCACTCTTATCTGCCGCCTGCTCCTTTTCTTGGCTGTGTGTGTGAAAAATCAATATAAACAGCCATATGTGTGTGTGTGTGTGTTTGTTTGTTTGTGTTTGTGCAGCAGCCGGCAGCTCCTGGGGACTCGCTGCTGCAGCAACAACAATAACAACTACAACAACAACACACAAAGAATTCTACCTCAATAACTTTCAAAGCCAAGCGCTGTTTTATTTATTTGGCTTGCGTGTTTAATTAGTTTAAAGCGTGTTAATTTAACTAAATGCTGCTGTTGCCGCTTGTTGTTATTATTTTTGCAACCACCCAGAATACAGCAAAAGCGAAGAGTACAACAGACGGCAACAACATTAAGCGATAACGCCGAATGCGCTGCTTCTAACGGTGCTTCCGCTCAACTTAACGAAGGCAGAGAGTGTGCGAGCGGAAGAGAGGAGAGAGCGCGCGCTGAGAGAGCATAGATGATGATAAGAACGAATGCGACACATTCTGATAATATCTGACAACTTTTCCCATTTATCCAGATTTTGAACTTGCAAATACTTTGACATAGATAAGCAGGACAGTTATGCGTTGCAAAAACATACATAATCATGTATGCATACGCATGTGTGTGCGTATATGTGTGTTATCAGTGCTGTGTTGAGCTGCAATTCGTCTATGCTGCTTATTATTTATCAGCACATATACGATTTTTTTGGTTGACTGAACTTCCTGCTGCGCCCTAATTTCAAGTATGTAAGCTTTTTCTTATGCGTTTTTGGGCTCACGCTGAGTCACGCGTCAAAAGTGTGATTCACACACACACACACACATACAGGCAGGCAGGCATAGGTCAGTGCATGTCGTCCTTGACAGCGAGATACATATCTCAAATTGCCAACTTAACTTTTTGGCGACACCAACAACAACTACAATAATTATGAAAGAACTCAAGCAGAAGTTTTTTGGCGCCTATGGCGTCACTTTTAAAGGGGCGTGGCAGGCAACAGTTCACAAAATTCCGACTCCAAACGATGAGCTCAGCAGCAGCAGCAGCAGCAGCAGCAGCAGCAGCTGAAGAACAAGAGGCAGAAGAATAAGAACAATTGGCCTGCTTGAGTGAGTTGCTCACGACGAACTTGACATTGAACGAAACTTATTAGTGTGTGCTGCTGCAGGAGTGGGAAAGAGTGGGAAGAGGAGAGGAGAGCAGCTTGCGGTTGATTGCGGTTTATTTTTAATATGCTCGGCTACTGTATGAAGTTCGTTAAAGGTCTTTAAGCTGGCCATATTTCGTTTCCAGAGTGGTTCAGAATAAAGAACGGTAACAGCTCGGGTATTTCCATTATTATGATTTATTTTATTATTATAATTTTTTACTATTACTGTTTATTATTGTTACTTCTAATACTACTAATATTATTATAATTATTATCATTGCTTACATATTAATATCGATAGTGTCGTTTCAATTGCTTATCTACCGTTTGTTAGGGTATTTAGTAGTTTGCATTGCAAATGCCCCTATCCTTAGCCTTGACAGACTCGTGTGTGTTTGTGTGTGTGTGTGTGTGTGTGTGTGTGGTGGGAACCGAGTCCAAGCAATCACAGTCAACGCGCTGCTGCTGCTGCTGCTGCTGCATCAGATTGTGAGAACAACAACTAACTAAAACCCGTTGCCCGCCTATCGACTACCCACTCCTTTCCACTCCACTCCACTCCGCCTACGGGCAAAAGTGCGCTGCCCTTTTTTGGGCTGCCGTTCGTTGTTCGCCTGCGCAAATTCCTCAGCATCGTTTCTTTGCCGGGAAACGGCGCGTGCGCCACGTTACGCTCCAAGGAGCTGCTGCTTCTGCTGCTGCTGCTTCTGCTGCTGCTGCTGCTGCTGCTGCTGCTTCTGCTGCTGCTGCTGCTGCTGCTTCTGCTGCTGCTGCATCTGCTCAGATTTATCGATGTGCAGCTTGAAGTTTTTGCTTGATTTTCGTTAAGTGTTTTCGGTTCTTCCTCAGCTCATTGTTGCATTTTAACGAGCTTGTTTATGGGCTTGTTGTCAATGTCGACAAACGCTCCAAAAATGCTCTATATATAGTATAAATATATAGACATAAGATCTGTAAACATATATAAATATTTATGTGTTTATGTGTGTATGTGTGGCATAGCTGAAACTGAAACCACATCTGGCGCTCCGCAAATTGAGGGATTTGCTTTCGGGCAGCTGACTTGGCAAATAGCGCGAGTCAACATATGGGAAACAAGTAAGCATGAGCTAGTCGAGCTGTCTCGACTAACAGATACCCTTTTGTGTGTACAGCAAATGCTTCAGTTCTTATTGTTGGTGTTTTTTTGTTGTTGGATATTATGTCAAGATATTTTCGAGAAGAAAGATAGATATATAGTTAAAATTGTTGCTGTTCGACTTTAGGTGCTGATCGCGATTATTCTGTCATGTCATCAAAAGACTCGGCTTTAGAATTCTTGGAATTCTTGCAACTATCTCAATGGAATTCATAGCAATGGAATCTAGACTGAATGTTAAATATTAGTGTACAAAAATAATAATTTATCATCTGGAAAGAGATGTAAATGTAAATTCAGGAACTTCACACAATTTGTGCTCAGCTCTGAGCCGATTGTGGGTATCATTATAATAAATGGCTTATCGATGTTTTCACGATAATAATAGAGCACCATAAAAAATGATTTCTTAACAGTGACGAATCCAGAAACCGTTCGTTTTTTTTTCTTGTTTTGCTTTTCTTTTTCTTTTTTTTTCTATTTTTGGTATTCCGTTTTAGCAGTGTTCTGGTTTGCCAAACACAATTAGCATAAGCGGATGGGCTGCAAATTAAACGCAAAGAAGACGAAGCAGAAGAAGCAGAGGAGGCAGAGGAGGCAGTAAGAAGTAACTGTTCTAAACTGGCCAGCGTATCAGCGACAAAATAATAAATGCTAACTGACCAAATGAACGAACGACCCGTAGCAGAGACGAGTCGTCGTCGTCGACGTCGTCGTCGTCGTCGCCGTCGCATCTATTCATAAAGTTTATTGCTCCACATGCTCCACATTTGCGTGGCACGGTTTCCAGCGCCAAATCAAAGAGGAGCAATCTGTAATCAGCGATAAAATAGTCGTAACTCTATGCGCCAACACACAAAGGGGCGAAATAAAACATAAATTACTAAATTGGAAACGCTGTTGGATACCACTAAATAGTACTAGGAGAGGGTGGCGAAAGAGAGAAGTAGTTGAGTGTTCTCTCTCTCTCTCTCTCTCTCTCTTTCTGTCTCTTCTCTGTTTGTCTGAGTGCAAATTAAGAATATCTGCAGTTATGCAAAATGAGCAAACTATGAATATTCAACGGCTGATGAATTATGACTGAATGCGGTAGACAATAGATCAAGTCTATAGTATTGGGGGTCAAGCGTTACGTAATGCAGATCATTTTAATCGGCTGCGCAACTTGTGATAAAATGTCGCATTCTCTTGCGCGTAAATGGAAACATTTGAAGATAGTAAGTAGATGGTGTTATCATCAGTTATCAGCTTAGCTAGCAGAACCATAAATCTGGGGAGTGTTTTTATTTGGAGGGAACAACAGAGAAGAATCCTCCTGGATGATAATCGTTTAACTTTCGAGATAATACAGACTAAGCTTATATGCGAATATTGTAGTTAATATAGATAACAATATGAGTATAGATTTATTTAAGATAAGATAGCAATTTTTGGACTTAGTAGATTACACAGATAAATATATTTAGATATGGGTAAATATATGAATACCCGAAAAATATAGATATATATTTATATATAAATGAATGTGAGGATTATGGATAGTGGATAATATATAGATGATATCGTATATATTTTATGGATAGAGATATGATGATTATGATTATGATTATATACATATGTATATATATCCAAAATCCCCATAGCTAGATAATAGATAATACAGCTTGTATCTATATCCATGAATCATATGTGTACGCATATAGAATGGAGTTGGAGTTGCAGTTGGCTTCCTTACCTTCCTTATGTGCAGCTAACTATCTTTGTCTCACTGAGAGACAGATTCATCTGTAGATAACATGTGGCAGCAGCTTCAGCCACTCAGTGCATTACTTATTTGAGACAATTGTGTGTTGAGCTCAGATCATATTAAATGCAATTTGAGGCATCTCGACTGGCTGAAGAAGCCCTATGAGTGGTGAGCGGGGTTGGCTCTGGGATCGTCGCATTGGGTTTACACATTATATTTGTTTGTGTTGTCTTTCCCATCATCTCGATTAATTTAGCATTCAAATTGCGAACGACTTTAATTGAAAAATGGTCGCGTTCAAATGATTTGATTAATTGCGCATTGCGCATCTGCAAGGGAGGTGGTACGTACCCCCATCCCCACCCCCATGCACACCGCCTTGGAGCGAGTGATCTTGCGGCTTGTGTTGTCTGCTCATGTCGTGCCTTGGAAAAACAACTTTCCAAACTGTGTTTTTTCTCCTTTTCCTTTTCATTTTCTTTTTCAATTTCATAGTTTGGTTTTTGGTTTTGGCCAACATCTGTTCATATACATACGTATATATATACATATATATATATATTCTATTTCCCATTATGAGCGATACACATGCAATCCATGTGCGTCTGTCAAAATGGAAAAGTGGATGCCACTTAAGCATTTGGGGTTTGGAGTGGAGCCTAAGCCGTTTGTCGATTTTCACGTAACATAATAGAGTTCGTATTTGGGAGCGATCACTATATATATATATATATATATATGCATATATATGTATATATGTATAAATAGATTTCCGCGCTCTCAACAATTAAATGTAACTTTATAATTAAGTCCATACGTGCCTTGGGGCATGCTACGCGTCCCACCTATCCCCCTATTCCCCCTTTCCCATATTCCGAGTTTTCCCCTCCAAAAAAAGAATGAAAAATGAAAAATGAAAAGATTCCGTTGCGACTAATTTTAGTTGAAAGTTTGGAGTTTTGACAGCTGCATTCTTGAAAGTATTCCCAATCCATGTTGGCTGTCACGAAAGAAATTAGATTTTACCAAACAAAAACAGCAACTTAAACGAGGCAACAAAATGTGGCAAGTGTGGCACCAAAGCTGTTTGTATTTGCTGAATATTTGGCATCTGAAAAGTGCTCGACTCAATGTGGAAATGCCCTCAATCCGAGTAGGGATACTCCCGCTGCCTCTATTAAATCCAACTCCAACTCCAACTCGAAAAAAGCGACTTAAATAAATAATCAACAAAAAATAAAGTGCAATCGATACAGTTTTCAAGTTGACTTCGCTGTGGCAAGAACGCTCGCCAGCATCTCCAATTTGTATACCCTTGCCGAGGATCCTCTGACTTGTGCCACAAGAGGCATAAGCCACAAGATTCGTCCGTATTTATTTGCCTTTCAATGTTTGTAGTCATTTCCAACTCTACGAACTCTTCATAGGAGTAGTGACAGACCCTGTAATCTTCGATATTAATTTATGCTGAGGATCTGGATTTGATCAATATTTTAGCCCGTCTTGCGCATATCGATAAAAATCGATAAAGTCACAATTTTAATTATATTTATCTCCAATCGGATTTGTATACACCCAGACATAATATTGATCATCTGTTGGGGTTTCCAATGGGTATTCAATGGAATTACATATGCACATTGTAGGGTATTCAAGCATTGGCAACAACAACAGAGAACACAATTCTTGAGAACTTCTTTCGCGTTTCTTCTGCTCAAGTGGCAGAAACAGGAAGCGAACTAAATATAAAACCAAGTCATGCCCCCGATCTGCGCCATATGTGCCGCAGGGCAACCCGAACCCCAACCCCAACCCCCAACCCGAACTTCAGCTGGAACTCGAACCGAACTCGCACCAAATACGTATCCGAAGTCGTTTCGCTGTGCAACGTGTGGCATTGAGGCAGCAAGCGGGCTGCTGCCGCGTCCATTACATTATTGCAACGATCTATTAGCGACCAAAGCGACAATTGTGTGGCATCGAGGGAGTAAGGGCCGAGCAGGGACTCGTCCAGCTGGCTGGCTAAAAATAGACAAACAGACGCACACACATACACACACACACACACACGCACACACACACGCATGAGTGTCTTTTGCATGCCTTTTAGCAATTGCCGTCAAGTGGGAGGGCAACTTTGGAACTGTTCGATCTGCAGATTCAGTTCGATCCGTCTATATCTGAGAGATGCGATCTTGATCTCGTGTCGAGTCGCGTTGAAAGCCTGTGCGCCAATTGCCATGCAAACAACCACAACAACAACCACAACAACAACAACAACAACAACAACAACTGCAACAACAAGAGCGACATTCAAATGCCTCAGCGCCATTCGCAATAAACCTGAGCATTGTTGTTGCTGCTTTGCTGCTGCTGCTGTTGCACTTGAATTGATTGTTGTTTGACATGGCCACGAGCCGTGGGGCAACTTACACACACACGCAGACGCACACACGTTTTATTGTTACCAATGGCCCTTTGGTTAGCGTCTAGACGTGTTCAATGGCCTGCAATGCTGCAATTAGTTCACTTTGGGTTCGAGTTCGAGTTCGAGCTCGAGTTCGAATTGTGTCTCGAAATTTGTTTGTAGAGCTGCTGAACACTCTTCTTGTTGTTGTTTGGGCTTAGTTATCGACAAATGCTATCGATAGCAAGGTCGCTAAATGTAACGATTTAAATATAATCGAAACCGTTAAACCATCTGAGGATTGATATGTACTCAAATTTGTAGATTATTTGATCGCATTAATCGATCGCATTAATCGTTGATTTTCATCAATCACAATAATCGATAACAATCGCTGAAACCACAAGATTCAATGTTGTTATTGTTGTCAAATATAGTTGCTTGATCGGGTAATATTCCCTTAAATCAATCAGTGAACAATATATAGTTGAGTTCCGACTAACTGTTAAACTGAAAGCGGAAAGTTAAGTTTAGCTGTCCACTTAAGGTTTACTTGGTATATCGGTCAATTTATCGATAACATTTATTGTTTCTTATTTTTTTTCGCCCCATTATTTGCATATATGCCTGCCCCTGCCCCTGCCCCTGCCCCTGCCCCTGCCTCCAGGTGTTATTCAACTCTTTTGGCTTGGGCCTTATCTGTTTGCACACGAACAAAGCAGGCTACGCTGCACAAATATTTGCGAGCAGTGTACGCGTTGTTGGCCAAAAGGCAGCGCCAGATCACGCAGCAGCGACAGGAGCAACAACAACAGCAACAACAACAGCAACAACAACAACAACAACAACAACAACAGACGTTTACAATCTTATCGCAAGCAAATGTTTAAATCTTTTTTGTGATTTGCGTATGAAATAGCAAATGTGCAAGGGGAGAAAAGGTAGTGTGTGTGTGTGTGTTGTGTGTGTGTGTGTGTTTGCATGGCGTTAAAGCTGCACTAATGAAGGGAGCTGGGCAGTTGACACTCTGCCAGCATATTCACTCTGTGCTTAGTTAGGGGCTGGGCGGAGCAGAAAGTTTGCTTCATAAAGGGGTAGCTGTCATTGACACTGGCTGCTGCTGCTGCTGCTGCTGCTGCTGCTGCTGCTGCTGCTGGGCGTGCTTGAGGATGCAACAGACGACAACTGGCCCCTTATCAGCGAGGCCTGCTGACGTGCCTCTTGATTGTGTCTGCCTCGGCAGCCTGCAGCAAAGCAATGACCTTTGAGCCAGAGCCACCCCCGAGATGCAACTGCAACTGCAACAGCAATGGCAACGGCAGCTGCAGCATGTATTTTTGTTGTTGTCTTGTTTCAAAGTGTAGCAACGAGTTGATTTAGGCAATTAAGGGACAAGGTCTCAGTTACAGTGTTGCAGTTGCAGATGCGGGCAACGTTTCGGGTCAATGGCTGCGTCATGCAAATATTTTGTCAACACACAAACAACAACCACAAAAACAACCACAACAACAACAACAACAACCACAACAACATACAGCTTAATTGCTGATCAAAATTGAAAATCATTTAAATTGCCATTCGATGACAATACCCAAAAATACCAACGAATAATGAAAAAAGATCTCAATCAAATTATTGTCATGTGTCACTTTCGCTGGACGGGAAAAGAAATAATGACGAAAATACCGTAAGTTTGAGCTGGCCGAGAGCGAGTGACAGACTGAGAGATACCTTGTGAATTGCAAACTAAATTGGATCAGGAAATGTATCCATTATGCATCAATAATGATGCTCATATGATTACCGCTCTCTTGTGTGGATTTTGAGTGTGTTATCCCGCTTGCATGGTTGGCTCGTTTACAGGGTATTCGAAGCACTTACGCTTCGAGCAACTCTCCACATCAAAAGACCTTCCATTTCGCGCACTTCCAATAACCACCAATAATTATGTGTTGCCACATTGTTAACGGTTTGCGCTTTCAACTGGCGACTTGCCGCTGCCCAAAAGTGTGGCAAGAGCTGCTTTAGATATCTTGTGTGCTTTGCTTTGTTTTGTTGCCATTGTTCAGTTTGGCATTCAAGGTTCGCATTTGCTATGTGTTATGGATGTGCCCCAAAACATTTTCCTTGCATTCCATTCCAGTTCATTCCATTAAATTAGCGCATCATCCTTGCCACCTCCGAATGGCGCGTTGTCTTGGCATGTTGCGTGACAGTTGCTCATTGAGCAGAGGAAAGCGTTGCATGCTTCTCGGCTGCCAAACATAATTTTCTTTGCTTGCTCGCAACTTGTTCGTTCTCCCCTCGCCACCACTTTCACTTCCATTTCCATTTCCACTTCCACTTCCCAACTTGCCCCTTGTTCGCTGTTTAACGCATGCATTTGCCTAATTATAGTTAGTAGTTCCCTTTTGTGTTTTGGCCCCTTACGCTTGCCCCAGTCAAAAGTTGGAACTCTTAATCAATGTCATCGTCATCGTCATCGTCGTCGTCATCGTCATCGTCATCGCTTTTGTTGCCATCTGCTGTTCGGTTGACCCAAGCATTCTTAGACCACACTTGACTCACACAACTGAGCTGTGATTAAACAGCTGTATAAATGACTTGTCCAACTTGTATATATATATATATAATTCCGATATGCTAAAAAACATGCAGCTTTTGCAAATAGAGTTTGATAAGGGAACAGAGTTCCCCACCTACATATATATATATATATCTCCATAAAAGTTAATTGTTCACCTTAAATCGGTTCAGTTCTGTTCTAGATCTCTGCACTCGTAAGCTTATGTGTATCGGTAAAGTTGCAGTTCCGTTCCTAATTTCAAATTGTACTTATTAAATGTTATCAGTGCAAAAGTATTTGATAACTTTAAGATTGAAGAGATCGGCAAACCCAGACATCTATCTGCATCGTTTCTTTGAAGTATTGAAGTATATTCAAGTTTCGAACACAATCCGAATAATTGCATTCAGTAAGCCAACTTTTCAAATGGAAATTCAATGGGAAAATGGGAAAATGGGAAAACTGACCCTTGCTGACCCTTTTACACTTAATTCCTTAAATCCCATTTGTGGTAATCGATTGTCATTTGTTCACCCTCAGAGGAGGACTACCCTTAATCAAATTGACCATAATCAATTATTTCTATTTATTTTTATCCATTCTTCTTCTCTCTCTTACCTCTTTTATTTAATTTCTCTTATTTTCAATCCTTCTCTTTGTAGTTTCGCCTGGTGTGCGGTGCCAAAGGCAACGTTGAACGGATAACTGCAGAAGCAGCTAACTTTAAGGTAAGTTAATAGCCAGCCTTGGAAGGAAGTCTGTGAAAGTGCAATGCACGCGGGCGGAGGTTTTTGGGGGTGGTGAGTGGGGGAGGGCGAGGAGCCGGGTGGATTGGTCTTGACAATGCCAACGTACCTTGGCGAGCACTTACAGGGTCTGAGCGTGTCTTAAAAGGGGTGCAGGACTCCTCTGCCTGCCACTCCCTACCCACCCCCCGCTGCCCTTATGCCAAACCGAATGCATTGTTCGCCTTATACTCTGTGGCTGTGGCATATACATATGTATATATTTATCTGATGAACGATTCACATGTAGACAACTTTAAAGAGCTGTGAAATATTTGATGTATCCCATTTGTACAGTCACAGAAAGAATCCTTATTACTAAATTAAGACCACCAACGAAGTTCGACAAAACTTTGGAGTGAAGGGATTATTTTGTGGTAGGACAAATGCAAATTTGTTCAGTGTCCAAAGGTCTCTCGACAAAATTAATGAATTGATTTAAAGTGCACTGAAAATGAATTTGAATTTTGTCAAGAAATGTTTTTAAATTATTTATTTATTTAAAAACAGTTGCATTTCAAATGATGTTAGACTAAATTGTCAATCCTTTATCACGGTGTCATTAATATTTTGACCGCAACTGTATATCTATGTAGTATTTGCTGTACGCTCATTCTCGATCTGGGCCATCTATTCCTGACGCTACTGTACTCGCTGCACCCTTCGCTGGCTTAGTTTGGTTTGGAGTTTGACTGCTTCTGCTGGCGCATATTAATGCTTGCGGTTATTTTGATTTTAGCTTATGGCTCACACACACACCTATACACACACACCTACACACACACACCTACACACGCACACATTGTTAGTCTGTTTGTCAAGTGTTCGTTGTTGTGCGCTGCTGCTGTTGTAATTTTTATGTCTTCGAGGCTTCTATAACACCCATATTCACACACTCATCCTCCTACCCCCATCCCCAACCCATCTGTTACACTCACACCAGCATATATCTTAGCCAGTATCCCTCGCTTGTTGTCTGACGCTTTTTCAACCCCCTTTTTTGCAAAATATCTATTTGCCTTGTGCTGCCCCTTTTTGTTATTTATTAACGCTTCGCAGGCGCATAAATATTAAAGCGATGTGTGTGTGTTTGTGTGTGTGTGTGTGTGTGTGTGTTGGTGAAACTGATGAAGCGTCTCGGCTTGTCGCACGAGCGGAGCTCAAATTGCCAACGCCCCAAAGAGTATGCAACACATTCAGTTGCACAGCAATTTAACAAAGCAGCCACAAAGTATGCAATACTTTTTTGAACACTTGCAGAGTACAAAGTTAAGAAACTTGAATATTTGAATATTTAGCATAAAATACTTCAACTTAATGCCAGCAGAAGTTGAGCACTTGATGAGGAATATATCTCAAATCACTCGGACATATTACGTAATATACTGGAGTGTCAAACCGGATCGTATTTCCTCTCGGTTCCTGGTACATTAAGTAATAGCGTATCGGTTTCAGTAGCTGGCTTTTCAAGCATTTGTTGTTGAGCTGCAGAATATTGTAGGCCTCAGTTTTAGAATTACTTCGGTTGGCTTTCGTGTGTTGAGAGACACAACTATTGCTAAAGCTACTTACAGGGTATCCGTTAGTCGCGCACCTCTTACAAAACTTTGCTTTAAACTTTTCTTGATCAACCATCATTTGTCAGCTGTAGGCAAAGTGGGTTATTTACCCCGTTTCAACTGTTAAATGATCTCGCAAACTTAGAGGGTATGTGGTAGTCGAGCACTTGTGCTCCACTTAGCTGCAGCTACAAAGTGCAGACAATTATAATGCTTGTTTTATTTTCGTCTTTTGGGAGAGATAATTTTTGTAGCTGTTGTTTTTGGGTATTCCGAAGAGACAAAGAGACAAAGCGACAAAGAGACAAAGCGACAAAGCGACGCAGCGACAAAGCGACGCAGCGACGCCAACGCACTTAATTTAGCACCTGACAAAATAGTTTATAAATATTTAATGCAAACATTTTGTTGTTTTTTGTTTCGTTTTGATTGCTTTGTTGTTGCTCACTGATTGTAATCAAGTGGCAGCATTGCATGCTATGTAGTTTATCCATTTCGCGGAGGCGTCTCGCCGTCACTATATCAGGATCGTGGGTGGTGGATTGGATCTGTTGGTTCGGGTGGGGGGGTAGCTGTAAGACTGGGTAGTCTGCTTAATTAACAGCATTTTTGTACAAATTTGCTTGTCATCTTGTTTGTGGCACAGCAGCCGGTAACTCACTTATGTTGGCCAATTGTCAATGCAACGCATTTTTCTGGTTTCATCACTTTTTTTTCCAGTTTTGCATTTTTTTCCTTGCAACTAATGACTGCCTGGCCAAACCCCACACTCCGCCAGCAAAATCATTGCTCAACTTGCATATCTGCAGTGTGTGTGTATGTGTGGCCCACTGGCCAAGTGCCTTTGGTTTTGGGCCTGGCCTAAAGAAAGCTCAGTGCCGCTCTTCAAGTACCTGGCAAACATGTGTGCAGTAGTAGGGGCTTTCCATCAAATGCGTCTAATGCACGTTTTCCCAAGACGTGTGCACACACACACGCACACGCATGTGTGTGTTTAGCAAGAGAGAAGGAGAGAGTGAGCGAAAGAGAGAGGGAGAGAGGGAGAGAGAGAGAGAGAGAGAGAGTAAGACCCAGACATAGACCACAAACCCAAAACCGTAAACCCCAATCCAAAAGCCAAAGCAGTAATGCTCTAGGTCAAGGCTGGGCGCGGCGGGCGTTGCGTCTACGTGAGTCGCCACCAGCCAATTGTTGCTTCTTCTTACTGTTGCTGTTGTAGTTGTTGTTGACACTTGCAGTTACATCGATAAGCAAACGGTGAAAGCAGCAGCAGCAGCAGCAGCAGCAACAGCGAGTCTACTGCCCAAAAAAATGAACAGCAAATGAAATAATTACTACAGTTTGTATACCCTACAAACAGAGTCGCTTGAATGCAGAACTCGGATAGTGCACGGATCGAAAATCTTAACCGATTTTATTAGTGGTTATCAGGGTGCCAAACCCGAACCGAAATCGCAAATTTATCGATTGATTAAATTTGAAATTGGATAACGAAATTGGAGCCGGAATCGATAGTGTCCACAACGGGTAAGGGTATATGGAAAAAGGCGTGGCCAGGGAATGTGACTGAACAAGATTTAAGATCTGCAACTGCAGCAATTTGATTTGTGGCCACCTGTCAGAAGAAGCAGATGCAGAAGCAGAAGCAGAAGCAGCTGTTGTTGCCACCAAATGTTGTGCACTTCTGCTGAAGCGTTGCGCTTAGAAAGCAGCATTTTTTGGACTATGGGAACCATAATCGGGGGAATCTCTGGGAAAACCCTGAAGTGCTGCCACAGCTCACGTAGCAAATGGTAGATCACCGGCAACGAGGGGGGGCACAAAGAATAGACATCTGAACGGGGCCTAAAACTAAAACTGGGCTTGTTCCCATTTTACACATGCCTCAGCCGCAATTATGCCCGCCTCTTTTTGGGGCAAGAGAAAACGCTTCGATCAGTGTTGATAACGAATTTGAAATTCATTTCTAGATTCTTTAGAGATGAAACGGTTACTTGAAGTACTTTCCAAGCTAACAGTTTATGTTGTTTTGCTTTGTCTGCTTTGTGCGCCATTCGTAAACGTTATTCAAATTAGTTTTGAACTCTTCAAAAGTAATTTTTAGTTGATCTAGTTGATCAGCTGGCAATTAAATATACTTCTCGAGCTGCTTTTGCTTTGTTTTATAACAAATGAATTGTTGCGCTCTTTAAATGTAAATCAAAACAGACACAACAACAACAACAACAACAATGGCAACAACCACAATGGCAACAAGCGAGAGCCATCAAATTAGTGGCCAAATTTGGAAAACATTTAACCAAAACAAAATTTTTATCAAATTATAAACCTGGGAATTCAAAAAAGATGAACAAACAACAACAACAACAGCAACAACAGCAACAACAGCAACAACAACAACAGCAACAACAACAACCACAAATGGCAAACGGCAAACGGCCCAACGCCTTTGAACAATAATTTATGGCCAATTGGAATTTATTTTCATTCAAATTTTATTTCACTTTAAGTCGCTCCACACTTTTATCCCTCCCCCCTCTTTTTTCCTGCTTTCTTTCATTCTGTTTGCATCTCTTTCTGGCTTTGCAAAATTTTGTTGCAAGACACACAAAATTAGTCAGGGGGAAAAAAAACTGGCTCCAAATTTAGTTTTTTCGTTGATGATGTTATTGAAGATCGGAAAGAAGCATAAGGCGGCCATAAAAAATATAAGATGAACAAGAGGAAGAAAGGCAATTAATTTATGGGAATTTCTTTCTTTCTTTCTCTCTTTCTCTCTTTCTCTCTTTCTTTCTTTTCACTTCTTTTTCTCGGGCTGCTGCCGGTCTTTGAGTTCGTTTACATATTCAAATAGAAATCGAAAGCGTTTGATTTTTCTTGTTTCTCCTCTCACTCTCCCTCTCGCTCTCTCCCTCTCGCTCTCTCTCTCTCTCGCTCCGGCTCCGTGACTAGCTCTTTTCGTTGTGAGCTTCTAATTTGGCTATAGAAACAATAAACTGATGATGATGTCTTTGGGGATTACATAAAACTTGTCGAAGAAAGAAACCGAAGCCTCTCTAGCTTGTTCCATTTGTGTGTGTGTGTGTGTGTGTGCGAGTGTGTGTTGTGTCGATTTTTCTTTTTAGCGAAATTAAGTAATAGATTTTTTGTTTTTTTTTTTTAATTTGTAAGCCAACCCATCGAGAAAGGAGGGGGCGTGTCGTTTGGCTAACGATGTGGCTTACTGACTTATGCGGCGTGAGAAGCACAGAGAGAAGCGGCAAGTGTTGCAAGAGTTTTTCCACTGCCCCAGTCCCACTTACAGCCTTTTCTCTCTCCACACATGTTTATATCAATTTATCTTGGCTTTTCCTCTTTCTCTTCTTCTTCTTCTTCTTCTTCTTCTGGGTTTTCCCTATGTATGATTAACAACAACAGTTTTCGGCCTTCGTTTTTTGTTGCACACATTTCACGCACTCACGTTTTTCAATGCAATAAGCCGCAAAAGCCGCAACTTAACACCGCCCTCCTCTCCCTCTCCCTCTCCCACTGCCACTGCCACTTCCCCGCTCTCTTGGCCAAGTCCCAGAGACTTTAATGCTCTTGCTGAAAGAGAGTACACGAGAGTTGCTACTCCATCTGAGCAACTTCAAAAGTTGGCAATATAAAGAGTTCAACAAATAAATAATCCTTTAGAGAATCCTTTTAGGGAACTCTCAACTTCGATGTAGACCATTTTTTCTTGGACTCCTCCCCAAATCTGTAATGATGCCTGCCACATCTTGCTCAACACAAAAGAAGAAGAGAATATTCGAAGAATACGAAATACTTTTGCCGCGTACTTGAAATAACAGGATGACCAAACACAAAGCCAACTAAAAGATACCCTGTAAAAGGTAGTCCAAAAATAGTTCATCAAACAGTCGGCAGGGGAAAGAGCAAAAAGTTTTCCAGTTCTAGCCAGATTCAAAAAGAAATAAATGGAAATTTAGCAAATGAAAAGCTCCTGGCTTTCAATCTCAATCAAAATCCGGGTGTCAAACCGAATATAATTTCAGTTCCTGTTCCGGTTCCGGTAAATGTTAAGAATTGGTTAAAGTTTGTTTTGTTTTAAATGGAGTAATAATATCGACTTACGTAATTGCTTGCTCAAAAATGTTCAAGTGCGGTGCTAATTACGGGTGTGAATGTCAATTGGTAAAGCGCTTCCGGTTCCGGTTCCGGAAAGTACCACAATAAACCCCAAACAAATATCACTATTTATTCAGAAGCAGACTGAATCGAGGCAAACCGCGCAAACATATTGAAATGGAAACTGGCAAAAAGAAATGTAGCCACCCCATTGCCATTTAAGGGGTACAGGGTATGTATATGTATATATATATATATAAGCATGAATCGCAACCCAAAATTCGTGCGAATCTCTTGAGAAACGGAAGAAGTAAAAAATGAGGGAATACATAAGCTGAAGTTGCGCAAACTTTTCGCAGTGAATGCGGAATGTGGAATGACCTTTTGGTGGCGATGCGAACCGAGTCTTCGAGCCTTCGCCTCTTATTCTGCGGCACATTATTCAACCTTATCATTTGCCACTTGCATTTGCCACTTGCATTTGCATAAGGCAAACTCCGAGTTCGAGTTCGAGTTTGAGTTCGCTTTCGGTTTCGGCCTGTGATGAGTAAAGCTCTTTAATAAGATGACAAATATGCAAACATGTATGCATATAACATATGTGTGTGTGTGTGGTGTGTGTGCTGTGTGGTGTGTGTGCTGTGTGTGTGGCATCTAATGCGTTGTCCAAGCAACTTAACGACGCATTTACGATAAGTTGCGTTGATTTCTTTTAATGACGCCTTTCCCCTAGCGCCTTGCAGAACTTTGACCGAATGCAGCTGGCGAGTGTACGGATCATTAAAGACTATAACTTTAACCATAACCAACTAACTTGCTAGTGCTCGTACCCATGGCCGTGCCCGTGTCCGACTGCGAGATGCCCCTTAAACGATTTCGATAACCAAATCAGAGTTATATCTTGAACTAAACTCGAATAAACTTAATGTCCGGCTAAAGTATATGGGCAAGAGCCAACATTTAGACACGATCTCGATAACAACCAAATCAGAGTTATATCTGGACCAAGTTGAGTAAACCTAATGCCCAGGCTATATGTGTGGATTCTGATCGTGATGCCAAACTCTGCTGCACTGCTCACTCTGTATTTGCCCAGTACTTTTATGACTGCAGGGTATACACAACAACAACAATAACAACAACAACAGGAACAACAACAACAACAACAACAACAACAATAATAATAATAAAAGTAAAACCAATTGTGCGCAAATTTAATTGCAAATTAAAAAGTCAGTGGCGCATAAATTTTGTGGCGATGACCAGCGTCGCAATCATGTGGCACATCTTGAATCGCATTTATATGCATATGTATAGTTATGCATAGTTTGAAGTCAATGGCAAATGCATGGGGCACGCCCACATGCCCACGCCCAGTGCCAGGCGTCAGGCTAGATAACTTTTACTTTGAACTTTGACAAAAGCACACTTACCACCAACTGGACAATCAGGGGCTAGTCGTGGCTCATTGTAGGAGGGTGTGTGTATGAGGGGGAGGGGTGGGGGGGGAATGGGGTGTAGTCGGTATGCGTTTGTGTTCAGTTGTGTGACGCCTCCCAATTTATTGTCCACTTATGTTTTGTTTGGTTTTGGATGTGCGCTTAAAAGCGAAGTTTATTTTAATTTGATTTCTGGTCACCAAGTGAGCTCACCACACCCCCTCCCAACAACCGCCCCCCTACCCCCCCCCTGCCCACCCAGCTGACTGCTGCCCCCGTCTGAGTCATTCAACCCGTGCGAGAGGCCACGAGCACAACTTTCATATACGAGAGACCCAGCCTGTGTGTGTGTGGTGTGTGGTGTGTGTGGTGTGTGTGTGTGGTGTGTGGTGTGTGTGTGGTGTGTGTGTATGCAGAGACAGACGCCTTACTTTCTTCAACAAATTTGAAATACCGCCATCCAAACAAGAGTCCGCCATCCGCCTATGCGGGTGCAGGTGCAGGTGCGGGTGCAGGTGCTGGTGCGGGGGCGGGGGCGGGTTCCGGGGCCAAGGTAAAAGGAGCTTTCGTTGTTGCTGTTTTTGGCGGGTGAAACCGATATTAGCTGAGCAGAATTGTTAATTAACGCATGCGACATATGCTAATATCCAGCTAGCCAGCTAGCCAGTCTACAGTTATTTCTCTCTCTTCTTCTTGCTGTTGTTGCCATTGTTCATTTTGTTGCTTATGTTTTTGTTTGTTTGTGTTTTCGTTTTTTGGCAAGCCAAGCCGGAAAGCCGGAATGACGGATCGGACGTTGTGGGAGGTGTGCGAGCATAAATGAATGAGTAATTCTTGAGTGAAATTTGCTTTGCCTGAGTGTTATTGCAAATCGATAGCAATTTATCGATAACAGCTTGAAGATCTACCGTTATGTTGATCTTCTTCAACTTATTTAAATTGATGTTACATTTATCGCTAATACTTAGCGAAAGTACATCATTCTACTTCTTGCTAACGGCTCCATCATATTAGAAACGGTGTGTTATGGCGAATCGATAGCAATTTATCGATAACAGCTTGAAGATCTACCGTTATGTTGATCTTCTTCAACTTATTTCAATTGATGTTACATTTATCGCTAATACTTAGCGAAAGTACATCATTCTACTTCTTGCTAACGGCTCCATCATATTAGAAACGGTGTCTTATATATATCTATACCGTTACATTTATCGCTTACACTTGGCTAAAGTGCTAAAGCTGAACGGATCCAAATCTTGAAAAGTATTAACTTTCAGATGATGCTTTGGACTTACTATTGATAGTACACCAAAAATGAAGAAAACGTTAGATGTATATATATATATGTATATATATATATATATATATTTAATTCATATAACTGTACTTTGTCGCAATTAACTGTACCAAAATGATGATAATTTTGAGCTCGAAGGCAAACTTGCCTTCACTTGAAAGAGTTTCAAATTTCAATTTATATTATTCATTTGTTGGCAAGTTTATTCTATCAATTCAATCAGTCAATCAGTCAGTCAGTCAGTCAGTCAGGCAGTCAGTCAGTCTGTCAGTCGGTCAATCGCTTTAGCTGTGGCCACAATAAGACTTATTCTATCAATTCAATCAATCAGTCAGTCAGTCAGTCAGTCAGTCAGTCAGTCAGTCAGTCAGTCAGTCAGTCTGTCAGTCGGTCAATCGCTTTAGCTGTGGCCACAATAAGACTTATTCTATCAATTCAATCAATCAGTCAGTCAGTCAGTCAGTCAGTCAGTCAGTCAGTCAGTCAGGCAGTCAGTCAGTCAGTCAGTCAGTCAGTCAGTCAGTCAGTCAGTCAGTCAGTCTGTCAGTCGGTCAATCGCTTTAGCTGTGGCCACAATAAGACTCATCGCCTGTCAAACTTGTCACCAAACTGCCGGCTTTGGGGACCACTTGTAATGCACGGCGTGTGTGTGTGTGCTTAAGTGTATGCGTGCGTGTGTGTGTGTGCGTGTGTGTAGTGAGATTAAAATAAAGCTGTAAATTTGTTTATTATATATTTGTTGTTGCGTATGCGACGCGTGTTGCGAGCGAAAATGTTGTATTTATTTCTTCATTTCGCTTCAATTTCTTCGGCAAGAATATCAAAAGGCTGTTTTGGGGCTTTCTAGTGAAATTGAAAACGCATTTAATAACAACGCCAAATTGAAATGCAAAGAAAACAACAAAAGCAACAACAACAACAGCAACAACAACAACAACAACAACAGAAACAACAAGAAGTCAACAACAAGAAACATAAGCTGCCGAAATTGTTGACAAATTTCACTTTCAGCAAGGCGCATGCTCAATGTGCCAAGTGGGATCTCTCAGGCCAAAGTTGTTTGTAGTCTTGTAGTCGTCTCGGCATCTGGTAATGGAATATCACCATCGAAATCGGTATCCGATTTGAGAGTGTTCAAATTGTAGTTAAGTTTGGTGCTGGCAACCTGAGATGTATAAATCAAATTTCACAAGGCAAGCAAATGAGATGAGTGCTTCTCTGATTATCGATAACAAATTTTTAAATGCTGCCGGCGGCGCCAATGACGGGGAGCGCCAACAACAATAACAACAACAGTAACAGCAACAGCAACAAAAACAACTGCAACAATAACAGAAAATTTGATTAGTCGGAACCGCCTTTTTTTTTTAGGGGGCTAACGAAAGTGTTTGGCTGCTGCAAATGAACCAGAAAATATGTTGTTTTCATATTTTTGGTGAGCCCTTTTTATATTTATATGCCCCGCAATCGTAGAGCAGCTAGAGCAGGGTATGCTATATAGATTTAATCCAGAAATCCAGAAGCGGATGCAGAAATACTCCATATCATTTTCATTGAGGTTAAGTTCCTTAAAATAAATGAATTTCTTGCAAGGAATACCTTAAGTTTTCTTTGGGTTTGTAGCGATGTAATTGGTGTACTTGTGCCCCACATACAGGGTATCCTTTAGTTCAGCAGACCGTATATATATATATATATATATATATATATATATATGCTGGTTTTTAGGGTAGGGCTATCGGTTCTGTGTAATGTGCTGGAAAGTTTTCCACGTTTTCTTGGGCAATTCGGCAGGCAGCGGCTAATGGAAACTTGCGTGGATCAACAGGTAATAAGGCAATATTTCGATTGGGATCTCTGATGACTTTCCACTGTCTCCGATGAGTAGGCACAACTCGATGTTAAAAACAAAAAGTAAAAAGCCCAATTATGAGCTGTGTTGCAAATGCGTTTTACGACTACGACTCGATGCATTCATTTAATTATATGGCAAGCAATGTTAACTTGATTTTTATTTGTTTACCATGTATTTACAGCCAAAGATTAGACAATGCCTGGCTAATGACTGCATTTAATGAACTGTGCTAAGAGGTAAGTGCATCCAAAGCTCAACACACATACGCGCAAGTTCGTTGCCTAAGTCTTTAGTTTTTGTCCAAACCAAAGCAAAAAAAAAAAAAAAACTAAAAAAAAAAAGACGAAAACCTGTAATGCGCAGATGAATTGCCAAAATATAACAACATTACAACAACAACAACAACAACAACAGCAACAACAACAACAAGTGCAAACCGTTAATTGTTGCTGAGTAGGAATTGGAATTGGGCGCAGATCAAGCGACAGAGACATTGACAACGATTTAAAAAAGGACCGTTACATAAAGTAGCCACATTCCATGATTTTTTTTATTATTTTTTTATTATTGTTTTTTTTATTGTTTTTGTAATACTTTTTACGCACTATCCCTCTCGGCTTTTGCCTTGTTAGATATATTGATGATTATTATCTATATACAGTTGCAAAGGGTATTCGAATTTTGTCATCCAATTTGGTAGGATGACCGTTGAGCTATAACTAGTCTAATATATAGCGATCGGTCTGGAATTAACTTAATATCGAATAGTCCATTGGAAATTACGGCTGTGGTTTTCAGTTTCAATCTGTTAACGGTTTCGAGATGCTGAGTAAGTAAAAGTCAATTGCTTCAGTTTCGATTTCCTTGCCTATCAAGCATATCGAGCATATCGAAGTTATCGGTGGTTACAATCGATTAATTTCTGTTCCAGTTTGATTCCTTATCCATGAATCAGGGAATGTTGAATTTCAGTTTTGGTTCTGAATTTGAATCGGCTAGTTTCTCTGACTGATTGGCGGATAAAGGTAGAGCAGTTGTTGACTTGAGTTTAGATCCATCTGTCCATCTATTGGCTGGCATACAGGAAGTGCTAAGAGGAGGGTATTTCATAGTCGTGCAATTAGTTGCGATTATATTTTCATTTATTTTGGTGGCTTTTGGCTCTTGCATGACACTCGTAAATATATTTGAGCAATTGTCATCGAGCGGCGGCTGTTTGGGCCGTTCGCGTCGTTTGGGCCTTCTTTTTGGTTATCGTCGCATTCGGCGTCGACCTTAAATGGTTTTTGACTTTGACTTCATTGGCTCTGCCCCGGCAATTGGCTGGCCCGCAATATTATTATTATTATTTTTCATATTTTTTATTTATCTATATACTTTTTGCCCGTTGTGTTGTCTGAGGACTTGCAAAGCTAATTAAGTTATTTGACTCGTTGTGCTTGTTTAGTCATGCGGCGCGAAGCTCTTAATTCTCAAAAAACACAATGCAACAAAGAAATCGTATAATGCAGTGTCAATAATAAGGCCCAGACCAATGCAAACGCAATTCAAATCGAACACATTTCAGTTCAGTTCAAATCGGTTCAGTTGAGTTGTGAAAAAGAGTTGTGAAAATTGAACGAAATGCAGGTTAAAGCTCAATTAGGATTTAAGATGAGGCAACACAGGTGGCAGTGTTTGAACAATGAATGAATAACAATGCAAGAAGAATAACTAATTACTTGCGACAACATTTTCAGTTAGCCTCAGTCTCAAAAATGCTAAAATTTGAAAAATACAAATTGGCCTCGAGTGAGGACAGTGCTGATGTTTGAAAGCCAAAGATTCTTGAGATTCATTTGTGAGCTCAGCAACCTCGAATAACATGCAACAATTTCAACTAAAAAATCCAACTGAAAGTTAGAAAACAAAAAATGCTAAAACCAATATATTCCGACTTGACCTTAGCTGCGACTCTCTCGACAGTCTCAATTTTGCAGTCACAGATTCTTCAGTTTGAGTAGTTTATTATTTATTCGTATTTTTCTTCATTTTTGGCAACACACCTACAGTGGTGTCTCGTGCATTAGTCGCGCTGTGCATATACAGTGCCGGTTAGCGCGCTCTTACGCTCTCTGGCTCTGTGTAGTGCTCTCAGTTGCGCTCTTTCTCTTTCTCTGTTAGTTGGTTGGCTCGCTTGCTCGCCCACATTGAGCCGCTGAGCACCTGTCGCTGCAACTTTGTCTTTCGTGCTAACTTCTTCGGCTCGCATCGCCGTCGTCGTCGTCGTTGTCGTCGTCGTTGTAGTCGTCGTTGTTGTCGCTGCTTTGACCAAACCATAGCTTGGCGCTGCGGTGGGCACGTCTTAAGCTTTCAATGCGTTGCCAGCCGTCGATAAGAACGCATGCGAGAGTCCGACTCAACTCGACCCGTTACGTCCCGAACAGAGCAGAGCAGAGCCGAGCCGAGCAGACCAGAGCAGAGTCGTGCAAGTATTGTACAGAAAACCGAAAATAATCCCGCGCGCGCGTGTTCAATTTCGTTTTGTGAGCACTTTGTGCTCCGATAAATGATTTATTTGAAATATTTTTTTTGTTTTTGAAAGAAAAACGAAATCCATTGCGAAATACAGTTGCTTCGCAATTGTTTTGACGAGCGTTTCATTTGTGCACTGCTACTGATTACCGTTATGGCTGATAAACTGTAAATTGTTTGTTTTTTTGTTGTGTCATGTGACAGTTGCGACCGCCAGGTGTCGCACCCACCATCAAAAATCTATTAACAAGTGTTGTCGAAGCAAATTGTGAAAATGTCAGCGAAAAATCAAATGAGTGTCTTCATGGAGAAGATAAATACGGTAAGTGAATGCATGCGGCCAAATCGAACTTTCCCAGATGAGCCGGTTAAACTTGAGCAATTTTTGCCATGACTAGGCGAAGGCCTCCTAACTAATCCACAAAAATAATGCACTTGCAAAAGTACACAATAAGTGAACATAAATCCAGAATAGTTCCAATTCAAGCATTGCAAACATGTTTTTTTGTTGATTTTACTTATAGTTTTGGGCTTGTTTCAAAAATGGCCAAACATGATTCGAAACTTGCTTTGGATTTCAGTTTGTTCTTTTTAAAACTAACTTGTTTTAAAGTAAGTAGCGTTTGATTTCCTCTTCGAGTCCAACTTATCTTACGTCTTGTAGTTTCTCATATCCTCCCATCGATCCCAACTTTTTACACATTTTATTTCTTATGAGCCTTATCTTGTTGCAGTTGTAAGATATTCCAGAAGCTGCTTACTTTCAAGGATTTGTTCCTGGTATTCTGTTGTCAAAGTTTACTTAATATCTTGATGTCGCATTCGCCCCATATAATAGTGTGTATAAGGTCTGAGAGTTACTACATCTTTTCTCTCCTAGAAATTATCTACTTTATTGAGTTGCCAGCTGATTTGTTGACTTGTTGATTCTAATTTTAGTTTGCACCTGCACTCTTCCAAACATTTGGAATTCATGATTCGACACTTCTTCAACTTAATCAGCTTGTGCTTAATCCCATACATTATTGTAGTTCTCATATTCGCAAAACATATTTTTGTGTCCTGTTTTTCTTTTCGTATTTTCTCTTATAAATTTGCAGCTGGTTGCAAATATAATTAGATAGACACTCCACACGGAGAGTTCTTTAGTTCCCATGGCTGGCCGATTGTTTGCCGAGTTTCCCGCGTCTTCATTAGTTTCACATTCTTCATGTTTGACTAGAGACAATTGGGGGAAAATGAGTCGGCTCATTTGTCATTTGCATTCAGTGCCGACTGTCAGCTCATCAATAAATTGAAAATGCAATTTTTGCGCTTAGTTTTCCAATCGCTCAAATTCGAGCAGTCGTCGCATTTTGATTGCCGCTGCCCAACAGCAACAAAAACGCACAAAATGAAAGTGAAATGCGCTTCAAATGAAGTGTTTGGTCTACACGATGTGTGTGTGTGTGTGTGTGTGTGTGTTGAGTGTTGTGTGTGTGGTTGCGCACAAGTGGCTGCTTCAATGAGCCTCAATTGAATGACTGACGAAACGCTGCGCACCGCATAATAAACGACGTCCAAAAGAAGTGGCTAACAATTTTATGCAGCCGTTGTTGTTGCTGTTGTTGTTGCTGTTGTTGTTGCTGTTTATTGTTTGTATTGCTATTTGTATGCAACAATAATTAATAAGTAATGTTCATGGTGTGTAAATGTGGGGTGAGAGTTGCCCAATTGACCAATGCGCATGCTCGATAAGTTATCGGGCACATCCACACAAATCGCAAATGGAATTTCAAGAATTCACTTTTCAAATTAAGCAAACATGTGCCAAAGTCCACTTTTGTTGTGAGTTGTGAATCGATAAATTTATCGATCATAATGTAAGCGTGCTAGATTCCAGCCGTGAGTGAATGAAATTTGAAAATTCAGAAAAAATATCGAATCAAAGCTAAGCTAAAGAACAACAACTATTATCAGCCTAGCTAGAATTATTAATCGGTTCCCCCAGTTTTCCACTCAGTTGCCAATCGATAACACATAATGATTTGCATGAATTGAGATGATCGTTGCTTTTCTGTAGCTGATTCGGAATAACAAAACGATCAAGTTAAGAACTCAAATGAATATGTGAAAAATGCATAAATATTTGAATACTTGATAATCATCGCCTCTGGGTCAATGCCAGCTATTGGCTGGTTCTGTCTAGAACCCGCCCGAGCTGACGTCACTTGAGCATTAAGTGGCCACTTGTCTTCTTGGGGCAGCTGAACCAGTTATTTGGAGAAAGATGGCTGGGGTTGGGGTTGGGGTTGTGGCTGCTGCGTGGAAAGGGGATTGGGTAGTGTGGAGCAACCAGTATTCGCAACGGATGCTTATGCTTATGCAATCGAAATTCACATGCAAAACATGTGCAGGCAGGAGAGAGAAAGCAGCCAGCCGAGGCAGGAGACTAGGCTAACTAGACGGGTGGGAAGGGGTGGGTTAGATTACGGGTGTTAAATTCTAGCACAAGTTGCGGTAGTTGACGTCATGAAACGAATGACTTAGGCAACAAACTTGTGCGTGTGGCCAGTCAACGGGGCATTTGCAAATGCCGTTATAGCCGTTGTGCAGCAGCCGCAGCGCTTCATCAGACAAGCACCCAAATTGATAGACACAGGCACCCAAAAGCAGTTAAGTCATCAAATTTTGTTGAAAATAGATACACACACACACACGCATACACACCCAAACACACAACGACTCACTACTCACAGACTCAGTCATCTAAGATCATGTTATGCAATTGGCCAAGCATTGAAATTAACACCCAAACTCGTAACGAGAACCAGTTAAAACGATGAGTTACTAGGCCAAAAGCATACTCCAAACAGCAGTAATGCAGTACTCCTCTTCGCCTCAAGTGGGCGACATGCACTCGAGACTGTCAGCAGGCAGTCAACCAGTCCGTCAACTAGTCAACCAGTCAACCAGTCACTCAGTCAGTTAGTCAGTTAGTCAGTTAGCCAGGCGAACAGGTTGGTGCTGATTGCGCGCTGATCGCCGTCGAAGGTGAGGCAGTTTTGGCTAATTACGAGCATATTTTTATAATGCTCACATTTGAAAATGTGAATGCAATAAATGCAATTAATTGGCTAGCAAAGTGTCAAGTGCGTGGCACAACGTTAACACGTTAACACGCCCTCAGAAATGTCTGTTAGCCACTAGGAAGTTGGCTTAAAGTGCACTTACTAATGCACAATAATATATAAGTGTATCGAAAGCCGTTCAGTTGTAGCGCCCGAGCAGGAACTTTTCCAATATATATACTATATATATATATATATATATATATATATAAACCTGTAGCTAAGAACTTGAAGTTTGACATATTTGTGAAGTACAAAAAGCTGAGGCAGCCCCAAGATGTTGCAGAATCATCATGAAGAGCAACATTATTCAATTCGCAAACTGTGATTCGTTGAGCTATATATGCTGAGAGTCAGCTGAGTAGAGCAGAGTTCACAAGCTGAAGCAGCTATTGCTACAGTTAGCCAACTCCTAATAAGGCCTTATACACTTTATCTGATAAAAACAACTTAAATTGTGGACTCTGTCTATCCACACTCATAAATCGCTCAGTTGAGACAGTCATTTTAATGCGCATTTAGCTGCTTTATATATAAGTGTGTGTGTGTGTGTGCGTGTGTAAGATGTGTGTAACCAAAGACAAACCGCCAATGCCAATGGGAAATACCCTACTCTTAGATCAGAGGCGCTTCCTCTGGAAATATATATCGAGGGCTGCTCTCTGCTGATAAGCAATAGCTCATTCTAAGAGGCAGCTGATTGCGTAAGGCAATCAGGCCCGACTTGCGGCGGGGGGGGGGAGCAATTCGAGACACCGCAAAGAAAATCAACTTGCGGCAATGTCGAAGTCGCATCGTTTCCCAGCGAATGTTACCCGATACCAAAATGTTGGCTGATTTAGCAAATATTTCTCCTGGCTGCATGCACTCGTCGTTTCGGGGTTCAGGCCAAGTTGAGTTGAGTATTTGTTCAAGTATAGCTGTAAAATGCTTTGACTGCCTGAAGCCCATTTATGGTGCGACTCTGACCCATATCGTAAGCCAAAGCCAGTTGGCCAACGCGCTATGGGGGCCTATGGACAGCGGTGCCAAATACGGAAGCCATGTAATGCTAATGAATTGAAAACCAAACCAAACCAAAACGATAACTAAAAATTGAAAATCCAAACTCGAACAAACATGTCCAAAAAGAAAACACGGCCAACACGGCCGTTGAAAATGCAGAAAGCCAAAAAAAAAAAAACGAACATTTGACAACGCTGTTAAAAAGTTGTAATAATAATTTCCTGCCTCTGATTTGCATGCTGCAAGTTTTGTTCAACACACTTAATCATTGCTACTTTTTTTTTGCCACACAGACACAGCGGTAAAATGGGGGTGGTGGATGGAGGGTGGCAGGGGGGGAGTTGACCACCTACGCGAGTTGACAGCTGCCAGTTTGGCATCAAATATGGTAAAAGGTATCTATAAATTGTGCTGATGACAACTTTGACTGTGTCTATATATACTTTATCTATCTATACATCTATATACATATATATATATATATAGAGAGAGAGATAACTTTTCACACAAGGAGTCACAGTCCATAGCTATCTATATGATCCGTCTATTTGTTCTCATTTATCTCAGCAATTCTAAAAGCAGAAACTTATTTCATATAGTTCCGAAAATAAGACGTATAAAACACATATACATATACATAAATATATATATATATATATACAATTTCTTGTACGATCCCAAGAATTATAACTGGATATATATATATATAATTGGGTATTTCAACTTCATATAGTTCCGAAAATAAGACGTATAAAACACATATACATATACATAAGTATATATATATATATATATACAATTAATAGTACGATCTCAAGATATATAACTGGATATATATATATATAATTGGGTATTTCAACTTCTATATGAGCGCACTTAGGAAAATATGTCAATTGACCAAATTTGCGATGAAGGTCTTTGAAAGCCAGCTTAGCCCACAATTGAAATGTCTGTCATTTAATTACAGTATCTGCTGGCAATACTCTACAATCGGAATATATATATCTTGGGCAACACAACTGAAAAGAAAGACAAAAGATACAGTTTGCTTAAGTAGAACTGCTGATGTTTGGGCTGATAAGCTAAGCAGTCGTCAGATATGATTTATATAGTTTCAGACTTTTCTTTCTATCTTTCCATGTTCCCATCCGCTGCTTGCTCTTGAGTGGTGTTCAACACGGTGTCGGTCAAATAAACAAGCACTAATCACAAGGTTGACTTGATTAGTTAGTTACGGTTCAATTTAGTTAGTTACTTTCGTTGCCAACAGCTCAGTTGAGCTTAGCTGAGCTTGAGCTGATAACGAGCGAGTGTGCTGATAATAATATAATATATAAATAAAATAAATAAATATAAACAAATATAAATAAATAAATAAATAAATAAATAAATAAATAAATATAAACAAATATTATTATTATAATTGGGGAGAAAGTTTGCACTGCGACCTATAAGGTCTATTGTGCCCCCTTACTGAGCCCACAGCTCTGCCATCAATCCCAACTCCTGCACGAATGCCAGGATCTTTGTTGGGTTGAGGGCTTCTATGTCCTTGGGCCTCATGATATGCTGCCCTAGGATGCTGCATCATTTCCTGGTTAAGGCGACGCATTCTGCTAGGATGTGCGTCGAGGATTCCTCCTCGCTTCCACAAAACCTGCATACATCGCTGCTATAAATACCTAATTTGGTTAGGTGACTTCTCAGTCTACAATGTCCTGTCAATAGACCTGTGAGTATTCTGAGTCTATTCTTCCCCATGGATATCATTTGCTTAAATCGCTTTTGATTACAGCCACCTAGGAGACTTCTGGCTTGTCGGAGTCCTGGTGTCTCTGCCCAGCTCCGTTCCCGCATCGGTCTTTCTTCGTCCCTGATTTGTAGCCGTATTGTGTGTCTTCCTACGCCACAATACGGTTCAGGGCCTATCATGGGTCCCTCTGCCCCCATTCTTGCTTGCTTATCAGCCTCTCCGTTCCCCGCTATGTCCCTGTGACCCGGAACCCATCTTAGGGTGAGCCTATTATGTTTTCCGAGTTGGTCAAGCTTGGACCGTACTTCGTGGACTACTTTCCTCCCATTTAGAGCATTTATTGCTGCTTGACTATCGGAGAGGATGGATATATCCGCATCCCGATAGTGTCGTTTCAGGTTAAACTCCGCACATCTCCCTATCGCACACACATAAACAAATATAAATAAATAAATAAATATAAATAAATATAATTAAAAAGAAAAAGTCGGAAAATTGAACATTGAAAACCGAAAATAATATATATATATAATGTTTAAGGGGTAACTGGTAGTCGTGCGCATTTAAATCACGGATAATTCTTTGACTTTTTGCTGTTGGTTTTTCAGTCTTGTTTTGGAGCGTGTATCAAAGTTCATTCAAGTGTTTTATGGCTATTCCCGTTGCTGTGGCAAGTATAGTTTGTGCATAACTTGTTTGCCCCGGCAACTAGTTATCGCCGCATTCCAATTGTAAGCCAAAGATGCAACTGCAACTGCAACTGCAACTAACGAATATGTTGTTAATCTCTTCATGCAACACTTGCATACACTAACTTATTTTTTGATTACTTGGTTGCAGCTTCAATTTGAGCTTGCAAAACGTAATTCAAATTTATTTACTTTTTGGTTTCTTCTGCTCAGCTTCTCTCCTTCGCTCGTTTGCCAGTTGCTCACAATTGGGAAAGTTGCTGAGCTTGTCAGGATTGCTGCTCCTCCAAATGAATACTGCATTCACTTAACCAATTGCTGTTTCAGTTTAATGGATTTTTTCTGTCACATTTCATCGCAACAAAAGATCAATTTTCTGGCCAACCTTGGTCGACATTTGATTTGCGTACATAACTCTCTATTTGCCTGCTGTTGGCCAAATCTCTGTTTGCCTGCTGTTGGCCAAATCTCTATTTGCCTGCTGTTGGCCAAATGTGATGTTTTATGTTTTATGGCCACTGGGTCACAGTTTAATGCGCTGTTAAAAAGCACATTCAATTTGCCAAAGAAGAAAGATATAAAGAGACAAACTGCTATCGTGATTGATTGGAATGCCAATGGCAACAGTTGCCATCCCCTCCCCTCCCCTCACCACCCTCACCACCCCTCCCAGCCCGTTGGCTCTGCTCTGCTCTGCTGTGGGGTCAATTCATCTAACCTGCTGGCCTTCAAATATCAAAAAATTGGCAAAAGCAATTGGTAAAAGTTGCACGCCACAAGGCGTGTCTTCGGCGATTTTCCTCAGCTGTAAGTGTGTGTGTGTAAGTGTGTGTGTGTGTAAGTGTGTGTGAGTGTGAGTGTGTGTCTGTCAACAGTCAAGATGTTAGGCAAAGATGCACTAGGCAAAAATGGAAATGCAGAGAATGGATGCGAGTGAAGAGAGGCCATGCTGATTTCACCTAACAGCAACAAGCACAACAACAACAACAGCAACAACAGCAACAACAACAACAACAGCAACAAAAACAACAGCAACAAGCACAACAACAACATTAGCAACAACAATATGAAATCGCCAACTTAATTTACAGCATTGATCGTGGCCAGCACGATCTATGCAATCTTCTGCTTTATGTTTGGCTTCTTCGCCCTCTGCTCTTCTCTGCGCTTCTCTGCGCTTCTCTGCGCTTCTCTGCTCTTCTCTGCTCTTTAGATTTGTGTCTTGTCGTGTCTTGTCTTTGGTGGCCTTTTCTTTTTGTTGCATTTTTGTCGCCAGCGCCTTTTAAAACATTTTCACTTTCGTTTTCAATTTGTGTGTTTTGAGGTTTCGCGCAGCGCAGCGCAGCACAGCTCTTAGCCGGGCCAATAATCACAATAATCGTGGTAAGCGGGCAGTCAGTCAGACCAGACCGGGCCTGGTCCCACAGCCGAGAGCCGAGAGATCGGCCCGTAAACTGGTTGCCAACACTTGGCCGGATGCTTGGAATTTTCGGATGCCGAACGAAAGTGAAAACGGCCGCCAAGAAGCCAAAAACCAAATGAAATCAAAATTGAATTTAAATAAATTACGTATGTTAATTGCACACCGCCGCCAAGAAAACTGTCCCCCCCCCCATCCCCCTTCCCCCTCCGTCCCTCTACTTATAGGAAAGAAGAAGAAAATAAAAATCAAGCAACTCCCAACTGAAACTGAAACCGTTTTTTTGTTTTGTGTTTTTTCGCGAATTCAACTTGCGGCTTACTTGAATTAATGAGGGTCAAGACACTTGACGGCTTTGGCTTTCTACTGCTGTTGTTGTTGCTGCCAACAACAACTTCATCATTATCATCATCAGCAGCAGCAGCAGCAGCAGCAGCAGTGTGATTATCATCAGCTTTATCGACACCTTGAAAATTGCGGCAGGTGCCCCAGCTTAAGTTGGTATAGCAGCTGTAACTATAAATGGAGGCTGGTGTGGGTTACAGCAGCTAAGGGCTAATGGATGTGAGCCGGTGTGTGTGTGTGTGTGTGTGAGTGTGTGATAATAGAAAGAACAGTTATTTATATTATTTTGATCCGACAAAGTTCAGATACCCCTGCAAAACGAACTTCAGCTGCTGACATCTTAAATTGCTTAGCTATTGGCTATTTTGAATACGAATATCTAAATATATATAGATATATATATAGATATATAGATACATAGATGTCTTATTAAAGCAATCGCTGTTATGGGGCACCTCTTGTTCTTCCACTGCTGCCAGACGCTTTCTTGCCAAGATGAGCCCACTTATCTTCTTCTCTTAACCGTTTTTGTTGCCAGTAATCAGCATCACATTTCGCTCTGTGGAGTCTAGTGCTTTTGTTGTGTGTGTATACTATAATTGTGTGTGTGTGTTACTCATCTGTAGTAGTCGGCGTATCATTAGCAACGCTTGTTCTGTGATTAATTGCGTTCGCGTTTCAGATTTCATGTTTGAAAGACCTTGACTGCGACAGAGACTCCTTAGCGAGTGATCCTACTTCGAATAGAGAGATACGGATAGCAACCTAGAGAGGAGACTAGACTATAGTCGAAAGCGTTCTGCATTGTAAACAGTTGTGTTTGGCTCCATTGGAAGTGGCTGAGTTACTTTGAGATACTTTCAATCAATCACAACAAGGGAGTTGCATGTCTAGAGATTCTAATTCATAACATGCACGGCTCAAAATAAACTAAACTAAATTAATGATCGCTTACGCCAGGCTCCACTTATATATAGGTATTATCTCCGGATTGGCTACACAAAAAACAAAAGACTTGGAACACAAACTTGATTGTCACCTTGGCATAGGAAAAAAGTGCGCTTAAGCGTAATAAGTTTCGCATTTGTGAGTGAAAATGATCTCATAATCGGTTTTGTGCCAGAGTGCCGCTCATTTAAAGGCCAATTGAACCCTGCGGAGCCGCACAACAATACGTCTCGTTTAGTCAATTTAATGGCCAAATTGAACAAGACAAAAAAATGAGAAAAAAAACATAAATAAATAAAAGGAAAAAAAATGAAAAAGAAGTTCGAACAAATGAAACTTGTTTTTGTGTTTGGCACTTTTCTTCAACTTTTCTTTTCCGCTTATTGAAGCTGGCTTTTGTTTACGCCTCTTGCCCCTCCTTCCCCACAGTATTTCTGCTGATTTGCTTTGCATTGTTTTGAATTAATAATTTATATCGATTTTTATAAGCGCCCGCGGCGCACATCAATTGATTTACCGGATTAGCATATATACACACACACACAAACACTCACGCATACACACATATATAAATATATACAAATACGTATATGTATTTATGATCCAAGCTGATGTCCAACCCGTGTCCACTACTCTGGTTTTTTTTTTTTTTTTGCTTCTTTTCTTTCCACTTTACAAGTTGATTTTGGCTGAAAAATTATTTGCAATTTATGAAACGCGTTCACGGCAACAGCAACAGCAGCAACACCAACAATAACAACATCATCATCATCATCATCATCATCATCGAGATGAAAGTAAAAGTTCAATTAAATAAAGATAAATTGCACAACAATTGCTGTAGCTTTTGTTGTTGTTGTTGTTGTTGTCTGCCCCGCTTGGCTCAGCTCAGCTCAGCTCAGCGCAACGCTGGTCAAGTCCAAACCCAAACCCAAGCCCAAGCCCAAGTCGAAGCTGAAACTAAAGCTCAGGTCTCAGGCTCGACTTTGTTTACGTAAGCCCCATAAAAATTTCAAAAATGCAGAAAACAAAAAACACATGTGCAACAATGCCAAGTGGCAAGTTCCGAATGCCAAGTTCCGAATGCCAAGTGCCAAGTGCCAAGTACCGCCCTTAATTGTAAATACCACGCCCACAACTCGAATGACATTTTACAAATTGATAAAATATTGTTGTTGCAAATTGGCCACTGCCTGAAAAGTAAAAGTTTTCGCCTAAACTAATAGATATTCAATGGCAATTTCTACTCACACGTATACACTGCAAGAAATAGCTGATATGAAATGAAACCTGAGCTTGACAAAAAGAGTTGCTAAAACAAATGACTCAACTTCATTTGTATTCTCTGAGTTGAGATGGCTTGAGATATCTGCGATATTCTTGTATGATTTAATAATATATATTCTCAATTCAGATATTTGATCAGACTTTTCGGGCAGTGTAATACTCGAATCATTGAAAGTGCTTAGATAAAACAATATAAAAGAGTGTCAAAAGTCATTTGGCCTGACACAAAGCATAGCAGCTGTGGTGACCACCAAGCCGAATAATGTAAAAAGGTCAAGAGAGAGAGAGAGAGAGTGATAGAGAGATGGAGAGATGGACAGATGGACAGATGGACAGATGGAGAGAGAGAGAGAGAAAAAAGCACACTTGACATGAGGTTGATGCACAGATACAGTTGAGGTTGAGAGTCGCTGAGGTGCTGACTTGATGTTGTAGCATTTAATTTCATTTGATATCAGCGCTTTCATCGTTGATTGGCGAGATTGGAACAAGAAAGAAACGAGAGAAAGAAGATAAGAAAATAACAAAATAAGAAAATAGCAAAGCACGGCCGTTGGCTTCACAAGCCACAGAAAAGGCCAATGCATTCAAACAGATGCAGATGCAGTTACAGATGCAGTTACAGATGCAGTTACAGATGCAGTTACAGATGCAGATACAGATACAGATGCAGATACAGATACAGATACAGATACAGATACAGATGCAGATGCAGATACAGATACAGATACAGATACAGATACAGATACAGATACAGATACAGATACAGATACAGATACAGATACAGATACAGATACAGATACAGATACAGATACAGATACAGATGCAGACACAGATACAGATACAGATGCAGACACAGATACAGATACAGATACAGATACAGACACAGATGCAGATGCAGACACAGATACAGATACAGATGCAGACACAGATACAGACACAGATACAGATACAGATGCAGATGCAGATACAGATACAGATACAGATACAGATACAGATACAGATACAGATACAGATACAGATACAGATACAGATACAGATACAGATACAGATACAGATACAGATGCAGATACAGATACAGTTACAGATGCAGATACAGATACAGATGCAGTTACAGATGCAGTTACAGATGCAGATACAGATACAGATGCAGATACAGATACAGTTACAGATGCAGATACAGATACAGATGCAGTTACAGATGCAGTTACAGATGCAGATACAGATACAGATGCAGATACAGATACAGATACAGATACAGACACAGATGCAGATGCAGACACAGATACAGATACAGATGCAGACACAGATACAGACACAGATACAGATACAGATGCAGATGCAGATACAGATACAGATGCAGACACAGATACAGACACAGATACAGATACAGATGCAGATGCAGATACAGATACAGATACAGATACAGATACAGATACAGATACAGATACAGATACAGATACAGATACAGATACAGATACAGATACAGATACAGATACAGATACAGATACAGATACAGATACAGATGCAGATACAGATACAGTTACAGATGCAGATACAGATACAGATGCAGTTACAGATGCAGTTACAGATGCAGATACAGATACAGATGCAGATACGAGATACGAGATACGAGATACAGATACAGATGCAGATGCAGATACAGATACAGATGCAGATACAGATACAGATACAGATACAGATACAGATGCAGATGCGGATACGAGATACAGATGCAGACACAGATACAGACACGAGAATACGAGATACAGATGCAGATGCAGATACAGATACAGAATACGAGATACAGATACGAGATACAGATACAGATACAGATACAGATACAGATACGAGATGCAGATGCAGATACGAGATACAGATGCAGAACACAGATACAGACACAGATACAGATACACGATGCAGATGCAGATACAGATACAGATACAGATACAGATACGGATACCAGATACAGATACAGATACGAGATACAGATACAGATACGAGATACAGATACAGATACAGATACAGATGCAGATACAGATACAGATACAGATACAGATACAGATACAGATACAGATACAGATACAGATACAGATACAGATACAGATACAGATACAGATACAGATACAGATACAGATACAGATACAGATGCAGACACAGATACAGACACAGATACAGATACAGATGCAGATGCAGATACAGATACAGATGCAGACACAGATACAGACACAGATACAGATACAGATGCAGATGCAGATACAGATACAGATACAGATACAGATACAGATACAGATACAGATACAGATACAGATACAGATACAGATACAGATACAGATACAGATACAGATACAGATACAGATACAGATACAGATACAGATACAGATGCAGATACAGATACAGTTACAGATGCAGATACAGATACAGATGCAGTTACAGATGCAGTTACAGATGCAGATACAGATACAGATGCAGATACAGATACAGATACAGATACAGACACAGATGCAGATGCAGACACAGATACAGATACAGATGCAGACACAGATACAGACACAGATACAGATACAGATGCAGATGCAGATACAGATACAGATACAGATACAGATACAGATACAGATACAGATACAGATACAGATACAGATACAGATACAGATACAGATACAGATACAGATGCAGATACAGATACAGATACAGATACAGATACAGATACAGATACAGATACAGATACAGATACAGATACAGATACAGACACAGATGCAGATGCAGACACAGATACAGATACAGATGCAGACACAGATACAGACACAGATACAGATACAGATGCAGATGCAGATACAGATACAGATACAGATACAGATACAGATACAGATACAGATACAGATACAGATACAGATACAGATACAGATACAGATACAGATACAGATGCAGATACAGATACAGATACAGATACAGATACAGATACAGATAGACAGAATCAGATACAGATACAGATACAGATACAGATACAGATACAGATACAGATACAGATACAGATACAGATACAGATACAGATACAGATACAGATACACGATACAGATACAGATACAGATATCAGATTACAGATACAGATACAGATACAGATACAGATGCAGATACAGATACAGATACAGATACAGATACAGATACAGATACAGATACAGATACAGATACAGATCCAGATACAGACACAGATGCAGATGCAGACACAGATACAGATACAGATGCAGACACAGATACAGACACAGATACAGATACAGATGCAGATGCAGATACAGATACAGATGCAGACACAGATACAGACACAGATACAGATACAGATGCAGATGCAGATACAGATACAGATACAGATACAGATACAGATACAGATACAGATACAGATACAGATACAGATACAGATACAGATACAGATACAGATACAGATACAGATACAGATACAGATACAGATACAGATGCAGATACAGATACAGTTACAGATGCAGATACAGATACAGATGCAGTTACAGATGCAGTTACAGATGCAGATACAGATACAGATGCAGATACAGATACAGATACAGATACAGACACAGATGCAGATGCAGACACAGATACAGATACAGATGCAGACACAGATACAGACACAGATACAGATACAGATGCAGATGCAGATACAGATACAGATGCAGACACAGATACAGACACAGATACAGATACAGATGCAGATGCAGATACAGATACAGATACAGATACAGATACAGATACAGATACAGATACAGATACAGATACAGATACAGATACAGATACAGATACAGATACAGATACAGATACAGATACAGATACAGATACAGATGCAGATACAGATACAGTTACAGATGCAGATACAGATACAGATGCAGTTACAGATACAGATGCAGATGCAGATACAGATACAGATGCAGACACAGATACAGACACAGATACAGATACAGATGCAGATGCAGATACAGATACAGATGCAGATACAGATACAGATACAGATACAGATACAGATGCAGATGCAGATACAGATACAGATACAGATACAGATACAGATACAGATACAGATACAGATACAGATACAGATACAGATACAGATACAGATACAGATACAGATACAGATACAGATACAGATACAGATACAGATACAGATACAGATACAGATGCAGACACAGATACAGACACAGATACAGATACAGATGCAGATGCAGATACAGATACAGATACAGATACAGATACAGATACAGATACAGATACAGATACAGATACAGATACAGATACAGATACAGATACAGATACAGATGCAGATACAGATACAGTTACAGATGCAGATACAGATACAGATGCAGTTACAGATGCAGTTACAGATGCAGATACAGATACAGATGCAGATACAGATACAGTTACAGATGCAGATACAGATACAGATGCAGTTACAGATGCAGTTACAGATGCAGATACAGATACAGATGCAGATACAGATACAGATACAGATACAGACACAGATGCAGATGCAGACACAGATACAGATACAGATGCAGACACAGATACAGACACAGATACAGATACAGATGCAGATGCAGATACAGATACAGATGCAGACACAGATACAGACACAGATACAGATACAGATGCAGATGCAGATACAGATACAGATACAGATACAGATACAGATACAGATACAGATACAGATACAGATACAGATACAGATACAGATACAGATACAGATACAGATACAGATACAGATACAGATACAGATACAGATGCAGATACAGATACAGTTACAGATGCAGATACAGATACAGATGCAGTTACAGATGCAGTTACAGATGCAGATACAGATACAGATGCAGATACAGATACAGATACAGATACAGATACAGATGCAGATGCAGATACAGATACAGATACAGATACAGATACAGATACAGATACAGATACAGATACAGATACAGATACAGATACAGATACAGATACAGATACAGATACAGATACAGACACAGATGCAGATGCAGACACAGATACAGATACAGATGCAGACACAGATACAGACACAGACACAGATACAGACACAGATACAGATACAGATACAGATACAGATACAGATGCAGATACAGATACGTGACATTCACATGGGATTCTTCTGCCATGCAATGATGATGATTATAATTAAGTTGCTGCTCATGAAGAAGCCTAGATGACAAAGTTGCATGATTATATTTGGCAGCGACAACAAGTTCAATGCACAGATCACGTGGCAAGTGGGCTTTATTTGACCAAAAATAAATGATAATGATGCAAAACACTGCTCAAGCTATATGCAAGTAAGCCACATTCTAAATGGAACGACGTTTGGCCTAAAGTGACCCTGGAGGACATGAAACAGTTACTCAATGTGACATTGAAAGACATATGGAATGATGCTTTGATGATTTCAACTTAAATCTGCTCAAAGCTAACGCTTTGGATTATGTTGTGCAATACTGAAACGTAAACTGAAAATTAAATATTTATTTGTGAGCCAGAGACAAAAAAGGAAAACGTTTAAAAACAGCTAAATGTGGAGATACAAAAGGTATATAACAATGCTCGCCTAGTAAATATCCTTTAATCAGTTCATGTTCGATGTTGTTGCAAGTAGTTAGTCAAGTTTTCATTTGTACAACTTGTGGATGATCAAAATTCACATCTTTATCGCTCACTAGAATGAAATTATTACAAGTATGAGTATTGTAAGCAGAAACGTCGCTGGTCGGTGATGTCGTAATGATCTTGGATTACAGGGTATGAAAAGCATGCCACAGTGTTTTGCACGATTTTATCGAAGAATTTGGTGATCTGTGCGGCATGGGGCAACAAAAGCAAAGTGCACACGTTGACTGCAACTGAGCCAGAGCCAGAGCCAGCGCCAGAGCTGTAGTTATAGCTAAAGCTATAGTCATAAGCTATAGCTAAGTCTACAGCTAAGCTGCAGCCAGACTACTCTCTGAACCCGCGACACCAGCAATGGCAACAAGAGCAACAACACCAAGCCTAAATCAAGTAGCAAGAATGCGGAATAAATGTCATGATGAAAATGAAGCAAAAAGCTAGAAAAAAAATGTTTTAAAACATAAAAAAATACAATTACAGCAAAAACAACAACAATCAACAACAACAATAACAGCAACAACAACAGCAACAACAACAGCAACAACAACAACACACGCTAAACGCCGCTTAAGCTGGAGTTGAAGTCTTTGTGCAGCGCGTATCTTTAAGATACATTTATGTATCTTTCGATATGCCCAGATACTTAGTTATTGCATTAAAAACATGTTTCCAATTCCCTCAACTGGTGCAACCAAGTTGGGGGCGTACTGCGAGGGAGGCTGGGGGCAAGGGGGGTGGATGAAACTAACAACTAGCAACAACAAACAATGCGCCAGGTTATTTATGACTTGTGCAGCTCAAGACAGAAACGAGTTCTGCATAAATATATAAAATGAGCTCATTAGAAAACATTTATAAGCAACAACAACAACAGCAGCAACAACAACAGCAGCAACAACAACAGCAACAACAACAGCAGCAACAACAACAGCAGCAGCAACAAAGAAAAGAAACATGAAAAATGTGTTAAAATAATAATTAATTGCCATTTCGTTGCTATATGCTGCTGCAACAGATCAGTTCAGATTTAAAGTAAAAGTCGCCGTTTGCTGCATTTGCAAGTGTTGCCAAGTTTTGCAGTCAGTTGCGGACATGTTTTGCTTGCCACGTTTTGCAAGTTCTTCCGTGTGCAGCCGAAGGTTGATGCCACGCGGGCCTTCTGCTAATTATTGTAGCCAGCTCCATTTAAACAATTTAGCCTAATGGCAGTCGGCAATTATGATCTTAGCCAAGCGTATTTAGCTGTACAGCTATACTTATCTATATATACCAAATATATGGATCCAAGTGTATGCATAATAACTGTGCACAATTCTTTTGGCTCACAGCACTTGCTGCCATAACTCCGGCGCGCTGGCCTCATAAACTTTAAATGTCAGCAACCGGCAACAGCAACAGCTAAAAAGTGCACAAGCAAAATAGAAAAATGCCAAAATACAATTCCAAAATCCAAAATCCAAAAACTAAAAACCAAAAACCACCAAACATTCAAATCCGTATGGGAATGCCACTCAGCCCACTCAGCCCAGCCACCCCCCAACCCACCCCACCCATCATTCCTCGTTCTTCTTGGGTCAAGCTTTCAATTTGGTGGCTTTTGAGCTTATTGCTCAACTATGCTTTGAACTATAAACACAAATCTGAGCAGATCTCGCATGGTATATCATCTGGTATATATCCTATAGGCTTTGTATACCCTGTCAAATAAACCGTAGCTTATTGGGGTTGCATTAACATTGTAACTATTTGAGACCATTCGCCAATATTTCAGTTAAACATGCTCTTCTTATAAGAGAATATTTTGTTGTCTAACAATAAACTGCAGGGTATCTATTAGTCGTCTACTTTTGACTTAATTTCGTTCCACGTTTCGCTCTTTTTTTTTTTTTTTGCATATTTTCGATGAGGATACTTGCCACATCAAAATATGACAGCAATTTGCCAACTCATTTCTCGTAATTATTTTCTTGAAATTTACTTAAAATAACATTTAAAACACTTTGGCAACAGTTTAGCTGGTTGTTGTTGGCCTGGCTCGTTTGCAGCGGTGAAGATGATAATATCGATGATGATCTTTTTATCGTTGTTGTGGTTGTTGTTGTTGTGGATGTTGATGATGATGTTGATAATTACAAATGAAGTTCAAGCCGAGCGCATATAATGCCAATTTCTTGTTGTTGCTGTTGCCTGCTGCTTGCTGCTTGTTGCTGTTGCCTGCTGCTTGCTGCTTGTTGCTGTTGCCTGCTGCTTGCTGCTTGTTGCTGTTGTTATTTTTATTGCTGCTGGCATGACGAATGCGTTCGCTTTAAAAGGCGCAGGTGGTAGATTAGTGGAGTCAGCCCCACAATGGGCCACCATGCAGAGCTAAGTATCCAAATCACCAAGCAAAGGCCAGCAGAAATGACAACAACATCAACAGCAACAGCAACATCAACAGCAACAGCAACAACGACAAAGGCGACAAATTTATCCAAGTGAAAGTTGTGTCCAGAGTTTGTTGCCTGGGGGCCAAGGAGATGAGATCAGCCATGCGAAACGCAAATCTTTGTGCCATAATTTCAATTAGTTCGTGAACGCGTTGTGGCATTTAACAAATGCACCAAAATGACCTGGCCCAAAAAAAAGCTTTTAGCTCATTTAAATGTGGAGCTGCACCCAATCAATTCGCAGCTCGCAGCTCGCAGCTCTCGAATCGTTGCAGCCAGCCATAAATTCTTGAGCCTGTCCGACGCCTATTTGGCTAAATATCAAATGGTACTTAGATAACCCATTCGACGATCGTAAATGTCGCTCCAAGTAGCTAACTCACCACAGCTAAAAACTAAAACGGCCCAAAGCTGTTGGCCAGAACTACTCCTCGAGCCCATAGATATAGATATTGAGCCATTCGACAAGTACTCCGCACCTCACACCTCAGACGCGCTGGCCAAAAGCAGTTAAGAGCCACATAAATTGCATTTGCATTTGCTTGTAATTTATGTGGCATGTGGCAGCGATACTTTCGGCATTCTGTTTTATTTTCCATCTTAACTCTTTTGGCATTTAGAACGTCAAAGTATCGAGTTAAGATTGCGAGCGTATCTCTCTGCGTATCTCTGTCTGCGTTTGAGAAGCATTTGATCATTTTAATCAAAGTTTGCGACTCATTTTGAGCTCGTATAGGATATTCTAAGAACCGTTGGCACTCGCATGGTTTCCACATGCCCCCGCAAGCCCCCGTATGCCCCCTATTTATACCCAGTTCCCGTGCGCCTATTTTGATTTCTTTTATTTTTGGAGAGCAACATGCACAGCTGAAATTGAGACGGAAACTTGAGACTAGGCTAATTCGGATCGCTTTGTTTTGGGATAGTTAGTCAGCAGGTGGTGCTGTGGAAGGGGGGATCTGCAGCAGTGGCAGAGAGGCGAAGGACGAAGGCAATTGCCTTGTGTAATAATTTGAACACCCGCATGTCTGATTACTCGACTTCGATTTGGATTTGGATTTCGGTTTCGGTTTCGGTTTACCTTTACTTTTGTGCTTGTATTCAGTTCAGTTGAGTTTTTGTTGTTGCTATTGTTGCATGTAAACAACACCTTACAACACCTTCATCACGGTCCAGCGCCAATTGTTGTTGTTACTTGTTACTCGTTGCTTGTTACTATTGTGCTGGCTTGTCTCTGGTTGCATATATATATATCGTATATATATATATATAAGTAAAAAGACAACACTACAAATCGAAAGCATGAAACCAAATAGCCACATCATAATACACATAATTTAAGCAGCAACAAATTTATTGTCTTGTACTGTATGCTGCTGCTGCTGTTGCTGCTGCTGTTGCTGCTGCTGTTGCTGTTGCTGCTGTTGTTTTCTTAACTATTTTCATAGTGTTGCTGGTTCCGCATTTTGATGATGTGTGCATTGAGCTAGGGAATGGCTGGGGAAACGGAAAAGAAGTGTGGGGGGGGGGGGGGGGGGTAAGAGGGGTGTGTGTGTCTTTCTATTCAAGATAATTTTTGCCACATTGTTGCTGCTTAACGCTTTGGCAACTTTAATGCAAAAGTCTCTTCAACTGCTGACACCAACAATTGTTGCTTGCAGCTGAAATATTGTTCACATTGTTTGGATGCGCTTAGAGGGGGGTTTGTTGGATGCGCATTCCCAACAAAACCCATTTCCGCCATTGAGCTCAGCTAATTAGTTCCGATACAATACAACATGTGAACAATATTCCGTTAGTTAAGTTCAAATTGGCTTAATCGATCGACATGCTGTTGACTTGACTTCACAAATGTGTCCAGTTCATTTGGATTTCAATTGATTTATTTTTGAAATTTACACATCACAATAATCCAGTCAAGTTCTTCGACTTGATTATTTTGCATAATATGAATCTGAATTATTTACATGTTAACTGAAAAGTGTAATCTCTTTGACTTTTGGCCAACTTAAGCCAAAATTGCAATTACAGCAGTTTAAGGTGTCCATTCAGCAATTGTGAATTGTGAATTGTAAATTGCAAATTGCAAATTGCGGGGCTTAAATTCCGGCAAAATGCAATTAAAGAGCGCTTGCCTCTTTTTGTGGCTGTTTTTTATATTTTTTTTACTCTTTTTGTGTTGCTGACAAATGCACTGAAAATGTGCTGAAAATGCAGGCAATTAACTGTCAGATTGCCAGATGCAAAGACAGTTAGTTAGTTGCTGCTTTGGCTAGTTGGTCGTAATGACTATTTTTGGATCGTGCGACAACACCAAAATGCCAATTGGCCAATTGCCAGTCCTCCTTCCCTCCCCCTACGCCTCGTCTCTCCCGCTCTTCCCCCCATTAGTTGCCATAAGGAAAGCTGCACAATGCGGCGTATGATTGACAAATGCACACATCAGCTACTGGCTAACTGCTGTGTGTGTGTGTGTGTGGCTGTGTGTGTGTGTGTGTTTGCGTGTTTTTTAAGCGGCTCAATCAGTTGCCTCCTGCCTGGCCTGACGCACCAATTGCCATTTGATGTGACGTCGCAATGCATAAAATGTGGGTAAAGATGCGCCTAAAACTTGACAGACGACAAGCGACAGACGACAAGCGACAGACGACAAGCGACAAGCGACAGACACTCGTCGTCAGCTGATGAACGATTCGAGTCGAAAAGGAAAAGTTTTACATTGTTGCTGTAGCGACAACAACAACAGCAGCACAGCAGCAACAACATGAGCAACATGAGCAACAGCAGCTACCAGTAGTTTGCGCAGCGCTTTCAACATACATACATAAGTACATATGAATATGTACGTTTTTCCTGGCATGCGGAAAAACAAGTTTTCATTTTCATGCCGCATTTGCGCCACTTGATTGTTCGTCTCTTGTATATTAAGGGCAGTCGCATTGTTGCTGCTGCTTGTTCCCATTGTTTTTGGTGCCAAAATGTGAACCGTTGCCAGCGGCTGCTGATATATACTGTGTGTGTGTGTGTGTGTGTGTGTGTGTGTGTGTGTCTGTTTCTTAATGTGTTACCGCCTGCTTCTCACTTCCTGCCCAGCCAGCCAGCCGCCTGCATGATTACGATTTTATTTTGATAGTTTTTTCCATAGTTTTCTTCCATTTTCATTTCCATTTCCATTTCACTTTTCGGCGCCCACTTTATGAAGTTATTACGAGACAATCGAGACAACTCGGCCTGGCTGCCTGGCTGGCTGGCTGGCTGGCTGGCTGGCTGGTTGGCTAAATGAAACGAAATGACTGAATGAGTGGGTGTACTCGGAACTGCTTCGGGGTCGATCCCTTCTCCCCCGATTCTCCCTCTCTTGGGGCGTGCCAGACAAGTGTGAAAAATGTAACGATCTTACGATTCGATTTGGCGCCAATGTCCGGAGTGCAGAGTCCGGACAACCACGGACAACAGACAAACTCGGTTCAGTTGCTCAACTCTGCACACTCGATGCTCCAATGGCGAATGCCAATTCGCAATATAGGCCAACTCTAATTGACCAATCGCACTCAATTGGCCATAATAAAACAATTGATTATTCATTTTGAAGCATTCTGTGCAATGCCGTGCAGAAAATTACTTGATTGCAGTCGGAAGTAGGAGGAGTAGGAGTAGCAGGTAGACAAGGGCTCAATATATACATATATATATGTATATATACATATAGTTCTATGTAATGAGTGCAAATAACTTAATAGCCAGGAAATACATGAGTATGCCTGTATCACAGTTGGCAGTTGGATTCAATTAAGTTGCTCTAAACTTGAAGCTTAAGTAATTAAATGGAGAAACACCAAGTTCTTAAGTATCGTACAATAATCCAGTTATTGATGAGCTCAGCATATCATTTTAGATAGTTTGTAGATTTTCTTATAAAGAGAATCAATTTTGCAGCAACTTTGAAGAGATATTTCGCTTGCATTGCTCAAATTTGATTTTGTCTTCGGGAAACTTAATGTTGCCATCAAATCCGTTTAGATTAAGCCCAAAATATAGCTGGTGATCTTCTTGCTAAGCAATTTGAAGCCATCTATCATCTGCGAGGCAGATCATCTAATTTCAGAGCTTGGGTTTGCTGAGCACACTAAAGTCTCTGAAGTGAAATGATTTGCAGAGTGAAACTATTTGAAATTGCTTTTGTCTATTGACCCTTCTAATGAGCAAACACATGCTGCTCTTAACTCTAAATGGTGGCCAAATAAGGGCGCCCCCTCACTGTTTATGGACAGCAATTTGGCCGTAACGCTTAATTAGGTCCCACGCTCGCAAGCCAAACCAAGTCAAAAATATCAAAACAAAATATCATAACTCAAATGACAATGGAAAGAGGCAGTTTTTAATTAGTCGTTTGCCAAGTTATCGACCGCCTACACGTTGAGTGGCTCAACTGTCGGCCTATGGGGCAAATCAGCTAACATCAGCTAACAGCTCAGTTCTAAGCCGATGCTGCAGCTGAAGCATTGACCTGATTTACTGAGCGCTTGTTGCTATCTGTCTGCGACGACAGCGAAAATAGCGACAACAGCAGAAAACAAAGCGGCGACAGTTGGCGGCGTTGAGTTGGCAACTGGGGCGGGAGTCAGTCGTCGTGCTTGCAACTGCCTCAACTGCATGTCGGCCCAGCGACGTTGCCGGCTGTTTATTGGCCATTGAACTGGTGTCAGCTCGCAGCTCAGCTAGGTTAGTAGTTGCCCAACAAGAGAAGGCTAGAAAGCAGTCGCCCGAAAGTTACTTAACTTAATTGAGTTGGCAGCTGTTGCTGGTGCTGGTTAATGGATGTTGCAAGACGATGTTGCTTGAACGATGATTGCATGATGACATGTGGCCAATCGCCTGGAACTGCTGTCCGATTGTTGTTGTTGTTGTTGTTGT